>BMAW01106588.1:84351-150321 GCA_019974015.1 Nephila pilipes
GTGTGCTTCGTTCAGTTACGTATTGATTACCTTATCAAAGTGGCATAAAACTTGAGTATTTCTTTACTGTTTTTATATTATAAACAATACCAATAAAAACTTAGTTTGCTCGTAGGAGGAAATGGTTGGCACATCTTATAAAGTTGAAAATAAAAAAGACTTCAAGTAAGGAAAGAGCTAACAATTAGAACTCATGAAATTTCTCTACTAAAAGATTCTAAATTATTAGATCTTTATATCTTGAATAATCGAACATACTTTCATTATTATTTCATTGTTTTAACCAGTTATTTTTAATTATTCCACTATATTAAATGTAGATTTATATAAATATTTATTCTTTTCAATAATTGAGCACAGACAATGTTGTTAATTCTCAATGTATTATATTGTTAATCCATAATAGAAGCTAGAAATAAGGATTTTTTCGTTTAGAGCATTGTATGACATGATATTATTATTATTATTCATTCCAATGATTCATTATAAAAAGTATTTGAAATTGAAAAATTAAAAAAAAGTTAGACATATACTATCAGACTATACAACATATACGCTAGTCTGAAACAGATTTTCATGGTAGTATTATTTTTTAAGACAATTTTTAGTACAACAATGATAAACCAGTAGTACGTACCTGTCGTTTGACAAGAATGAAGAAAATATACAAAAATAAGAAGTATAAATGGCGAGATTTGACCATTCAATATGAATATAACTGTAAAATGAAGCGCTAAAAATGCTCCATTGATGTGTGAACTGGTTATGTATCATGCATCTAGAAATATTTACTAGCATTCAGGCAGCTGGAGCTCGTGTAACCGGCAAGCGTTTGACGAAAAATAGCATCTATGCAACTTTTGTTATGATATTAGAGTAATTTATTGGATTTACATAAAAATAATTTATGGGTACCCTGTGGATTTCAGATATTAGTTAAAACGAACATATTCAGGACTTTACAACATACATTCATTATGTGATATTTCCGAAAATTCACAACATCAGAATTTTCAGTTGCAATCATTTTTGACTCCTAAATCCACAAAACCATTTTATCATCATTCATTACCATGATGTATGATATTTCATGTAGTTACACAATTGATTTCAATTTTTTCATTACTCTTATGTTAATTTTGAGTTGAAATAAATATATTTATCTAAACATTTTTTTATAGACAATTTTAAAAAATAAATAAAAACATTTTTTCTTTACATCCTGTGTTTTTCTAAACGCTAGATTTGATTTTTGTAAAATAACAAGAAGACCAAATCACTAATTACAAAGCTATCGCGTTTAGTTTCCTACATAAATAGCATAATGTAATTTTAAAAATATTTTAGTCGTTTCTCAAATATTTCAAATCCTTTTGATAAAGCTTGTATATTCCAGTACCGTTTGTAACAATTAAATATCAGAATGCTCCTTTCCGAAATGCATTGATTTCAACCATCATATTAGAATTCTAATTAAGTGCAAAAAAATAATGCTTGTGCAGTAATACTTTTAAAATCGCATTTACTTGTGCTAAGCATTTTGATTCTATCACTGTAAAGTCATTATACTTTTCAATAATTTCAACTACATTAAACTACTTTCAGGTTTTTTATCATTTCGAGGCATTTTGATTTTTTTAAGTTCTGATCTAAGACTTGATCTTTTAAAGACTTATAAGACTTATATATATATAGATCAAAAAACTTAAATTTTAAGTTAAGTTTTTGATCTTAGAATATAGTATATATATATATATATATATATATATATATATATATATATATATATATATATATACATGTATAGGAGCAATAGTAAATAGAAATTAAAGATAGTGTTGAATAAGTTACAGATTTATTCCTGACGTTAAAAAATAGCGTTTGAATTACAATTTCATGCAGATTCTACATTTGATACGTGATTTTCTGGATTTAGACTTTATTCATTAGTTACAAGACTACTTAACCTGGTGCCTCATTATACTTTTCAATAATTTCAACTACATTAAATACTCCTTTCATGTTTAGCATTTCGATCATTTTGATTCTGTAAGTACACATCTAAGTCTAAATCTTTTAAGACTTATATATATACTAAGATCAAAAACTTAACTTAAAAGTTAAGTTTTTGATCTTAGTATATATATAAGTCTTAAAAGATCAAGTCTTAGATCAGAACTTAAAAAATCAAAATGCCCGAAATGATAAACCTGAAAGGAGTATTTAATGTAGTTGAAATTATTGAAAAGTATAATGACTTTACAGTGATAGAATCAAATGTTTTAGCACAAGTAAATGCGATTTTAAAAGTATTACTGCACAAGCATTATTTTTTGCACTTAATTAAATTCTAATATGATGGTAGAAATCCAATACGTGTCGGAAAGGAGCATTTTCTGATATTTAATTGTTACAAAACTTGGTACTGGAATATGCTTTATCAAAAGGATGAAAAATATTTGAAACGACTAAAATATTTTTAAATTACATTATGCTATTTTATGTAGGAAACTAAAACGCGATAGCTTTGCTTAATGGTGGATTTGGTCTTCTTGTTATTTTACAAAAATCAAATCTAGCGTTTAGAAAACACGGGATGTAAAGAAAAAATGTTTTATTTATTTTTTTAAAATTGTCTATTAAAAAATGCTTCTAGATCAAATAATATTTATTTCAACTCAAAAATTAACATAAGAGTAATGAAAAAAAATTGAAAATCAATTGTGTAATACATGAATATATCATACATCATGTAATGAATGATGATAAAATGGTTTTTGTGAATTTTAGGAGTCAAAAATGGATTGCAACTGAAAATTCTGATGTTGTGAATTTCGGAAATATCACATAATGAATGTATGTTGTAAGTCCTGAATATGTTCGTTTTAATTCAATAGCTCTGAAATTCAATGGCTAGTACCCATAAATTATTTTTATGTTTAAAATTCAGTTCGTTATTTTCGTCAAATAAAATTACTCTGTAATATCATAAACTAAGAAAAGTAATCGCATAGAAAAATACCAGTTATTTTTTTGAAAATGTCAGTTATATTAATTACGAAGCTCTACTATTATTTTGTCTTAAGCCATAAAAATATAATTTTTTTCTAAGATAAAGAGCTAATGCATATTTCAACTTATTTAACGCAGTTCTTACTTAAATCAAAATAGGAGCATTTTGATTAAGCTTCAGCCTTCTATTTTATCAGTAATATAATGATTCAATACGAGAATGAAGTCAAAATCAACTTCAGAAATTATAACAAATTTTATTATCTTTTCAGATTTTAATTTTTTTGACTATTTTTAATTTTATTAACATTTTTTCAAATTTAATGTATTACAATAATTAAGCACAGACAAAGGTACGTAACTCTTCCAATCAAATATTTATTTGCATATGTTATGTATTCTTTTATTTGAAAGAGATTTGTCTTTATAAAATTTATTTAAATACATACCTTGTGATTTTGAGAAAATTCTGTCCTAATTAGAATCTAAGCGTGATAGTGTTGTATAGTCTGATAGTATATGTCTAACTTTTTTTTTAATTTTTCAATTTCAAATACTTTTATAATGAATCATTGGAATGAATAATAATAATAATAATATCGGGTCATACAATGCTCTAACGAAAAAATCCTTATTTTAGCTTCTATTATGGATTAACAATATAATACATTGAGAATTAACAACATTGTCTTCTTCAATTATTAGAAAAGAATAAATATTATATATAAATCTGAACATTTAATATATGGAATAATTAAAATAACTGGAGTTAAAAATGAAATAATAATGAAAGGTAATGTTCGATTATTCAAGATATAAAGGCTAATAATTTAAGAATCTTTTTAGTGAGAAATTTACAGAGCTTCTAATTCGTTAGCTCTTTCCTTACTTGAAGTCTTTTATTTTCAACTTTTATAAGAATTTTCAACCATTCCTCCCACGGGAGCAAACTACATTTTTATTGGTATTGTTTATAATATAAAAACAGTAAAAGAAATACTCAAAGTTTTATGCACACTTCTGATAAAGGTAATCAATATCATTGAAAAAGAATGGATGGAATGTAAAATTAAACTGGATATATAAAAAAATTAAATATTTAATAATGTATGAAAATAATGAAGAAGCAAATAATTTGGGACTGAAAAAGGCAATTAGTTAAAACAATAATTAAAAATATAGAGAAAATGGAGTAATTTGAAAATATATAAATTCAAATATATATTCTGTTCTCTAATCATTTAATTATTTAAAACAATTGTGATATTAACAATAATAATGCAACATATGGTTCTTCAGATAAGTAATGTGTTTTATTCATGTGAGTCCAAATTATATTGTTAATTAAAAATATTGCTTGATGATAATCTTGCACAAATAAATTGAGTGACTTTAGTATTTTC
Source organism: Nephila pilipes (assembly GCA_019974015.1). Lineage (NCBI taxonomy): Eukaryota > Metazoa > Arthropoda > Arachnida > Araneae > Nephilidae > Nephila > Nephila pilipes. Next base: position 88,767 of record BMAW01106588.1, read on the forward strand.
TATATAGTACGAAATTTAGCCAATTTAATTTCAAAACAACTCTAATTAACTCTAAGAAAAATTCTTTAGATAAATATATTTATTTAAAAACATATACTGGTTAAAATGAATAAAAATCGTTATCAAGCTCATACCTCTACTTGAAATGAATTATGTTTTTAAGAGTTCATTAAAAATTACAAATACGTGCTATTGCTAAATATATAAACGTCGATTTTTGGTATTAGCAGAGTTCCTTACATTTTGTTTAGAAATGGGTAAATAGTAAATTATAATTTTTTTTCTCGTATGAATTTGTTTAATTAACAATTATAAAATTAAAAAAAATTTTCGAAACAAATATGAAATTGTGGCTTAATTTTCTTAAAAAATAATTCGGATTTGAATTGTCTAATGAAATATGTAATAGTAATTCTTAGTAAAATAAGCTTATAAAATGCATACTTCGATCAATATAAGTAAAAAAAGTACACTATTTTTAAAAGCCGCAATGCAATTGAAAAATGACAGAATTCAGACGTAGAAAAATATATCTTATAGAGATTATTATTTTTAAAACATCGTAAGTTAGGCATACTAATTATTTGAAATAAAACCAGTGAAACAAAAAAAAATTATATTTACTAACTTTCGGAATTCTTATGCAAAATATTATCATTAAAATTTTACTTTCATTATTTATATTTTGGCCATAAAATTATACGAGTTCCATTCCCACATTTTTTCTTATTTTTTCTAATTCGTTTATTTTACCCAAGGTTTCTTTTGAAATCATCAGTTCAACAACTTTTGAATCCAAATGTTTCTACCTGATTTAGAATGTATGGTTATTTTCTTCTTATGTATAAAAATCTCAATTTAAACATCTTAAATAAACACACTTTAAGTCAACAACAGTTACATGCAGAAATATTCTTATGCAATATCATAAAAACTTAAGTTCCAGCCCTAGATACAGATTTAAATATGGTTTTACTGCAGGTAACATGAAAAGCTTTTTTCCCTAACCCTTATTGGAGGTATGGTTTTCATACAGAGATTTTACTTTCAAAAATTTTAATAATAGTTAAAGGAATAACTTATGGGTTAAGAAAAAGTGTAGTAAGTACGTTCATAATGCATGGAAAACCTGTGACTGGTTGATGATTCTAAAAAATTGTCTGGACGTTACTTTTGAATTTATTACTTAAGTTTCTACAGAACCTATTGAACACAGAAATTATGAAAATCATTAAACACAAATATTTTACTTGAAAGTTCCTACTTCCGGTGGGTATATCTTTTCAATCTCTAATTGTTTTTTGCTTATATAAATAATATTAATTATAAATGCAACAGAAAAAATGTTATATATATATATATATATATATACTGAACTCATGAACAGGTTTATCCACTTTCTAAAAATATCGATAGCCTCATACATCATACAAGAAATTTTGTTTTTTAGGAGTTAGCTCAGAAAGTGACCTTTTTTCAAAATTTAACTTCAATGTTTTCAAAATTTTGATATTTTAATTTAAAATATTTTCAAACATTTCTATAGTATTATTATATTTAAATTTCAAAAATTCAAATAAAGTATATTACTTTGGGGATTTTGAAGCAATAAGGCGAATTTTAATTTTTCACTCGGATATTTCCTCGGGAATGAATCTTCCTGTTAAGAGTAATATTATCTAAGCAAGTATATTCCTTTTTAGTACTTCTGCACCTTAAGAAATTTTTTAACACCTATTTTTTTAATTTTATTTTGTTCTAACGAATGAATTAAAATTTTACTGCAGCTACAATTAATCATTAAAAATTTTTTTTAAATCCTATACATCTTAAAATGTAATAAATATACATGAATTATTTATTAAATGTTATGGTTGCTAAACAAAAGATAACATAACATAATGCGTTTGATATCAAGATAACTTTTATGTAGCTATTAAAATCTATTTCTATCTTAATGCAAAAATTATACAGTGAAGCGCTTACTTTTGCTCTACATAATTTCATCCCAATTGTAACATCATTTAAAAAACATAAATACAGAGAAATTTTACATTTATATTATAAAACGCACAATGAGTTATCGACTTTTTTTTATAACTTCATATAATTTCTTTTAAAATAATAATATTTAAAATCAATATTTTTCTTAATTACTTGATTGATATTATAAAATAATGCGTTTTTATCATGATTATAAAATAAACATTCTTAAATATTTAAAGAAAAAAACATATTAAAATGTAAACTTTTAAGCAATAAAGATGTCATAGAATTATCAGAAACTTATTTACTTGAAGATTATTATAAGATAATATGATTTTAAATTTGAACCTATTTTTAACTATATTAAAGTTATATTAATATATACACTCTTCTAAAATATCTCCATCATTAGTGTTTTATGAGTCCTTGATTAAAGATGCAGAAATTCTTATTATTTAAGCAATTTAATTCAATTAATTCATTAATAGAAATATCCTTTTTTTTTGCTTGTATCTTTTCTAAACTAGTTACGTGCTCAGAAGAAGATGGAGTATGGATTAATAGATAATTAAGTCATTTATTGCTTACTTCTTTGCATATATCACTAAAGAAATACAATAAAATATGATGCTAAAAGTTGCATATTTATTGGTAATTATGTTATTGATTTATTTACTTATTTATTTATCTAACTTTATCAAAAAATATGACCTCTCTACAACGAAAATTAGCCCACTGGCCTTCTAAAACCGCTGTATGTTCTAAGCCCTAATATATCCTGTGGTGGGAAAAAACAATATCATAAGACTATTGAGAATTTCTTTTAAAACCTCTTCTTAGAATAAGTGAGATGATCTTATAGGTCTAGAATGAAAATGTCGTTTTCTAATCTTCAACTGCAAAAATTTTACTTTTTAACACAAAAACGTAATTTAACACTTGACAAAACTTAACTAAACTCCCTTAATATATTGTTTCATGTTGATAACTATATGTGCCAAATTTAATGTGAATATCTTTAAAGATGTTGATTTCTAATTGAATTAAGGTCTGACAGATTGAACAGTGAATCAACTGAAGTATATTTTAAACAGACGAATTGATTTAGAGCTCTCTGATTAGCATCAACTGTATAGAAATAAACCTTCAGGAAATTGAAATTCATGTACCATGTCTTTTATACTAATATTGCCTGCATTACATCTGATATAAAATTAATACGTAATGAGATACAAATGACGTACACCCCCTAATGTGCAAATTAAAAACTTCACCTAGATATTTGCTTTATGTTAAGGAATTGAAATGCTTATTTTATAAACAGACATTCCAATTAATCCCAGATTATTTGTAGTCTGATTAAATTCATCAAATTACGAGACTTATATTTTTGTTCAGGGGAAGAATCTCTCAGATATTTGGTTATTAATAATTAATAAGCAATTAAATTAGAGATATAAATATGTCATTCCTTAAATGTTTCGTGTCTTTACAACGAGGGTTTTAGAAATCATTTTTCAGCTTGTGCAGAATTATTTTGAAAATAAATGTTTCTATAATTTTAAAAATTACATTTGAGCCAATAGAATACTACGATGATGGAAAATTAAAGAGAAAGACATTTTTATGCAATCGATAATTTCCCTTTTTTGTTTAATCCGCTTAGGGAGAAAAAATGTAGAGCAACAATAGCATTGAGAAACACATGGTTTATTTGTCAACTATTTTAGAAAATAAATATTACTTTAATGTATAAGTTTATTTGGTGAATCAACTTTGCTTATCTTATGAAATAGAAAGATAAATATAAAACATTTTTGCCTACAGCTTGCGAATTACATTCAAAAATAAATTAATTTCATTCTCTTGCCTCAGGAGCAATCCCAGTTATCATCTCGAAAACAAAAAATGTTTCATTTTAAATAAGTATTTGAATTTTCCAATTTTTATTCAAATAACAGTTCTTCCTAAATTTTGCTTTCATACATAATAGCAAAGATAGCTGCATCATAAATCAAGGAGTTAAAACGGTAATGTAAATTTACATTTTTTGTGTTTTAAGTGATTGGATTTTAGTATGGGCAGTAAGTTTCAATTTTAGTTTCATCATAATTATTATTTAATGTCATATAATCCTATTAGAAATAATTTAAATGTAAATAGACTTAATTTTTATCATGTAAAATAAGTATATTTGACACAAAAATTAATTTTATGGTTACACATTTTTAAAGTGGTTATTTCCCATTTCATTTTCCTATTATATTTAACATTAAAATGACCAAGTATAAGGTCCATATGGCATATGGTTGTATAGTCACTATTAATTTTGTATGCCTTTGTTATGTTATTATTATTTTAATGAAAAAGTTTGTCAAAAAACAAATAAAAATATCTTCGGGTTAAAAAGAGCAGAACTCCTCCTCGTCATTTTCAAACCATTCAAAAGTTAAAAAATTTGTTTTTAAGAAATTAATGTTATCATTAAATTAATTAAATTAAATTCAAATTATTGCAATTAAAATGCTGTCATAAAATTAATAATAATAATGTAATAAATTAATATAAAATTGATAACTGTACTAATAATAAATTTCTTAAAATTATTACTTAAAAATAATCAATTTTACCAATACGAGAAAATTGCTGCTAAAGTGCCCCTCCTTTCCCTTAAATATTCCGTTATTATTCTAAAATTTTTCAAGAAACTTTTATGTATTTTTATTTGCATTTATAAATTTCTCCCAGAAATCAGGTTTTTGCTATACATAGTTATAAGCATTTGCATACTTTTTTTTTACTTGTAAAAAAGATTTAACTAAAACTTTCAAAGGCTTACTTGAAATTTATTATAATTTATAAGTACACTTAAGGTAAAAGCCATTTTTCAAATTTGGTAAGAATATTTGTAGTTACTAGCACTCTTTAGGGCAATAAAATAGATTATATTTAACATATAACTAATAAATTAAAGACTCGTCTCTCAGAAATCTGAATATTTTTGTACAACGGACTTTTTTCACATATTACATTACTTGACTGAAAATTCTGAGTAAATTTTTTAAGATGATTATTTTAAGAAATTTGTGGAATTCAAAATGAATTTTATGTCATTCATTACCTGAAGAAAAGTTTATGAAACTAAAATAAAAAAAAAAAAAAAAAAAAAACCGATTGTGCATTATTATCTGAACTTAAAGAAATTTTTGTTATAAACAAATAATTAATGGAAATAATAAATATAATAAGCAAATAATGTAATATTACACAATTCAATAAATAATGTAGAAATAAGTAATAAAAAAATGAATAAATATCTTATAAATAGAGTAAAAATGAATAAATATCTTATAAATAGAGTAAAAATTAATGAATAAATATCTTATAAATAGAGTAAAAATTAATAAATACAAAAAAATAAATAGTATACAAATAAGGAAATATAATAAATAATTAAACACTATATATAACAAAAGAAATTATTATAATCAATAATATACTCTAAAACGTACACTTAATTCATCAAAAATAAGAATAAGGAATAAAATGTAATTTTCATGTCAGTATTAGCTAAAAAGCATTTATAGAATACGGATGTAATTCTATGCGTTAGAAATAAAGTATACTTTTCTTCAGATAAATTAAACCTATCACCAATCTTCTTTCTTTTTTCTTAACTCAAAATATACTGCCGTCACATTTTGAGGACAGTCCCTCCCGTCTCTTTCCTTATCTAGTTCCCTAACATTCAGAGCTAACAAATACGATATGTTGAGCTTAAGCGCACAAGCAAATCCCTGAGAAAATATGCGCAATGAAATGAAACAAAAAAAAAAAATATAAGTAACATTTCTCCTCATTGGCACTATTTTATCTAATACTCTACGTATTGTACTACACCAGACTCCCGTCAAGAGGTGTTATAAAAACTAAGTGCGACAGCAAGAAGCCATCGCAATGGCAAAAGTGGAAGAAATGTGTGTTTTTGTTTATAACTGTTTATTTCATCCTTTCCTGTGACTTCAGTTTAGAAATGCTTCTTGAAGCATAAGGTAAGGAGAGCACGGTAGATATATAAGTAGGAAAGAAAAGGAAGGAGAAGGCACTGTAACTTGCGCAGGTGATATTTTAGCTCTATCCAAGCAGTAACTTTTATGTTGGACTAGAAGTTATGATTTTTCTTATTCGATAGCGAAACTGAAGTGGTATTAAATAGGAAGTCGAGAAGAGAACTATATTTTTTTCTTCAACTGTCAACCAATATTCCCCAGTGTTGTGAAGTTTGATATTTATTGCAGCTGAAACTTTTCAGGTGGGATTTTCGATTCCCGATAGAATGACTAGCGAGGATTAGAAGCCATAAACCTGAATGGAAAAAGGCGAGGGGAAGGCTTTTGATGGTAAATAATAGAAAGAAAATGGAAACAATCTGGGGATGATTTTATCTCATAAAGTTATAAATGTTGTTTTCTTAAGCGAATAGTATACGTACGTCAATAAAGCTGGACTTTCAAGAAAACGTGTGTTTCTAAAGATTTCACAGGTTATTACAAAATATATAAAAACGGTTGAGTAAAATGTTAAGAGCTGTACACAGATTTTTTTGATAATCAATAATATGTTTGTTTTGATTCTTTTTATTAGGACCTATGAGCATTACTGTGATCTTTTATTTCGTATTTTTAGATTTATCTATATCTTACAGATAGTAGATAAAGAATAATTTAGAGAATTTCTGAAAAGCATTTTTTTACTATTTTTATGCTTGTTTCAAAAATACCTGCTACTAAAATACCTAAGAACTTACTTGATTTAGAAACAGTTATGTTACTTAACATGTATGAAGAAATAAAAGGTTATGATAACTTTCTGAAAGATTATGATAACCTTCTTCTTCATACTGTTTAAACCATACGTCAACTTCGTGAATAGTTTGAATCAAGTGCAATGAGAAATTCGAAAGTTAGTTTAGAAAAGGGTTTTTTAAAAGAAATCGTAATAATGATGGATATTTAAAAAAGTAAAATATTTATACAAAAATGACATGAATAAGTTCAGAATTTAGAGAGAATCATATTTTTTTTTCAAAATTAAATCTTATCACAGGAATTCTGAGAGTCAATTATATTGATTAACCGAAAAATACAACATATTAAGAGTAATAAATTTTTACGTTTTTTTTTTTCACAAAATTACTAATTAAATAAAGTGAATGGTTTATATTCAGTCAACCGAAATAATAAATATTGCTTAAATCCTCTTCTACAGTGATTATTTCAATATAAATATAAAAAGCGCATCATTTAGAATAAGTTAAAGAAAAGTAGAAACATATTCTAGTTCTTCCTTGTTTTGAAAAAAAAAAATTAATTTTAAAAATTATAACATGTTGATTGTAAGTGTAGGTGACATTTCCTCCATTTCAAACTCAAGTCTTTTTTTTTCAATCATAAATCTGCATTATAATTCTGTAATTATAAAATCTACTTTATATGAGTACATTTCACTTCAATAAACAAGCGAAATTTCATAAAGTTATTTTTAAATTACTAACGAATATAATTGTTATAGAAATTTCGTAAAACAATAATATTAATCATTTGAAACTTTGTTTATATTTATTATAATTTCAGCTTGTTTTTTTCTTAAAATGAAAACTTGCAAACTGTTTACTAAAACGATTTTAGTTTTACCGACAAAAAAATCATTGTTATGTTTTTAATTATGAGACACCACTCATAATTAAGAACATAACAATGAGGCAGAGAATTTTTTTAAGCATTCTAATTATCAATTTTAACTCAGCAAAGAATTTTCTAGCAAAATATTTATAACAATTTCGCTTTCAGTCGAAGAACAAATATTCTTGAATTTTGTACATATGTTTACATTTTTAATATTTCTATTTATATACGTTAAAATTCCAATTATATATGTTAATTTTTTAAATCAAATTAACCAAAAATGTTTCCTTATTTAGAAAGATTATATAGTTAAACTTGCCGAAACCCTGAATAAAATATATGTCATTACTCAATACATTAAAAGTGTATTAAATGGCAAACAAATGAGCATTAAATATTGGTTGATTTTAGAACTGCTTATAAAACCAATTTACACATTCTCACATAATATCTTAGCGTAGAGGGAAAGTTCGAAAGGGGGTACCAGTACAGTTGTCGTTCCCGTCATCAGATCAAAATCTCAAGGCTCACCCCTAATAGCCATTGTGTTGGTTCTAAATGTGACATTAATAAACAATCAATCACCAACGACATCAGAAATGTGTTTGTTTTCTATCAACTAAATTGTTTGTTTTTTTCATTTTTTTGCTAATGTCAAATCTACTTGTAACTGTGAATTAACTTCAAACACAACAATTGAAAATCTTTAATTAAAAATATAACTTTTCGAACAATTTAAATCATTTCAGGATATTTTTTCCCTTTCAACAAGACATTTCATTAAACTATGTAATAAATTTTTAAAACTTCCTCTACTCCCTCTCCCCTAAAAAATCTTCAAGTGATTATTATGTGACAAAATATTAAAGACAATATGCGGAATATATAGACTAAACGTACTTTGACGTTTCCCTCCCTCCCGATAATTATACATGCTACCTTTCTGACATAAATTATTGCTATTATATAAAACTTCCATTACATTTCTTTACATTTAAATATTAATTTTCTATGCATTTTCAGTATTTCAAAAAAAAAATTACTAAATTTTAAAAGTGGCAGAATTTTCCTTAATAGTCTAGTTTTAATTATATACTGTTTCATAAAAATCTCAAACGCTCAGATATGTTTGCCTATAAGAAATTAATACCCTTCATAGAAAAATCATTTTTTTCAGTACAAGTAAAATTTCAGACATATATATATTTTATATAAATGAAACTTGAAAAAAATAAATATTTATTGGGAATTTATTTAAAAAATAATTCCGAATCTTACAGCCGATTAAAAATTAGCTTTATGCCATCATATTGATATTCTAAGTATTCTGTAACATAAATTGTGTCTATGAGTTAATGACTATGTCTGTGTTTCTATATAATTCATCTACATGTTGCTGTCTTTTCTCCTACGCATTCTGCCGAAGGGGGAAATCGGAATTAACCTTCCCGCTAAAACCGTTATATGCACACCCGAAGTCAGTTATGTGGTAAAATAAAAAAATCCATAGAAATGTGTAAAAACAATGTCAAATACTATTTAAATTATGATTTCAAGTATATATTTCAAGTTAATAACACATTTAAGTTCATTTGTTATTTAATCTATGGGAATAAATATAGTCGAAACATTGACGCGATGGATTTCCAGTTTAGCTGGAAACTGGTTTTCTAGGTAACATTTATGGCGAGCTCGCTACGCTTCCACGCCAATTCTAAGCCATTCGCTTTGTGTCTTTGCTATGGTTCTTATTTAAATTCTTATCTATCGTGCTATTGTCTTCGTTTTTGTTTGACATTTTAATCATGGCTGAAGCAGGAATTTCATCAATCACGCTGTATACAACATCAAAGCGAGAAAAATCCTTCAGGAGGTGAGCCCGGAGAAACATATTGAACTGTTGTTCTTGAAACCCTCAAGAATCTGTCAATCAGATCATTAAAATTGTTTTTTAACTAATTAGTGTTTCTAAAAGAATAATTTTTTATTTGAAAAAAAAAAGAAGTAAGTTCTTTACGTTCTCCTGGAAGAACCAACCTGGTGCCGTGAATGAGCAAAGAAAGACAATAGAGTATGATGGTTTCACATTGTCATGCATGTGACGAAAAAATCATGGGTAATTTTTTTCTCTCTCGTAGAAATGAGGTTCCTACGTTAGAAAAAATTCTGAAAGAATTGAAAGCCGATATTTTTTCGAGCAACATACGCCGGACTTCCTTGTATAGGACACAGATAATATGAGATTTTGATTTGAGATAAGGAAAAGGCAAGTTGTGCTTTTTAATAGACAAAACACCGTTTTGTGGAGCAGAAATTATTTGAGAAAAATCAAGGACATAAAGAAAGAAAATATGTCCATATATTATTTGGATGAGACCTGGGCCAATCTCAAATTTGACTGTGGCAAGACACAAAAATTAAAACAGTTATAAAACGCCTTCTTCTGATTTAACAGTAGGTTTGATCGCACCTAAATACAAAGAAGACAAGGAGTTGTCACTAATATCTATCTAAAAAGTTGGTTTGGTATTTTTAACCACCGCATGTATTAAACTATTTAAAATGTGATAATACAAACGTTTTCTAATAATGATTCATAAAACATATTTGAAGATACGCTTGGCAATGGGTTGGATGAAGGTATAAAATATATGATAAAATTTTGTTTTATTATCGGGTGTTATAAAAGAGGTGATAGGTTCAAGATAGCGTATTTATAATGAAAAAAATTTTTCGTTCGTTTTTTTTTCTTTCGTCGTCAAATTCGGTGAATTTCTTTGGTTATTAGTCATCCACTTCTCTCTGTGTAACCAGAGTTTCTATGACAATGGCTGTGAATCGTCCTTCGTAGCTTCTACTGTACTACTAAGTTAAAGTGAAACAAAGTATAGACCATGAGGAAAAATGGGTTTCACTCTGATTACGCTCTATTCGCACTCTGGAGTATGACATCTCTTACCATAGTGTATGTGTAGCCATGTGTGTCATTGCATCTTCATGGGGTTAAATGTCTGAAAAGAATAAAAAGGAAAAAAGACAGTAAGAGAACAAAAAAAATTAGGTATAAAGGGTGAAAACGAGATGGTTCACTGAATAAATCCTATCACACCCGTTTACCCATGGTTTCAGGTGATTCACTGAAGTGGACATGAGTTTCGGACTCATTCTTCCAGCTAATCAATAATCTGACCTTTAACCTTCGTTGGCATGGTTGAGCAACTTGAAATTTTTATCTTAATTGACTTCTGCCTCCGCAGACTTTCTGGATTCCTTTAGCTAATGTTTATTTTCTATATTGTCAAGGTTCCTCATTCTCTCCATCGCTACACCGCTTAAATTTTCACTTTACAATCACGCTAATTCTTATGACCTTTGCCCTTACGTAACATATTTTGGCATTCTGCAACCAGTAATTTTTTTTCGACATCACATCATCTCTTGAATTCTTATTTTTCTCGGATGTCGCTCCACTATTCAAACTTTCTTCACATTCACTTGTGTCAGATCCTATACGTAAATTAATCCTGTGAGGAATTCCTCGTGAGAGATTTCGTGTTTTAAATTCATCTATCTTAAACACAATACACTGGTGTCCAAAAATTCAGCATAATTAGCAAAATGCGGAAATATTTGAGTAACTATGGGTGATTTTGTTCAAAATAACTTGTAAAGAATCAACTATTGAACGCGAAATTTTGTTTTTATGCAAAATAATTTGGTAGACATGTGCATGTAGAAAACGACTGCACAAGTCAAATCGCAGAAAACCCAGTTCTTTCATCATTAGCAGTTAATACATGTTTCGTGCAATTCATGTGCGAATAAACGTTGCTAACGAGTAAAGAGAATGAATGATGCCTATCGACGACCACTACATATATTTACAAAAGAAAGAATCTTTGAAATGCTCGAATTTGAAGGATTACAAGCTGAAGCATCTCGAATTCTGAATGTATCTTAGTGTGTGTCTCAAGATTGTGGCATAGATTTCTAAAGGTGGAAAATGCTAATCGATGGCCAGCACCAGGTCTACCAATACGCATACCCATTTACTAAGATAATTATCTTGGAATACCGGCCATATGAAGAGTTGTGCCTTAGAACTGGTTTCAGACTCAGACTGGCATTCACAGACTCCCCAAAAAAACACGACAAATCCTGTTGGTCTCTATGCCAGACAATCGAAAGTTTGTATTAGTAAAAAATACGTTTGTTAGACTGATGGTAAGTTCTGGACTCAAGATGGCCACGTTTTAAAAATAACACAATTTATTTTAAATGAACTAATTCACACGTTAAGTAAGCCTCTTTAAAAAGGCTGTGAAAGCAAAATACCCTTTTTAACTACGAAAATTCCAATACAAATAAAAAACAACTTCGCCTTCCATAGGCCAGAACCACCCTTGCGTTCTCAATTCTCTCTTTCTCCTGTTCGATCTATCCAACCCCTCCTTTTTTTTTTATCTCATTTGTTTTTCACTGAAGTGTGAACTCCTCTTCTGACCAGTTTTTTCCCAATTGCTTCTTTGGATAATAAAATTATTTATTTTCATTCTTTTGCATTGCATACTAATTTATAACCATTTTACACTAGCGTACGATGTTTCCGGCTATTTTGAATTCCTTCATTTTTCCTTCATTGTTCTCGAAATTACCAATTATGCTTAACTTTTGAACACCATTTTACTTCTGTCATTGACCTTTTCCGATACTTTATCTCAAACTTCTCCTCTAAGGATTTTCAGGTCAGATTTGACTTCACAGTGCCCTTATTTTTCTCACAAATGGAAGGTTTGTACGAAAATTTCTTCATCTGTCTCACTTTGATTAATAGCGCAATTATTAACATTATTATTGACACAATCAATTAAGCAAGGTTTTTAGGATGAAGCATCAATGGCATTGGTTTGTTTTATAACTACATGTTTCCCAGATATGACATGCATATTAAAAATGACGGATTCTGGTAAACAACAATGAAACTTTTTTTTTTTCTTTTTTTCCAATAACATGCATTTCATTTGCATTCAGAACTATTTTTAATTACGGTAGAACATTCTTTCCAGACATAAATTTGCAACGAAGATTACCTTAGCATTAATTGCCCAACCATCAATCAATATTTATGATCAAAATAAATCCTTGTAAATTTATGTCTTCATCAATAATATAAATAACTCTTATTTTTAATCAGCCTTACTTTCATTCGAGAAATTTTTTTTTTTTCACTAGAGACATTCAAATTCACGTCGATTCTGCAAGTGAGCAATACATTAAAATTTTCAGCATGAAACTTGATAATTTTATATAATTTTTTCAGATTTTGTTTCCTAAATTACGAATTTCAATTCAATTAATGTCCCTCTCAGGACAGTGTTTTCAAACGTGTCCAAAAGATTCACACAACCAGTATTTAAATCCAGTCATTTTATTGGATCAATTGGTGCTACGATGTCAGTATTAATTACAATTAAGACATAAAATGATATCCTTCTTAATATTTGATTCATCGTATATTCTATTTCTTCAGTTTTACCATTAAGATTAAATCTCTAAAATTAAATTTGACCTGCTTAACATAAATAATATCGTTATATTTCCTATGATTGTTTCTTCCATTTTTGTAACATTTTTTCTTTAAATTTTTTTCACTAAATTTCTTAAATTTCTTGATATGTATAAAATACTTTTGTAGCCGACGGAGTCGGGAATGATATAGAAAATTATTAAAGAAACCTCTATTTTTCTATGACCTTCTATTTCTTTCATATTAAAGAGACATTCCTGGACTTATCCTACTCCTGTTAATAGCTTTGGTTGTCATAGAATGTAAATGGACAGAATTGCATCTGTAACCTTATTATTCTATTAGTAAACATCTAAATTTCTGGCATGAATTTAACCCCGATTTTCTTTGAATAAACGATTTGACTTAGCTATCAATATCTCTCTCGTCAGCAGTTTCTTCCTAAATATCATCACTCCAAAAACTTTTAAGTAATAATATTTTAGCCATTTATCTATAGAAAAGTTCACAGTCAAATGAAAATTCTTAACATAATTTTCAATATCTTTGAAATTTGTATTAGTTTTATTTAATTTTGATAAATAATTGAGTTAAGTTACAAAGAGTTAATTTCATCTTCGTCCTCATTCTGGCATTAAAATATTTCTCCATCTATTTAATCATTTTAAGATTAAAGAGATTTTAAAAAAATTTCTTCTTTTATTTTTCCCCTAAGGCCTTCAAATTCTAAATTTTAAAAATATACTGGCTGGTATTAGTCCATTTTTGGAATATTCTTATATTAAGAAACTTAATTATTTTGCATATTCAATTTGAGAGTGGGAAAAATTGAGCCATTTTCCATAATTTCTTAACTTTTATATCTTTCCGCGATTCCCATTGCGCTGTTAAAACATTCTATGAATTTCATTCATTGATGCTACGTAAGCAGTCTTAATTTTTATCATTACTATTATAAGAGTCTTCTAGCTTCCTTGTAATTGATTAAAAGAGGTTTAAATCAAAACTACTCATAAGTTTTGAAGATCAACTTCAGCACTTCCCTTTATTTATACAGGGGAGGGGGCAAGCCCTGATTAAATGATCTGATTCCTTTCATACGTAGGAAATTCCAGGTTACACGTGCATGCACATACACAAATCGTATTGAAGTCGCAACGTTTTAATTTTCTCAAAGTTCAAAAACACAATAATCCACAGTTTGTTTGAAATATGTCGAATGAAAAGTCTTTTCGCTCTTCTAGCATCTTGCAATGTGAAATGACTCTTTTCTTTCACAATCAGAATACAAGTAATTATCAGCATGTAAATTACAAGCTAGAACCCTGAAATTTCTGGGGCATGTACATCACTTTAAATAAGCACATGCCTTTTAGGTTAACAAAGTTCAATTAAGGTGAGTATTACAGAACTACAGTATTACTTACAAAGGATATATTTACTCTTAATGCAGAAATCAAGCAGAAAAACGTCAAGTAATAAGTTCCCTCTTTTGCGAATCACGTTATTTCTTCAAGAAAAAAAAAATTCTATCTTTCTCAGTTTCCTGAATCAGTCTTTCTCTTGCTGTCTTCACTCCCATGAATTTTCCCGAAGGTAAGGAACACATTTTCCCCAAATTCACTGCCCTAACACGAGCAGTCAATTCTGTGGTCGCTTAACTCTGAACAGGAATGAAAAAAAGGTTTTACTGTGGTCGCGCTGTGTCCACACCGTGGAAAACGACACCCCTTTACCCAACAAATTTATGAACTTAAAATAGAGCTTAATTTAGTATTAAAACCGAAGAATAATAAATATAAAAATAATAAAACGCAAAAGGAGTAAAAATTAAAGTCTGTGTTATAAATACGGTTAACTTCTCACAACATGATTATTAAAACTAAATTATTTTCTCAACAAATCATTTTATACTCTAAGAGGAAATAATTTTCTTAGATTTGGTTAGAATCGTATTTAGAAAAATGTAAAATACTGTGTTAACCATACATGTACATTTACTCTAATATGGATTGAAAATTTGCTTTATTTTTTGTTTGGATCCATAATCATAATTTAATATAAAATAAAATGAATACTTTGAATTTTAAGGGCTTGTCATTTTTATTCTAATTTCAATGTATTAATTCAGTTACAAATTAATATTCATTCATATTTTCTTTTTAATTTAAAAACAAACACTATTTTTGCGTCCCTTTCAAAATAAATAAAATATTAAATTAGTTTATGAGATGAAGATTAATCTAATTAGAGAAATCTGTGCACATTCTTTAACTCCATGAAAGACGTTAACAGGAAATTTCAAACATCAAATATTTGTAACCACTCATAAGGATAGTTGGAATCTTAAGGAAAATAAATCTTATCTAAATTTTTAATCAGAGTTTCAGAAAACTTTTTTTTTTTAAAAAAAAGTAATATAATGATAAACTATTTATTCCTGTCACACATATTGGAAGATTTTATGTGCCTAAGATGATGTTTAATCAATACAGCTGTCTAACTTTCTTCAATGTTATATATTAATGTTTAATCTTCTTTCTTCAAATATAATAAGTTTAATGCTTCCTCAAATTTCAAGAAAAATGTCAAATATAATCGTGAAAAGAGAACATCAGGTACTAAAATTTATAAGGTTTATTATATCTTCAAAATTCAAATTGTATTATCTTATGTACGTGTTTACTTCAAGCTCGTAATAGGTATTTAGGAAATTATTTACTCTCTTTATAAGTTATTTAAAACTTTCTCAAATACATATGCTTAAAAATCATTCATACAGAATTTTAAACTTAAAATAATACTTACGCAAAATTTTTATTCAAATCAAAACATAAAACAAGGAACATGACATTTTGTTGTTTTAACTGAATTTTAGATGAAAATAAAATAAAAAATTATCTTTATATTTTTATTAATATAGAGCATTTTATGGAAAAAATATAGCACAGAACAAAACAAATGTATTAAAGTACAATTTTCAAAAATTGTTGAGTGGTATTTAAACATAGAAAAAAAAAAGAATTCGATGTGTGGATGTTTGAGCCGAATCACAAACAAAAAATGATCATTGCGATATAATTATTTTAAGAAAGCATATCAGAATAAATTTTCAATTCTGAAACCTTTAAACAATTCTTAGAAAGCAATCAAAACCACAAGTGTATTACTTCTTATTATAAAATAGAGTGTACATTTGAAACAATTGTGACTTTCGGGAAAGTTTCAATTGTAAAGAAGATCTTTAAATCTTAAAAATAATAATTTTGTAAAAAATAAGTGCAATCAAACCGTAGAATCAATAAAAAATATTATTTCCAGTAGATTATGAAAGACACAAAATGAAGGAAAAAGTATCCGATTTGAATAATTTTTCTGCAATAGCGATGAATAAATATTCATAACTTATTTTGTTTAAAATATTTAGTTCTTCAGTTTTATTTCAGAATTAAATAATGTAAATTTGTATTAGAAAAATATAAGTTTTCAATTATTTAATTTAACTACGAATACCTTTTAAAAGTAGAATAATATAACGTTATCTTGAATAAATATTAAAAAAGAAAACTTTCCGTTTTGAAGCATACTATTTCAACTGTAAAATGAATTATTAGTTTCTGCTTTTGAGATATCTCGAATATAAATGTAATTCAAAAAGACAATAATCACATTGTATTGTAAATATTTTCCTGGTTTCATGAAACTTATTTTCCTGAAAAAAGAAGATAACATATATTTATAACATTTTTAGTATCTGATTTATATTAGGATTTCTGGAAAGTTTTTCCGTTTGTTCAGAGAAGGAAAATAATACATTTTTTTGTACATTTAATAATATTTATTGTATCATATATTCTCCGTCGTTACTTATGAGCTTTTGCCAGCTTGATGGTAATTTGTAAATATCTTTTTTTAAAAAATGCCTTGTCTTTAGAGGCAAATAACTCCAATAGTCCTGGATTGACGAATGCTTCAGTTTTGATATTTTTCTCCTTTCAAAAAATTTGTATGGATATAAACAAAAATAATTATAGGGTGCTAGATCTGCGGAATATAATGGAGGCGACAGAAGTTCCTAGTGATGTATGATTTTTTGATGAATCGCCATAACAGCGTGTGGTTTCGAATTAATATGATGCAATGTAATGTTCTTCATACTGAACATTGTCGACCTCTTTCCTTTCAGTGCTTGCTTAAATTATCCATTTGATAACAGTATCGCTCCGAACTGAGATTTTTATCAGGTTTCAAAAGCTGGTAAAAAGTAATTGATTTTTTGGACGTCGTACGTCATATGTACAGCGTTACCTTATTCAGACTCAATCTTGATTTAGAGTATGATAGGGACAAATAGTCCATACTGCAAGTATTCTCATTTCCTTACAATGTATTCGAAAATAAATAAAAAAAAAGTCATCAACAGTTATCATTCAGTCGAAAATGGATCTTTTTTCGTTCCGAGCAAACAGAAATGTGCTTATGGAGATTCGATTAAGGAAATTTTTTAATTTAACTCCAGAGGCATCCATCTGGTATGTTTATGGACCAGTCTTAGTAACGATGGAAATTATATTGTACAATAAAGATTATCATACGTATGAAAAATGTAATAGTTTCTTTATCTTCCCAAACGGACTGAATTTTCCGGTTGACCCAATAAAATTCTTCTGTTATTGAATTTAATACATCTTATAATAATTCTGTTTCTACAATGTAATTTTACGAAAAAGAATATATTATTTTCGTAAGGTGGTGTAATTAGTTAAAATTTGTAAAGCAATAATGGAAGGTATGCAATTTTGCAACAAATTCTATGCCAGCTTTCTCAAATGTTTCAATTCATTCATATCACTTAAGGTATGTCAGTAGTTAGCATGTTACCTCAAAAGTCTTTTAAAATTACACTAAAATATACTTTTAGAATATTACGATGTATAGAATATTATTTTTGAGTGTTTAATGTTGATTAACTATAATTATTTCGATACATTTTTTTAAAGGAGGAAATAAAGATAATTTGAATTTTAACAAAAAATACAGTAACTAATTTTTGATTTGAATTTTTTTTGCAGGAGTTATGTATATGATAATCTGAAAATTTGTGTATGTTGTTGCACTTAAACGGAATATCCTAAAAAAGTTCATTTCTATACCGGATTCAAAGATGTTTGCCGGTAAACTATTAAATAATAATTGAAACATAGAAAATTATATCATAATTGTATGCAATGTATATTATCGTTAAATACTTTAAAAATATTAAAACATGAGGTTCAAGTATACCAAAAGAAAAACATTGTGATACAATTGCTATTGTAATCAATTTTTAACTCTTTATAAGTTTCTCAGTAAAATATTTTACAAGTAATTTAGAAAATTATTCTTTATTTTACATGAATTCACGCAATTCTAAATTTTGCACATATTTTTAATCTAAGTAAGATAGCCGAAATATATGTAGATGAAATGACAAAGATTTTCCCATTTAAAGTGCTTTGTATATTTTTCTACTTTATTCCATGGATAACTAAAAATTCTCCAAGAAGAAGCTCTGAGTGTAGTTTGAAATTTAGATTTCTGTTATGACGAATAATTGGGGTCCTACACTTTGAAACTAGGTACCAAGTTGTTAGCAAACTCGTTGTCTATATTAAATTAGCATGCATCGAAACAACAAGCCAGATTATAAACTATTAAGCATGAAGGTACAAAAAATAAACTATAGAAATACCTCAATACCTATAGAAATGCCTTTCAGAAAATATCCGATTTTCGTTGGAATGGAGATAATTAAATAGAAGTTCAACGCATTCGAACAGATGTAGTTGAAAATTAATCGATATATATCATTAAAACATCAGTTTGAGAGCAAGCATCAAACTTTGCTCGTTAATTGCGAATGCTACAGATCTAACTAACATATATAGAGGGGAGGCTATTTCGGATACGAAACATTTTCTCCTATTAAAAGTTTTTCCTCTAAAAATGTCCTAATTTTATGATTTAGTACATTAAAACCTTGCTCTTTAAAAGAAATAGCAGTTTTCAACTTACCGTTCACTAACTGCAGTTTCTAAAGTAATATTTTAAGTAATCATTTAGTAAATAAATAAAACAAATTACTAAATTCGTGCTAAGACTTCATTCGTATCAGTAAGATATTTCGTATTCAAATTGTTCTCTCGTATCAGTTAGATATTTCGTATTCAAATTGTTCTCCAATAGTGAAAAAAGATAAAAAAATAAGAGTCAGTCACACATGCAATACGCTCATCAAACTTTTCACCTTTTCTCGGAATTTTACAGGACTGGGATAAATAAATTTGTATAGTTGTTAAGAAAAAAGAAGCTTCTTAACTCAATATTATTAGTAGATTATTCTATAATATTGTTTTTACTAGCAAGAAAAATAATAATTTTTAGAGAATTACTGAAGTAAGCGTTGCTATAACAGCATACAGTATTTTCAGTCATAGTAAGAATTTGTGATTAAGTCTGTATGAAAGATAGTATGATTTACTTTCCCTATATAGTCATGTTTGAGATTATTCTTCCATTAGGCTCATTTGTTCTTCTGTTAAGCCTACTTGATTGCTGAAAGTGACATAAAGCTTAAGATCGTTACTCATTTTAAGTACGGAAAATGCTGACCAAATATGAGATAATGTTGACCAAATATGAGGAAAACAATCTTTACTAGTTAATATTTCAAAGCAATATACTCTTTAGGTAAATAATGACACGGAATACACAAGATTACAAAGGATGAATCAATAAAAAGGAATTAAGAACTGAACTAAAATGAAAAATCAAAAGAACATTTCTGTAATAACTAAATAAATGATGAATATATTAGAAAAGAAATGAATATAATCAATAAATAAAAAGAGAATAAATAAAATGTAATGAAAACAAATAATAAATATGATTCATAAATATAAAAAAAAGCTTAAAATAATGAAAATGATGAATAAAATAGTAAACAATAAATGTTGCAAGTAATTCTTATATAAATGTAGTGAATATAATAAGTAAACAAAAAGGTCAACAATTTAAAAATATATCATATAATTAATATAATCAATTATAGAAGTGTTATATATTTTAAATACTTCATAACTAGGTTAATGCCCGTGTTATTTAATTTTTCTTGTCTGTAGTAAATAAAAATCCTTTATTGAATGCAGATCAAATTACATATAAAAGAACTAAAGAATTTTTTTCCCGAAAATGCATGAATTTCCCTTTTTAATTTAAAATATATATCTCTTATATTTTGAGAATAGCCCCCAACTGGCAATATTTCTAGACATTCAAAGCTCACATAAACGATATGTTGGGCTTAAGCACATAAGCAAATCCCCAAGAAAAAAAAATGCGCAATGAAATAAAACAAAAAAATATATAAGCAACGTTTCTCCACATTGGCACTATTTTATCTAATACTCTACGTATTGTACTACACCAGACTCCCGTCAAGAGGTGTTATAAAAACTAAGTGCGACAACAAGAAGCCATCGCAATGGCAAAAGTGGAAGAAATGTGTGTTTTTGTTTATAACTGTTTATTTCATCCTTTCCTGTGACTTCAGTTTAGAAATGCTTCTTGAAGCATAAGGTAAGGAGAGCACAGTAGATATATAAGTAGGAAAGAAAAGGAAGGAGAAGGCACTGTAAGTTGCGCAGGTGATATTTTAGCTCTATCCAAGCAGTAACTTTTATGTTGGACTAGAAGTTATGATTTTTCTTATTCGATAGCGAAACTGAAGTGGTATTAAATAGGAAGTCGAGAGGAGAACTATATTTATTTTTTTCTTCAACTGTCAACCAATATTCCCGAGTGTTGTGAAGTTTGATATTTATTGCAGTTGAAACTTTTCAGGTAGGATTTTCGATTCTCAATGGAATGACTGGTAAGTGTTAGAAGCCATAAAATTGTAGCGAAAAGGGCGAAGGAAAGGATTTTGACAGTAAATAATAGAAAGAAATGGAAGCATCTGGAGAAGATTTTATCTAATAAAGTTTAAATGTTATTTTCTTAAACGAATGGTTGTGTGTGCGTCAATAAAGATGGACTTTGGAGAAAACGGGTGTTTCAAAAGATTTACAAGATCACTACAAGACACGTAAAATAAATGTGGTTGAGTACATTGGTAACATTCTTTCTGGAAATTCTAGAATCAATAATGCTTTTGTTCTAACTTTGTTTATCAAGATTGCAAAGCACAACATTTATTTGTGACTCATTATGATATACAAAACATATAAATTAATTTTTGTGAATAATTTACTTGCATATCTAAGCATTTTGAATTTTTTACAGTATTGGAGAAGACAAAAAATTATTTTTTAATTGTTTCCGTTCTTTTTTTTCTTGTTTCAAATTAGAACTTCACACACATACTTGATATTGTACACACGGTGAAAAACTTAACTGTGTGTTTGATGTAAGTACTGTAACAGGACACTAAAATATGCACAAATTAATAGTAAAATGTATCAACTGATACATGTAAAATCAATCAAATTCATTACACCTAGGCAAGTGTCATTCAAACAAGCTCATGGTCCAGAGATGCTTCAGTTGAGTTGAATGTGCAAATCCTAATGGCTCTTTGGACTCCTATGTGAAAGGGCTAGTACATGTTATATTTGTCGTGCTAAGAAATCTTATATAGGCGCGGCACTTGTTGAGTAGTTAGACACGTAAGTGTCAATCGCGTCATCTGATCATGATTCAAAATTCCGAGGTATCCTGTGGTCTACGGACTAGGAATTCGATAGAATGTTCTAAGTTCTAGTAGGTGAGTGAGCATCGAAAGCGAATAATAGTAATAATACTAGTTCTATAGTTTTTTCAATATCCTAAAAGCTTGTATCCAAAAATATTGGAAGATTTGAAGTATGTTTTGAATAGTTTCGTAATTTAATTCAATAATGATACCAGGTTTTTAAAGAAATTGAATTTTTGTAAAATTAGTGAGGCTGTCGTTAGAATTTAATTTAAGAAAAAAAAAACGATATGTGTTTTATTTTTAAGCTTATTAACTAAATAAAGGCAATAATAGATGTACTTCTCTAAGCTAATTTTTTAGTTAAATTATATTTTGGAATAATATTCTGTTCCAAAAAAATTTAATGTGTCATTTAGAATAAATTAAAGAGCAAGAGAAAAAGGTAAAGATTCTTGAATCTTTTCTTAAACTAAAAGTAAATCAATAAATAAATAATTGAAGATTTGGTTATAGATATAAAACGTGTATTTTTTTTAATTCTAATTAAATTATTTTTAAAATTACAAATATAAATTATTCATTTAATGTATATTTATTGCATATGAATTAAATACTATTTGAATGATACTGACATAATACGAAAAAACTAAATTTGTATTAAATGTTTTTTTAATGTAAAACTCTAAGTAAGTATGTTTAATTACATGAACTGCGAAAAAATGATAAATATATACATTTCAAACATTATTTATTATTATTATACAGCATTGCTATTTCTTGAGATAAAACTCATAAATTCTTCAGTAAAATGTTCTTAGCATTGTGCCCAAAGAGCATATACAACCAACATAAAATGTAATAATTTTTTTTTTCAAAAACTCTTTCATAATTTACTTCTCATTAGTTAAAATACAACAGTACATTATATCTAAGTGCATTCTCTTAGACGTTTTGAACTACCCTCTTTAATTCTGTGATGAACTTCCTAGTGTATTATTTACAATAATTTCATGTTCAGTAATTTCTTTCAGTGTAACTCATGCATTTATAATGACTGCTGAATGCAGGTTTCTTCTAACAGTAGTAACTGTATTATCCTCTTATTACTCTGTTACAATCCTTTCTAAAACTAATTAATTCTTAATGTAATCATTTATAGGCAGATTTTTGGGTAATATGCTGTAAAGTATTTTCGGACTTTCAAATGTAGGACTGCAAATAAGAGTATCCATTCTCTTCCATACCGTTTATTTTTTTTAGTTTAGTACTATTAAATTATAGTTAATAGTTTAATACAGCTTTCTAAATACTTTAGATAAAATAGGATTAGAATACTAATGGAATATTGAAAGTCAGTTTTATTGTCAAATGATCGTTCAATAGTTTCAAAACAATTAATGGATCATACTTAGATTAAATGTATCCATGTCTGAAATTTGTATAAAAAAATAAATGAAATATGTAGACTTGATATGTGTAACTTCATTTAATATTTTCAAATAAATTAGTTTATATATTTATTATTGTGTTAGAAAAATTTGCACGCGCCTATACTCAAGCACAAATAATACATACATATACTCACGCACTGCTAAAATAATTCCTTAAAAATAACCTTGTAAAATTTAATATTGCTAATATCTTTAAAAAATATATAAGAGTTTTCTACATATATTATATATAAGAAATATTGTGTATTGTATAAACATTCAGTTTGAGTACAAAGTAAGAACATTAAAAATCAATTTATTAATCGCAATTTCTTTCCATATATTTTAGTTGATACTTAAATATTCAAATGTGTGAAATCCTAAATAAGACTTAAGATATCAAGTATATAAGAAAAGAAATGTTTTTAAAACACTTTAAAATATTTCTTAATAAAGGACAGATATAAAAAAAACTTGAGTTTTTGACTCGGTACCTGTACACTATTTTCCACACCAATATATTAAAAGCTGTTCCTTCTCCTCCTGACTTCATTGATCTCTTTTAGAGTCACTAAAGCTGAAATTTTCATTTAAATTGCACCGAATCGGCACTTCTGGTGCAACGAACTGAACTTTATGCGATTTAAAATTGTCCAATATAATATTTAACTTCTCATTTTGAACGTGACAAGCATTTTGGTCTCTGTGAACAAAGTAGACTTACAACTTTGAGCAAGTCTAACACTGTAAGAACTATAACTTTTCGTGAGTCTTTGTGTAGAATCTACATAGCGTTAAGGAGAGGAAATAAATAAAGTTACCATGTATATATAAATTCAATATAAAACACAACTTCAATCTCTTATGAAATAAAGTGCGTTTATTAAAAATAATAAATTGGAGAAATTATTGATAAGAAATAAATTATGAGTTGCATTGAGTAACTGAATCTTTGTTTACCTTTGAATGATTAATTACTTCTCAAACAATACATGTGAAAATTAAATAAGGATAAAAAAATATTAAACTACATATATTTTCTAAAATTTTCACAACTATTACATTTTTATATTGATTTACATTCAGGTATAAATATCTTGTAATGCGTGTTTAACTTTTCATAAAAATTCGTGATAATAATATATATACATATTTTTTTCCTTCTGAAATTAGTAAATAATTATTTGATACAAAGTAAAAATACTGTAGGTTATTTCTTTTATGTTTTCGCTTATAATATGTTCTAACCTGAGCTAAAATATATGCTCGTAGAAATAATTGCACTTACAATTCCCGAAATATATATAGTTTTTATTCAAAAAGCATTCTGTTTTTATGTCTTTTTAAATTAAAATATCGAATGTATCCTAAAAGATTCCAATTCTATTTTTCGTTCGAATGTACACATTTTGGCTTATAGCCAGTGAGTCTAAAGAGAGTAAATTTGCTTACAGATTAATTATTTATATTTTATAAGGATTGAATTGATCATACCAAATCAATGCAATGGTTATTTTCGATGAGTAACAAAATATTGAATCATGATCTTGATCTTGAATAATAATCTGAATACCTCATCTTAACAATCCCACCTCCACACTAGAAAAAGGTTTAAGAGCTGCTCCGTTTAGCTTGATGAAGCTTTCATTTTTCCGCATAAAGAGTTTTAATAGAAACATTACTCAAACATTTTTCGGGAACATTGTTAGTCAAAGATTTGATACCCTTGTTACTAGGTTGCCATTACAATCCATCGAAATAGACAAAACAAAAGAGCAAATTAAGTTAGTTATATTCAGCCGAATTATTTTTCTTATAAATAGAACAGTTACTCACAATATAAAAATGGAAAAAAAAATTAACAAAAGAAAAATCATTTTACGTTTTACTGAGAATTTGTGCTTTATCAGTGCAATACATAATCTCATGTAAAATATTTTCCTTACTCTCCTTTGTATACTTTATTTACTGAGAAAAATATAATTAGTCTTCAAATTATACGTTCAAATGAACTGTCCTGGAGTTATCTCTTTCTATATACTATTCTATTTCTAGTTTTCTATTACTAAACTATATAGTTCAATTTTTTGGATTAAAAATTTCAGAAAATTTTTCAATTTGCATTTTTGGTTTTATAACCATTTTTAATTATGTATTTTGTTGATGGGGATAGTTAGACCTACAATAACCAAGCTATGTTTTAGAATGACCAGGTTTAAAAGTCTAAATACTTTTACAACATTAAATATATTATTTTCGATTTTTCTATCTTTTCAACAAAATGTTTGGTTTTTAAAATTCTTTCAAATTACGTATTAAGTTTACATGTGCGATTTTTGGTTTACTTCTTATCTATTTTATTTTGAATCTTAATTTTATATCATTAATTTTATCATATATATATACAGATGGAGGACAAAATAATACGAACACCTCTGAAAAATTATGACGTTTTTCATACCTGCAGTACAGTCGCACCACCTGCAACAGAAATTATAGGGACTGATTATCTCAAAAGAATGTGTAACATTAAAGAGACAAAAAAAGAAATTCACCCACGGCTAGAATTATGCTTTCATTCCCCTTGATAGCCTATACTGTATTATTTAGAACAAGTTTCATTGTTCACCAAACGTTGCTAAAACGACCTTATTTCTAGACAGAAATTATAGGGTGTATAAAGTACTTGGGGAAGAGATCTTTCAGTAAAAGTGCTGCTTCACTAGTACCAAAGTTACTAGTTATTTTACATTAGTATGTAATTTCTTGCTTAGAAACCCTTACTGAAGATGAACTTCCGAAGATAACATCAAAGATAAATATTAGTTGCATCAAATACTTGAATGAGCAGTAAGAACTAAAATAAATGAGATTATATTGCGGTTAATTTAAGAGCTTTTTTCTCGTTATATTGATGCATTTTTTTTATTTGGAATTACTCTTATGATAAGGAAAATTATAAATAAATAAATTTAAGTATCTCAAAATGTTTCGCTTTAAATTTAATGTTCATAAGAAAATAAGTGGATGAATTTTAGAAAAATAAGTGAAAAGGATTCTAGTAAATATAATCTGCTGCTATACCTTTAGGAAGAATTAAAATAAGCATAACGTTTCAGCGAATACAAGCCATTGAAATTTATATTTGAATATTACATAAAAGAAAAATTATTTCTGGCAGTCAATTATTATTAAAAAATTAACAAAAACTAAACTCAAAATGCAGAATAGTAAACAAGTACAATACTTCAATATGAAATTCAAATTCAGATAAATCAATTTAATTTGAATTATTTAACGATAAATTTTAACCTTAACTTCTTGATTACCCTAAATGAAAAGAAAAAAATATTATTTTAGTGTATGAGGACTCAAAAATGTATCTGCAGAATAATCAATGACATTCAAAATTTTTAATTAAAACAACTAATGCTCAAGAGGCTCCAGATGCTTTTTAAAACTTAATTGTTCGTTTTAATTCATGCGTGGTAATTAAATACAGTTTTTTTTTCTTATTCTTCATTTAGATCCTTGAGATTGATCGATTTATATGAGATTTTTAAGACACACACAGATATATATATATATATATATATATATATATGTATAGTAATAAAATATATAAATACTTTTTAATGTAAATTGTAGATGGGAATATATATTTAAAAGGCTTGAAGCAATTTATAAAATATATTAGCTTTTGCTTAATACATCTTACGAAAATGAGACTGTATGTTGCTTGTTGTATTGTGACTATTTATAAATTTTATAAAAGCAAACATAATCTAACATCAAGTCATAAATAATTTAATCAAGAAAATGTTAAACTTCAGAAACCCACACATTAATAAAAAAAAAGATCATCATATATTAAAAGACTTTTTTTATCAAGAATAATTTATTTTTAACTAAAATTCTGATTCCACTTTCGAAGTTTTATTTTAATTAATGGGCGTTGAATTATTCTTAAAGTGTTATTAACATTTTTATATTCGGTCTTCCAAGTAAAAAAATCTCATTTACCATGATACTTAATATCAAACTAATTGAAAATTTTCAAAATGTAATTTAATCAAAAATTCTGAGACAGATACAGAGAGAGAGAGAGATAGGTGATATTTAACAGACAGACACAAGCTAATAACAAAGGATGCTTCTTAATTTTTTATTACACAGTTATTTACTTTAAATCATTATAAAATCAGATGTAACATTAATTTATTCAATAATTTATTAATTTCAGAATATTCCACTTCAAGCACAAATTTTTGAATGCAATAATTTAAATTAAAAAGACAGGTAAATGTATATTATTTCACTTTTAGTGTGGACATTCATTTGTTACATTATTTTGCAAGCGAATTCGGAAAACCAATATAGTTTTCTTACTTTTCTTTCAAGATCACGTTTCTTAATGCTGACATTTTTATTATGATATATATATAATACATTTTATTAGTTATCTTCTATGACAGAAAAATGTGTGATACTTTCGAATATTAGATTTCAATATCTTAAATGTAATTAAGAACACTAAAAAATTCAGAGGTGATTCACTGTAAAAGTATCTACTTATCAATAAATACAAATTTAAACACTTAAAACAAA
This sequence comes from Nephila pilipes, assembly GCA_019974015.1. NCBI lineage: Eukaryota > Metazoa > Arthropoda > Arachnida > Araneae > Nephilidae > Nephila > Nephila pilipes. The sequence goes on from BMAW01106588.1 coordinate 116,736, forward strand.
AATATTATTTAATATTTAAATAACAGTGTAATAAGAAAATGGTTAATTGGTTTTAATTAATTGTTGTAAAGAGATAATCAAAGCTATTGCTGATTGACCTCATAGTTCAGGTCCTCGGCCAGATGGACAAAGTTTTATCTAATTCTGGCTGACATTTGCATCGTACCACATCATGGCTCAGTGACACCGGCCATAAACTCCCCTTTTACACTCGACAGGTTCTGGAGTGATCGAGTTTTGAGCGCACGTTACGACTCAAGTGCTGGCGACCTCGTAATTCGCAATCTGTGAAACCCGATTTCCATGGCTTTAAAATCAATGCTCAGAAAATAACAAATTTTATTTAGAAATGGTGTTCAAAATTGTTTTAATACAATTAAACCAATTTATATGATAAAAATTATCAAGATAATTTTGATGAGATAGCTTTTCTATGTGACTGAAAATTGAGTAATTTTGAGCATTAGAAAATGTCAGAGTAATTCGTGGTCTCTATGAAGTGCATATATAGTAGCAATGGAGCAGAATTTATCTTAATGCCCAACTGTAATTTGAAGTATTTTCTTAATGAATGTGTTTGCAAAAATATAGCTAAAACTCAAGTCGAAAAATTCTGTCTGTTTGAAAAATAATAGATCTGAAAATTTGATACTACTAATAAATTATCTCATGTGTAACTATTATTGGATACATCTGAGCTAAAAATTATCATATTTTTGAAGTACGAGTGTTATGTAATTAACTAAAAGGGGTTGCTATTAACTACATTCTTGAACACAAATAGTAATATCTACTATTATATTTTATAATACGACCAGATTATTTGCCTTTTTTCATTGCTTGGTAGCTTGCAAAAATGCATGAAAATAGTTAATAATTAATGTACTTTTTTTTAAAGGAAGCTTAATTAATTTTTTCATAAAGTTCTTATAGATACTCTTTATAAAAATCTGAATTATACTTTTTTAGCAATTATTTTATAATTTTATTTATTTTTGAAAAATATTATCTCATTGGTTTCCCTAAGTTTAAAATTAAAATATTTACAAAACATGTTTTATTTGAATTTTTGTTTTTTAATGCACATAAACTTGAATTTTGTATAAAAATTACTTTTGCACAAAGATTTTAACTACGAGGTCCAAATTTTAAAATGAAACAGTTATCTAACGAGGAAGAAATTTTAAATTTATATTCACTAAATTTTGAGAGTGCAAATGATTTGAGATATAAAAAAATACATAATTATTCTTCACATTAATTGCACACAGTAATAAATTTCACATTATAGTTTATTTTAACTGTGGAAGAGTCATTCATTACGTCTTTTAAAATGCTGCAATAAAAGAAAATTTTTAAAATTGATCTGTCAAGAAATGTGTTATTATTCGCAAAATTGCTGCACACACACACACAAACGAAACTATTTTATTTATGCTACAACAAGGCTTCTTCAATGAAGTTGATCCAAATCTAATTTCCAAGTCAACAACGACGAAGTACTTTGGCAGTCTTGCAACACCAAGACAGGGGTAGGTAATGCAACTCAAAGAATATCAAGAATTCTAATCAAAAATCTTTATTCGAGAGGCACATCTTCTATTAAACGAGCGTTGAATAACAACAGGGTGACATTTTCTGCAAGGCTACTCCATTAGTAGAAGGTTTTAATTGAAGAGCGCTGATGCTAATAGACCTCTTTTATAATTAACTAGGGTAGACTTTGAGTGGCCTGTAACAGAAGAGGGAGGGGATAGGGTAATTTTTGCTCGCTGGAAGAGATATCAGAGGGCTGGAAGAGGTATCGGATGAGATAGGCGAGTGATGTGCACTCAGAGCTTTCTTGGAAGTTGGGAAGATTTTGACGCGAAAACTTGGAGGGGATGGAGTTTTGTTTTGATTTCAGGAACCCTTTTAATCCTTTCACGCTACTATGTAGAAAGTACATGGATGGCTTCAAGTGACGTACATTTTGTCAGGAAGTCGATGGAATGTTCATTTAATTTAAATCTAGCTAATAAATTTAAAAAAAAGGAGAAGATTTATCATTACTTAAAATATTATTTTTAAGAAATTTGAAGGAAAAGTTGTGTATAAATAATAAAAAAAAAACATGAAATAACTTCAATTTTATTTCTTAAACTTAACTTTTTAGATTTTCTTTACATAAGAATTTTTAGATATTTTTATTTTGTTTATTTCATCTGATTTTCTTTACATGTAAAACCCTTTTCTTCAAAGTATTATTAATCCGCAAATTCTGTAATATGGATAAACAGTTTTGGCTCTTGATTATTTATTTTTATTCCAACAGTTTTAAAGGAAGCAATTGATGCAAGAGATTCAGTTTTAGGAGTGAAATTTATTTTAATAAATCATTTCAAAATAATATATTCTGATATTAAAAACTTTCTTTGCACTAAATATGATTATATACTTTCAGCATATAAGAACACTTTAAAAATTCAGGATTTTCCAAGATAAAATTTCCTTATTTCTAACATTCCTACAGAATTTTTGCTGCATTTTTCATGATTTTTATGACAGTTAAACTAATAAAATTGAAATTTTTCTTATAATGCTTTCAGAAACATGCATAAATTAATATAAGATTTCAGTATATAACTTGAAATATTCTTTATTCACTATATACTTGAATTAATCCCCAGAACATTTAAGAGTGTTTGCTATAAAACCGTAATAAGTTTATTTACAATGAAATGAATATATGAAATATTTATATATATACTTTATACCCATTATCATGATAAGCAACATTTTTATTCGTATTTTAATGATAATAATGGTAAGCAATTCAGAGCTACATAAAAATACCTCTCGAAATTTATTTATTAATTTCTAAAAGCTTAACTTCAAAAAAAAAAAAAAAACATTCGTTCAAAATAAAATATCATGTGAAATAACATCTCCATAGAAAATTACTTATAACTTTATTACTAAATACAAATAAAATGAACTTAATGAAGATACGGTTTCCATTAATGAGATAGTTACTTATTTATTATTTTTTTTGTGTGTAAAGAGTCATACTGGCGGAAAACATTTCTAATTGTCGATTATTCCTTTCGTAAATTTTGGTGATTTGTTTCATAGAAAGTTATCGGTTTTTCCCCTTCAATGAGTTCCTTTGTTCATGAGTAAAAGGCAAAGAAACTGCAGTTATTTTTGGAATGATGGAGCACTGGGAAATAGTATCTATAAAAGTCATTTAGTGATCTCGAAAGTAGTATGACTCAGTCATTAAAAACGATAAAAAAACATTTAATGACATTGTAAAATGAATAATCATTTTTAGGTGATGAAGATATTTAAATGCATTTCACGAAAATTTTAAGAAAAATAAAAAAAACAAATTTGAAGGCCAAAAATGTAATAACAGACAAAAAAAAAAGCTAATGTACACCTTCAAGTTATGAAATAATAGATGTGTCTATAGTAAAATATATTTTAAAATTGCAAGAAATATTTTTATTCTCAATTTTTATTAAAATTGTTTCACAAACTTTCTTTTCTTATTAGTTAAAAAAAAACCAAAAAGTGTTCCATTTTCAAGTGCAGTAATATTTCTGCTACACAATTACTTAACCGTTAAAAAATTTCTATTATTATGAATAAATTTTCAAATATGAATTTAGAAAGATAAAAAAAACAGGGTAAGAAAGAAAAAAATAATTTTCTTTGTTTGGTAAAAAATACATTCAAAAAATACTTTTCTTTATTCAAAAACTAAATTTCTTGCATCATTTTAAATTTAATAATTACTTTAAGTAGTACTTTCTGTAGAATTTAAAATAATTTTTAAGGATATATATAGACATTTTAACAAAAAATGTGTTTAATGGTTTAAATGCTTTTTAGCTATAAAAGGTAGTTAATCATACAGTGTGAAAGATTTCTTACTTTATTTTAAACTCTTTTTACCTCTGTTTTGATTTACATTTTTTTAAGTGAAAATATAAAAGACCTTATTTATCTTTTAAAACACTTTCATTCCGAAAAATGTGGCTAATTACTTCGAATAAAAACTTAATTTCTGAAAGTATTGCATTACTTTAAAAAATAATTTATTTAGACAATTAATATATTAGTAAAATATTTTTAGATTAGGTAATTCTACTCAAAGTATAAATTTATTGTCATCCATAACGCGGGATTTTATATAAGTAAGCTTCCATTGATAACCTTCATGTCTTAAATTAAGTTCAAATTGCAATACTTAATTATATATTCGATTTCAAATGATACCCTCAATTTTTAAAACAGATTTTAAACGCGTTTTCCTATAATTCTTATCGAAACCTATTGTTAATACAAGAGTATATGAATATTCTGAATTTTTTAAGTATAATGGAGGTTTTGCTTTTATTCTCGAATTTATCTGAAGGCAAATAGTTTTAAAATTCACATTTTATAATTATTGAAATATTAATATATATTTGAATACAGAAGAATTAAATAAAATTGTTTTAAAACCCTGATTAGCTTTATCGATCAAAACAAGAATACATTAATAAGAGATTTATAAAGATAGTATCTATTCAGATATATTATATATGAATAGTCCTAAATTAAATTAATTACAGCTATCTATATCGTTAAATTTAGTGTAGATTGGTAGGAATTTTGCATTAGGCAATCCTTATAATTGATAAAGTAATAAAAATTAAAAGAGTTAAAATATTGTCAAGCGTATGTGTCCCACATCACGAATTTCGTATAGATATTCCCTGTTCGATAATGCATTCTAAAGTTTTGAGAAATTGGCAGCTATTCAAAATGTCTGGGTCATTTATCATACTGATGATCAGTTGGACGTATTTGAAAATGCACCGAGTGTCACATCCACGGTCGGTTACGATAGGTTAAAGTGTTAATAACTACACCTTTGTTTTTGATGTCAGCCGTTCTTGAGCTTGATATTATGATGGGAGTTAATCTGAATTGCTATAAATTCTACTAGGTAAACGAACATATAATCTTCTTAGGCAAGGTAGTGTTGGTATTAAGACTGTCTTAATGATAACAATACCTTACAAATATTTACATTTTGGCGGGGAGGGAGATGTATTGTAATTTTCTTACAAATTATGTATGTTACTCTGATTTCAAAATTATCTATTTTTCTATCGATATTTTAAGTAAATTTTGTAGTTGTGACAAGAAATTTCCTGAAATCTTCACTTGTATATTTTTCTGGTATAAACTATACTGATCATTAATATATAACCGAATATAATGATAAAATTACATTGCAACAGTCCTATTGAAAATTATAGCCATAGTAGTCTAGTGTTACAGGTCGAGATCTAATAGCGAAAGCTGTTTGTATGGAACCATGTTCCCAAGACTTGTTGAATTGAAAAACTTGTCACGTAGACTCATTGATGAACATTAAATCTGTCAGGACTCCCAGTCTCCTCGTTGACAGGGAATGGAAACTCGTAGATTGAGATTCCAGCTCAGATACCGTCTCGTCCCTTCAACATTTTTCAAAATGAAGAGGTTCATCGCTTCTAACCCTCGATTGGTTTCTAAGAGAAAAGTTAAACTACTATCAATAAATTGGTGGAATAAGGACTCAAATATATGATTTATTTATAATGGTGACTAATCAGTTGAAAACTTCATTATGAAGAACTTTTAGATAATGAATTCAATACATCTACTACGAAACATAATTAAAAAGTGCATATAAAAGTATGCCAAAAATCATTTGTTTTTCTTCTTTCTTTTTTTAAGATTGAACGTTTGAGTCAAATTGTTATGGATTTTTGTAATTATTTGGTAAATAAATATAATATAGATACTTCTAATATAGTTACTTGTGTTGCATTAAATTCATTAATAAATCTTTTGATAAAGAAACTTGAAAAATACTCTTAATACGCATGAAAACTTACTTCCTGTTAATAATATTAATATCGAATAAAGTATCATAATGCAGAGCTATATTGAATGTAATTCTAAGAAATATAAAAATTTTACTTATGAAAAATTACAACATGTGATTACAATAATCTACATACTCTTAGAGATAAAAATTTGAGAGTAATTATGAATAATGTTACTGGTTTTATAATTAATGAATTCTAACAATAATAATTTTACTAAAATACTTAATGGAGACATTGATATTTTCTTAACAAAATTAGCAACTAAGTATAATTTACTTATTGTGCTGTTTAAAGAAAATAAGTTCTATATAATTGGAGAATTAAAGTGCATGAACTTTAAGATAAATGACAGCTTTAAGGTTACATATTTAAAAAATTCTATTAAAAATTAAAACATAAATTCATTATTTATTGTATGCATAAGATATTATGAAATTATACGATTATCTACCAATTTCATTCCGATTTGACGTATAAGAATTTAATTAATAATAACGCTTTTTATTAATGTCAACAGTAACGTACAAATATGTAATAAAATTAAAGCTTTGTAAAAAAAAGATTGTGCTTTGAATAAGATAAAATTTCTTCATATATTTCTAACTCCCAAATTTCCCAAAGTTCCCATTAAATTTAGAACTGTGACTAATTTTTCAAATACTGATATTAATATAGCTAGAAAATATAACAAAAGAATTTTAAAAAATACTGTTGATAGTTTTGATAAGGTTGCTATTATTAAAATAGGTATGAAATGATTAACTATATAAAAGATGAATTCATTCACTCTATTTATGGTTATGGATTTGAATATTTGCTTAAATCCACAGATTTATATGATTTAATTAAGGTTATTTTGGTTAATTATAAGGAACTGAAGATTATATATATAATAATAATAATAATAATAAATCTGTATCTTATGAAACATTCAAGTTTTTTATTAATCTTTTACTAAAAGAAAAGTATATTAATTATAATGGCAAAAACTTCAACAAAATTAACAATATTTTCAGGACCTATTTGAAATGTACCATTTTAGCAAATAAATGGTCCATCTCAAAGAGGTACTGCTTGTATTAATTTGGGTAATATTTATCAACATGTATTCGAATATAAATTTGGAGAATAATGATTTCAAATTATTTAGATATATTTATGATTTAGTTTTCATGTTAATTTTTATACACATATTACACAGATTTATCAGTTTATCCAACATATTTAAATCTATTAAAATTGAAGTAAAATTTCATGAAAGTTTTCTTACATGTTATATAAATAATTGTTAACAATGAGTTTATCACTATTATTTATGAAAAAGAGAGATAATAATTATTTTTATATTAATAAAGTGCCATCTTTTGATAGTAATTTAAGTTTAAATATTTTTAGAAATATATTACATAACTATTTCTAAGAAATATCAAAATAATTAATTTGCTTTCCAATTTTCAAGATAGCATAAATAATTTCTAGTTATGTTACCTGTGCAGAGGCAGATTATTCTTTTAATTCTTTTAAAAGATGTTTAAAATATAAAAATATAAATGTTAATAATTTTTTTTCTTTTTTTTGACTTTTATTACTGTTATTACTTTAATTTTGCTATTTTTAAATTTAATTTTTACTCTTGGGCCTTTTGTTCCTCCACTTCTCCTTTTTTCCTCACTTTATATATACATTTAAAATTTTATCATTTTTTTTTAATAAATTTATTAATTATTTTCATTACATAATTTTTTAAAAAAAGTTCTAAAGTCTTTTCAATACAAGCAACTCTTTTTATGCAACTTAAGTGCTCGTAAGTAAGGTTTTCTCCCTAGATTGTTACATTTTTTTAAGGTTTGTTTGCGATACATTTTTAATATGTTTCTTACTGTCTTAATGCATTTATTTATAAATTAATTTGTGGTTATGAAATATGTTAATTACTATTTTTTTCAATAGTTTTTGATAACATTTTGTGTTAAGTAAATTTCAGGAATTTTTTTTGGGGGGGGCGGGGGGTCTTTAATCATTCAATCTATGTGATATCATTTGTATCAATCAATCGGTTTGCGTATTTTCATTTAAATCAATTAATCAATTTTTACGTTAACTGCGATTTCATTAATCGAATAAAGAAGAAATGAACGTAAATTATTTGAAATGGTGTAGAGTTTTTAATGCTTTTAAATGTTTTAATAGTAATATTTGTTTTTTTTACTGCAATTTTTCAAGTGTTTTTGGATTAAATAGTTCATTTCTTTCTGCTATTGAATTTATCTTCAAAGAGTTTCAACATTTTATATATGATAACATGTCGAAGGTAAGTATTTTATATTACATTATGTTGTGGGGTGCTTATATTTGTCATTAATTTTGGGTTTACTTAACGTTACTCTATTTAATTCAGGTTTTTGAATCATGTAATCTCATTTTAGATTATTAGTTAAATATAGATTTTAATTTTTTAGTAAAATTAAAATTGAAAATTGCTGCTATGTTTACCTTCTTTTTGTTGTTAAATTTCTGAATTTCCTGAAGTGTGGTTCTTTGATCAGTAATTACTAATACAAACACATATAATTCCGTTCCAAAGTATGAAAAACCTTTAAATTTTAGATTGTTGTATCCATTGCTAAGTATTTAATTTTAAAAGAAGAATTGAGGATTATTATTTTATTGTTTCATTGTTTCTCTTAACTGTTTTGCCCTTAGTTTGGGGCATTTTGTTATTATATGTCGTAACTACATTTATTTGTGTTTCATATATGTTATATATATTATTCAAATATATATATATTATATATATATTATATATACAGGAGATTCACAAGAGATATATATGCTGAATGCATAATATTATACATGCCGATCCCGCAGTATACATACATCCACATACATATACATACAACATAGTACATCCTCATTATTGTTGTTATATACATCCCACATATAAGGATATTCAAGAAAGAGGTTATATTATTATTAATATCTCTCAGTTATTATATTATTATTATTATATACATACAACATTGGTTGTTATTTATCTGCAATATTGGTCATTATTATTGTCATATATCTCACAGAAAAGGCGTTATTATTAATCTGCTATGGTATGCGAGCAAGCGGTTATTATACATATTGCCAGTTATTATTATATTCACATGTTGATATAAGGCGGCTGATATGAGTATCCCACATATTATTGCCATATTATTATCCTCATTATTATATTATACATACGCTATGCATGCCAGCAGGTATACATCCTACATACATATATGTTAGCATGTATATTATGAGCAGTTTATTAAAACATCCCAATATATATATATACATGATCCGCTATTAAGCTACATACGGCGCTACGGTTATTTACGATCCTCGAAGGAAGTACACATATACATCTCTATTATGTTGGCTATTATTGAGCATATATTTAGATCCGTTATTGTTATATGGTATATATCTCTATTATATATTACATATTGGTTAATATATGGAGTCCATTAAGTTATATATGCTATATGTTATACATCCATAGTGATATATTGGCTTGTTATATGTTAAAGGCGTGCTTATTAGTTTAATCCACATATACATATATATACAGCATCCTCATTAAGGTACATACATTACTATTATTATTACATATATATATATATATAACCTTGATTTTGATAATAAATTAAGATAATTTCATGTTTATGATGTATAATAGCTTAAATTATAATCACATGAATATTTTTGAACTTTGTTGCGCAGTTTCGTGCAACAGTTAGGGAATTCGGTACAATTTTTGATACTCTAAGATCTATTAAACATTTTTATGATAATTTTAATAAATAAATAATAATTATTTAATTATGAATTGTTGATTTTTAAGTATTAATATATGGAAAAGTAATTAAATTAGCTATAACACAATAAGCTCTGATTATACCATGAAGTTCATTATAAACAAAATGTTGAACATAAGTTAAAAAATTCTAATAAATGTAGATTTCGGATCTAACAAAATTACATTATTACTTAATCGATAAACGTCATTATAATGTTTATGTTAAGGTTGAAAGGGAAAATATTAAAATTCTTTTTATCGAAATATAAATCTACTCGCTTACAAATGAGAAAAAAATATTCGTGTGTATCAAAAGAGTTTAGAAATAACCAGTCCAGTGATAAAGAAATTTGTGAAATTTTAACCAAGTAAACTTACTTAGAAAGTTGTAATAAAAAAGGGAGCGATTTACATTTTCATTTACCAACATCACAGAAATAAATTTGTTTAGTTCTTATAACAATTATCAGCAAGCCGTTCAGTTAATTTACCTTTTGAACGCTGTAAGATCCAAATCTAATTGACAAAGTTACCGAATCAAGAGGACGCTGATAGGAGCATTGTTTTAAGATCTAATGCCATAGCAATTCTAAATGGAATTATGTGAGATTGCAATCTGCTGATCAGAAAGCTGATTATCATAAACTCTGCCAAATGCATGGCTTTGTGGTTGATCTATCTTCTGCATTCGAGTTTCAAAGCATGCCCTATTCCAGTTATCACCCCGCTGTTTTCATTCACTATGTTAATAAACCTTATGCCCATATTGATACTCATTTAGAGGTCACTGCGGTTTGTAAAAGATCTTACAATTTTCTTTATTAAAAACATTTTTATATTACATTTCAGTATTAAAAAGATTATATTTATTTATTCATCACTTATAATTTTGTTCCTCTAAATGTATTGCTTTTAGTTTATTATAAAATATTGTTACCTATCATTTTTTTTTCTCTTGAGACTTTATGGAATTAAAGTAAGTAAGCCAAATGCACTTTTATGAAGTAATAAATTTAAATTAATAAATCGTGTCATTTTTATGTGGTATTCGTGTGTAGTAAAATAAACAAAGGCTCTCTCCCGAGCATTGAGTCCATTTTTTAGGTAACTACATTTGTAGAAGTGCTATAGAAGATTCGAAAGAGGGAGTGTCTTTTAAAAAGGAATTCACCAAAAAACGGACATTTGTTTTAAAAAAAATAAAGGATTGACTAAATTTGATGCACTGAGTTCTGTTTGAAACCATAGTGGAAAATCCAACAGCATATTGTTACAAATCTTCATAATCAAATATCAGGGGAGCTTCGATTGCTAAGAATGTTTCTTGTTTTATGATAAAGAAAGACTCGAAAGTAAGTGTTTTAATGTCGATTATTAAGCTGACTACGGTTGACAAAGCAGTATGTCATAACTAATCATTTAACTTTTTAAACTCTACTACTTAATGGAATGTCTTGATGTTTACTGATTCAAAAATAGTCAGTCAATAAATAACTGCTTTAATTAAAAACTAGGCAATCGTGATAAACATCTATGTCTTTTACGGTGTACATTAATAAGTTAAAAACTTTAAGGAAGCGTCGAATTTGGAACAGAGTTACAGATGCTAATAATAATACCGCTGGAGAAACATTTTCCTCAGTAGTGTGATTCTTCAATAAAAAAAAGATGGAAGGTTAAGCAAATTGTTAAAATTAGAATCTTCATGTAGAATCTTCAAGAAATAATGCATTTTTAGACAATTGGGACTAGGAAAAAGATATTGCAGATACATGATGTTCAGCACACATATACATTTTGTGTAACCTTCTATCAATAACCACTGACTGTCGTTGTTGAAAAAAAAAATCATTGAGATATTCAAGTATTTTAGAATTGAAACAGTTAGGTGTAAAAATCTCAGACAATTTTATGAATATGGTCGTGTTGCTCTCAAAGGCTTATTGTGCGTCATTGGGACAATATGGTTATCACTTTTACAACAACAATTGAAAGAATATCAGAATTTTAAATAATTAAAAGGTTTTTTTCACTATTGACGAAAGACCACCAAAACTATTAAATATTTTTGATTAGTGAATGTGAGAGGCTTAATCTTGTTTTCTGCATTCGTAGCTCAATACATTTGAATCTTAAATATATTGAATTGATAAATAAAAGAACATCAAAGACCTAAACGTCTGTATCACAAGATACTAAGCAAAATACACATGTATCTAAAAATTAATCATAATCAATTAATATTATATGAATAATGAATGATATCTATTGGAATAGCGGATGTATGTTATGTCATTGTAAAATTATTATAAAATAAGGAAACGATACGAAAGAACAATAATAATACTTTTTATTATCTGAAGAAACAGTTTGAAAGAAAGATGATGAGCTCACAGTTTAAGGGAAAATAAACAGAATAAAAATTGCAGTAAACAATTTTTATTGTTGCTGTAGCTCAATAAGCTATGTGTTCCCCTCTGACAGGTGCAGTGCACAGCTACTTTCCATATTTGTTGTGGCATTGTGGATGAGATGTGGACTCAAAGAATTCCGAATGTCACCAAGAACTATTTTCAGTTCTGAAACGGGACTTGGTAGGTGCGGAAGAACTTCCTCTTGTCTCCTGTGATTATTCTACATATGCTTGATAAGTTTCAGATAAAGGGAGTACGAAAGCTATGACACGTGCTGAATATTAGAAATTTCAAGGAAGTCGTCTATCAGAATAGCATGGTGATAATGCATATTATTATCCATTAATATGAACTCAGGACTCATAAGACTCAGGAACTTCATTTCTGTATATTTTATCCATAACAGATCCCATCATAAAGATATAGAGGTATGTTCGGCCGTTCAGCAAAATGTATGACTACAATATGATTCCCCTTAACTGAAAGCGAAGTCTTTTCTCAATGTTTCAAGGGTAACAACGAGTTCTATTATCTTGTTATATCAGAAACAGATGAGACTCAGTCACCAGGAATTTCTCATGGAACATCACATTGGCCACTGTTCGAAACTCCAGTTAAAACGAGCGTGTTTCTTAACAGATGGGAGAAAAGTGTAAACTTCTGGTCGTCTGGCACAGAAATTAACATGACTGATTCTTCTGTTGTCTGAAAACTCGAAGTCCTATGACAGCTGTGAATACTGAACCTAATTTTACTGGCACAACTGTCCCTCTAACGTCACGCAATTGTTGTAAGATACCAAACATGGGGAATTGTTTTAACTATTGCCCATTTTGGTGCTGGTTGTCGGTAAAATTTTCCACTCTTTGAAGTCTTTGTCCCTATATAGAGATCATACACTAAATCTTAAAATCATATAGAATTACAAACACTTCGGATTATGATAGGCCAGTTCGAGCATTCTAAGGATTCTTCTTTTCTCAAACGCTTTCCATATGTCGTCTGTGGACAATTATTCATTCTATTTAATCGTTAATAACGTTTTCTTCACTTATGAATTGCACAAAAATCATCTAAACAACTTATGTCGAGGATCTTATTTATCCGCGTTTTGACGTACATAAGTGTTTTTTTTGGGGGGAAGGCGTAAACTGAAATGTTTTTCATAAAGATAAAGTTTCACGTACACTAGATTATTCTGTACAAATTACTTAAAACAAACATACAAACATTTAAATTACATTAGAACAAATTACTTACATTTTTCTCATTTTACGATTTATGTTTAACTTTAGGACCTCAGTAGATGATCAAAATAAAATAATCCAAATTTATTGGAATGGTGACAAACATTTCTTGAATCACTGAAACTTGATTTCGGAAACAGTATCAAAACCTAAAAATTCAAAACAGATTAAGAAAATTTTATAATTATTCCAAATATTCAATGATTTTGAATGGATGGTTCTTAACCAAGATCCTGAACGGAAAGAAATTAATTATAGGGAGGCTAGATACAAAATTGCAACAACTTTTGAAAAATGTTCGTATTTTCTAAAGTATTTATAATTCCTTGACAATAATTGCTTCTTTTTATTGCACTACTATTTATTCATAATATGAAAACAAAAACGTTGGATACTTTTGATTATTTTAGAACTAGAAATACGTTTCAAAACTAATATGTAACTTAAACTTATCCTAGGTTTATCCTGGAGAGAGGAAAGTCAATATGTTATAGCGGGTACCATGTAAAATATTTAACAGGAATTTAAATCTATTTTTAATTTAATATATATTGTTTTAGTTTTTGAAGGATTTTTCTTCATTCAAATTTAACAAACACATATATAATATTGGTTGCCTAGAAGAAAATTTATTTGATTCTAGAGTTTTTAATATTATTAAAATATATAAAAAGAGAACATGCATGCTTAAATTAATTAAGATCATGAATAAATTGATTAAATAATAACATTTTAAATTTGATTCATCATTTCTCAAATACATTGAATTCATAGTCCTTGAAATGTAAACTATTGTGCATTTTTAAAATTAATTATTCATTACAGTAAAATTAAATTCATGGCGGATGCAATCCTTATTTTGCGTTTAGAAAATAATATGTTATAAACATAGCTTTATTTTAATGCTGCAAAGTATTAAGCCTGGAAATGGACAAAAAAAATTTTTTCAAATGCCAGCAAGATGCCTGAATTTGATAACCAACAAAAGCATTCAACTATTCAGGTTATGTATAGATATTTACCATTTATATTTTTCCGCACATTAAGTTGCTTAACGTTTTGTAAAATTTAACCAAGTAGTTAAAAATTCTATTTATCATTCTCTAGGAAGTTAGTTCCTGTCAAAATTTCGACATAGCTACTTAATCTTAGATTACAAGTTTTCGAAGTGTAATACAGTTTTAGATGTACATTAATGCCAAGCGATAGACATAAACCTAAAGATTAAAATTTACTTTATACACAGCAGGATATTTCACTTGATGTCAATAAATTTAAGTATAAAGGCTTCACTATGTTGAATTAATAATTTTATGAATGAACTTTAAGTGTTTTCAAATGAAAGCTATTTGCTTAGTTTTAGAAAATAACTCCACAAAAATACGTTTCCTGGAAAAAATATATAACATATTTTATAAAATATCGGTCCTTTAGCCCCATGGGGGTAAGTTTATTAGTTTCTTTTATGTTGTTAATATCTTTTCGTGATGATATGGTGTGCTGCCCAAATTTTTTTATTTAGTTTTGAAATTTTAAGTAAGACAGTATAGAATTAAGCGATGGAGATACAGCTGAAATTATACCCTAGTCATTTGTTGGAGTCTTAAAGTACAAGATCCCTAGTCATTAACAGAATGTGAGGCTTCATTTCTCTATTTTGACGTTAATTAAAGAAACAAATCAGTAGTAATAGCATATTGCATTTAAAATATTTTATATTTACTTTTATTTAAAAACCACATTTTTAAATCTCAAAATACTTTATCGAACTACAAAACTCGATTGGAAAGAATTTCCTCCATGATCATAATTATTTATATTTGTCTCCCTATTATTAAAATTCTCAATGTACTTGAAAGTTACTTGTACTCTTTGTAAAATCATTTTTTTTTTGTTCCCAGATGATATTGATAGCTGAAAACTAAAGAAAAAAGCGTCCCGTATGAATGTGAGGTAGAAACAGGCTCTGACCTCACACATTGAGACTTTCACTTCTAAACATGAATGAAGTCCTTAAATAATATTACTATCTTTCAGAAGACACAATTAAAGATTTATAAAGCACAGTGTCGATAGTAATTACTGGATTTTTTTCGAAGGGGTTGCTCGAGTAAACATATTTTGTCGCAAGTGCATGGAAAAGAAAGCGATTGCATCAAAAAGGGAATCATGCGTTACATAAGAGGTATCTGTACATTTCAGGATGACAAGAATTGTGAAAAATCTGGAGAAAGATTTAAAAAATGTTGTGCCCAATCAAGCATTACGTTTCATTCAATCCTCGTACAATACAAATTCAAAAAAATTGCACGAATTTAAAAGCATCTGTGATTCATCCAATTTTTTCATTGCTGAAAGGTTTTATATTTAAAAAGACGATTTAGGAACTTATAAAAGTTGAGTTCCACTTTTTACTTATATTCCTTCATGCAATACTTTTCGAACTAGCGATTATTATAATGTCCCATATTACACTCACCACTAATAAAAACGAATATTGAAAAATGCACAGTTATAAGACGTCTACATTTTATGTAATTATTGGGTTCGAGTGTAAATGTAAAAAACACTATTGCAACAATTTTAGATTTATTACCAATATACCATCATCGTACAAGAATCAATATCATCGTACTTAACATAAGTGAATCGAAGTAGACAAATATTACAAGAATCAATAAAGGCAATGACAATATCGCTTTATTTAATTAAATATATAATTCAGAAATATTTTTACACCTTTTTTTCTATTATTACTTTTATTTTCTGTTATTAATTCTAGTTCCCAAAACTTTTACTTAATTATTACTACACATTCAATTATTCCTCACAATCAAATCATCTTCCACTCCCAAACTCCTCAATTATATGAAATCACTAAGTTTTGTTTCCTATCAATTGAGAATTATTTTGTTATTTTATTAATCTAAACAGATGGTATATTCGTATTTCTAAAGGTGAGAGGAAAATAATAATTTATCTGAATGCAGTTTTGTATTGTTCAACTCAATTTGGTTAAATGCATTTTTATCTTCTTTTTCACTTAATTTCCATAATATCATTTAGTACTATAAACTTATTCAAAACCTGAAATTACATAGTAATGTAATTTAATTAACTACTCATTTTTGAAAACGGCTGAGTGTGTGTGTAAAAAATGTTACAAAAGTTAAAAAAATTTATGTCGCTTAAATAATAAGTCGATTATGTTACATAATGTTTCTACTATCTGATTCCAATATAATGGCAAAAAGACAAATTAATTAAATATATCAAAATTTGCTACTTCCTAGTAAAAATGAATATTTCATGAGAATAATTAATATATATGAGAATATTGAAATTTCAATTATCTTTAACATGCACCAGTCACTGAAAAAAATTTAAATAAAATGTCATTTATTTGTACTGAATATTTTTTCATCTGCTGACATTGTCTGTTTATATTATTTCAACCAGATTTGCTTTTTGAAAACCCCTTAATCTAATTTTGCAATGTATTATTTATGAATATGTTATGTTTTTAATCATGTCTATTGTAATTAGAAACCAAAATGTTGAAAAAGAAATGTAGTTCTAAAAATTTATTACAACTTTAACTGTTAAAGAAATTTTGAATTCTATTAAAAGCATTGTCTGAACCATCGAGTGTCGTGTGTTTAGTATAAACCACTCAGTTTTTGTTATTTTCTTCCTTGTGTTTACTTCCGATTTTAATTTAGAAATAACAAATAACTTTTGCAAACTGGGAATTATTTCAATAATTTTATATAAGTAATATAAATAATTATATCTTAAAGTTTTATTAAATCAGACTTTATTCTTTAATAGTAAGGAGTAAATACTTATAATTGAATGAGAGGGTGGATCAAAAAGCACTTGCTTTTGATTGCAAATGACATTGATAAGACTAGTTGTTTGCAACTTTGTGTGTTGTCAGTTGTTAAATTACGCCGAAGCGTATTTTGTTCTGGTTCGTAAATTAGTTTTGATTTGGAAGTTATTGGCTGCCAAACAAAAATTGATTTCTGCCGTATCAAGTTATCTCGTCGATGAGAGGTGGGGTTCCTCATTATGCACCGGAAACCAAGAAAATCTAAGCAATTGGATGCATTTCCTGAATCTGCCTCAGGAAGGGGAAGATACTCTCTTTAAGCGAAAAGATTATGGTAACGATTTTATGGTTGGGAAGGGAGTCATAGTCAAGGGCTTCTTAACTCATTTATTTCTAAGAAATAATTACTTGAACAATACTACAGTTAATTATTCCATTCAATTGCCCATTCCTAATAACCTATTTCCTATTCCTAACACGGGTATTTTTTGAACTACCATTGTGTGTTAAAAGATGAAAGTCATAAATTAAGAAGGTCCTGTAACACACATTTTTAAGATTGCCGAATATTCAATAAATCAATGCACACTTAATGTTACATTCAATGATATTTTTTTTGTGATGAATTAATTACTAAATTAGGCGGTGATAAATAACTTCATCAAAGCTAAATTATTAGTTAGGGAAAAAAATGATACGAACATGTACATCATCAATCAATTGTCCTTGTTATTGATGAAGGTTAAAGAAATAACACGCATGAATTTTAAAAATCTCTTTCAAGCGACCTAATTATAGCAATAATTATTAATAAAATAATGGTACAACGTTTTACCTTAGAGTATCGACATGTCTTATCACAATGAAAAAAAAATCATAATTAGAACATATATATTTTTTTTAAAAAAAAGTTATTTCAATATTTAGTTGTTTGTTCTCATTATAATTATTTTTTTTTTACTTTTTACCTCAATTTATAGATATTTGAATACTCACTTTTTAAAACATTTATATCATCATGAAGGAAAGATCGTTCAAAGAAAATATCTTCATATTTTATTTTAAACTATTGTTGGTTACCATGAATAAATAATATAATTATAGTCTAAATTTTTATGAATTAGATGCATGAATAATAATTTTAAATACCAGGTTACATTAATTTTAAGGCTATTTGATTCGATCATTATACAAAATAATAAGAAACTATATGATAAGCTTTCCTTTTGGATCAATTACTGCATATGTAAGAAAATTTAAAATAAAAACAACTTTTTAAATTGCAAATGTACTGTAATAAATTATATTTTTATCAACACTTTTTCATTTGTTTTAAGTTCTTTTTCAAAACATATTTTAATTCAAATGTATTATTTACTTTAATTATAAATTCAGAAAAGAAAAAGTTACTTTTGCCTTTTTTCCTTAGCTAAATTTTTGAATTTTGTATGCTTAGAAAACACATTTCCTGCTATATGTAGAACGCATTTTGAAATAATGGGAAATCAGAAAATTTAGTATTAATAGAAGTGCTTTATTGGGTTATAATTTAGAATTATAAAGTTCACAGAAATTGACTATTCTGTTATTTTAATATGGTGCCAATTTGGAAAAAAATGCTTCTACAACACGTCATTGCATTTCTGTTTAGTACAAACAAATGAATTAAATATTTTCTTGCAGGATTATTTCCTTCTCTTTGTACTTGTTAGAATACATATAAATTATGGAACTACTAAAGAGGAAGGTTCCAGCTCAGGTCCTCGTCACTTGACCGAGGTTCAAAATTACGAGGACCTTCGCCATTATCATTCACGTTGTTTCAATAAAATCAAGCCAAGTTTCTTTCTTTTTTCTACTCTCGCTATTAAACTCTCCGATGCTACAGTTGATCCTGAATTTTCCATGTATACTCTTTGTTAATCGACTTAATCCATCTTTGTTATTTACTACACTTCATTTTATATAGAAATGCTAATTTACATATATAACAAATTGAGATGGTTCGATTAAACAATGTCTTGGAAAAGTGCAAAGGACTAGTTGAAAGGATAAAGGCTTGGAAAGTTCGATACAACTCCATTTAGTTCATTAGCCTTATATTCGTCTTCTTGATAAACGAGTTCATTTCAGTATAAATAAAAATGAATATCTCTGTATTACGGACGTCAACTGCGGTATATGTAATCCTGTCTTTTTAATCTGTCTTTAAGGATTTGTTGTGAAGAATGGCATGTTGCATTCTAGTAAAAGGAAGAAAATATGTTTAACAGCGAATTTGGCTCTCTACTACTTTAGAACTTTATTCCAAACTTACAGAAAATGAGATTGTAGAAAATTCGGATACCAATTGAAATGGACTATACCAAAGTTTTTCTGATCTGGTTAAACTATATTTGTATTCCATTAGACAACGCAGTCTTACTAAGCTACATTAGATGATAATTTGTTATAGAATTAATACCGAAGATTCAAATATTCTATAGAAAAGTTGCAAAGATTACGTCTAATTATGCTATAATAATTCACCTATATGTATATTGTTCTATTCAAGTACTACTATACGTCGTCTAATTAAACGGTACTGTCTACCAAAGCCACTTTCTGTGTTATCTGATTATAGAACACATAATAAAGTGTTGTCTAATATCGTAGCACAGATTACATGTTGTCTAAACAAGCTACACTAATTCACACACACTTGTATTTTATATTAAAGCCACGTTAACTTGTACGTTATTTTCTAATAAATCTGCATATGAATAAAAGTTATCTTATAATACAAAAAACCATGTACTGTGTCTTAAACCAGCATAAATTATGGTTTATAGAATTAAATCATGTTGATTTAAATAATTTAAATAGCTACTTCTCTCCACAGTATCATTGTTTAAAATAGCTACTTTCAGCATAAATTTTGAAAAATATTATACATTATCAATTCTTTTATTACCTAATAAATCTGCAAATTAGATAATAAGTAATCTAATAACACCACATTAATAAATTTACAGTCTAGTAAAGCTGTATGAGATTTATAATAGTTAAGCATACAATAACTTATTTTAACTGTGTAACTAAACCACATTTAGGGGAAAAAAGCAATTTTTCATAAACTTTATAGTTCTTTTTCTCAATACTTTTTCTATTTATTATTCTAATTCATAAATTGTGCTATTTAATCAACGTTAAGTATCAATAGTATCAACTAATAGAAATGTTATAGAATATATTCTATTCATAGTAATGCGATAAATTGAGTGTAACAGATATTTAAACGAACCGTACAGAAAAGAAACTTAGCTACTAAAAAAACTACTTAGGATATAATGAGATTTTAAATATAGGCGATTATACAAATATATATAATTTTCATCCCTAATAAAACATAGCACACATGTAATTAAAATAAAATATCTTTAAAAATATTAAATCCACTCTTTGTTTCCATCTGGCATTTCATTTCCACATTTTCCCCCTAGTATAAAAGCGTCGTTAATTTAATGTTATACAAATCAATAACCAGAAACTAAAGTTTGAATGAAAATTTAAATTTTACATATATAAGTTTGAAAACAAATAAAGTTTAGTAAATTTCTTAGTAAGGAATACTGAAGGAAAATTCTAATTCAAAACGAAATTTTATACCTAGTTTTAGTTGGAAAGTAAAGATTTTACAAAAAATCCCTTGTCTTTATCTGCAGCATTCAGACTGCAGAGCAGTAAGAAAAGCAGCCAGAAATGCAAGTAGCCATTCATCTTCATACAAACAGAAAGTTTTTTTCAAGTAACTCTACGCAAAAATACTATCATTGCTTGGCGCAATTCTTAACACTTTAAGAGGATCAAATGGAATTTTTGGCAAAGGCATCGAAAATATATGGTCGGAGATATAAACAAAAATTATACAGTTCCCGTGAAAAGTAGGTATATATAAAAAATAAATTCTTTATCTTTACAGCACCATTTGAATCGAAGTGGTTTTATTTTTCTCCATAGTCTCCCAGTCGAGCTTGCCAACAATTTGTCAACTTAGCACGTAGGTTTATTTGTACGTAAGGGGGAAAAAACCAAGTGTTTGTGTATCAATATGAAGGAAACTGTACCGGAAGGAAGAGAAAGAAAGGGGGAAATAATTTTGTTTCTTCCATCCGGTCCTACCAGCAAGCAATCTGCGTGTAAGACAGCTTTTGCTCATATTTCACACACTTTTCTGGAAGATTAGTATTCCATTTGTTTTTGGAGTTCCAAATACGTAAGGTTCGGAATCGATTTTGCCACGTTCCTTTTTCGGCTCTAAGCTCTAGAAAGATAAAAGTATGTATTTTCCCCGGAAAACAGAAGCATGAAAATAATGGGAAAGAAAAAAAAATTCATCTGAAATTCCAAGTGTTCAACTTGTTTCAAATCCAAGTCTTTCTGTGGATCGATGTGGCTGAAATTGTGGAAAGTTATTTGGGTTGTCAAAGAATCGAATGGATGCGAAAGTGTTGATGCTTCAGTGAACCACTTTCAAAACACTGACGGGTGAAAAATGTAGGTTTTTGGTTACAGAGAAAAAAAAAGGAAATATTTCTGAGAATTGTTGTGCATATTTGAAAAACATATATCTGCTTCTTTGTGAGTTTTGTAAGCTCTGAGAAATATTTGTAATTACGTAAATATAATTCAATGAAATCATTTTGTTTGAGAAATTCTAAAACATGTACTTTATTGGATATACTAAATTAGAAATAGATATAATTCCATTAAGTGAACAATTTTCATTTCAGCTTCGTTAAAAATTGATTAAAATAAATAGTTAAAACACATTTTTGTTCCTTTGAGGATAATATTCAAATTAATTCATCCAGAAAAGTTTCCAAATATTCTTAAATATGTTTCCTTTGTATCGACTAACTGAACATTCTGCATAATATTAAAGCTCTAAATTTAGAATTTGGAATAAAAAAATGTTGGAAGAGAGAAAGACAAGAAAAGATCACATCTCACCATTTTGTACACTACTTTTTAATCATCTAATTATCTAATTCATCTAATTTTCCTAAATACTATCTATGTTGTAAATAAATTCCAGCAATCGTTTTCTATAACTTTCTTGAAAAACTATCTAAATTTTTAAACAGTATGTAAAAATCTTAAGACATTGCAGACAAATCAGAAACTAATATAAAGAATATTCTTCAAGATAATTTTGTCAACGTATACCAATTTTGAGATATTCAGTAGCTTATTTAATTACTTTAAAATGTTACGTAAATTATATGCTATTTTAAAAAGGGAGTGACTATTAAAGAAGTTTATTTCTAAATGGCATATTTATCATTAATTTTACCGACTTTAAAAGGACTGATATTTGCTATATTTATCATTGTTTTTTAGTATCCAGATTTTAGCGGGGAAATTTTATTTAAAAACTTTGCGTTTCCTAAATTAAAATTAGCTTTGCTGATTCAAATTTATTTCCATTCTTTTATTGCAGAAATTGCTTAAATTCTGTTCTTCCAAAATGTTTTTCTTCTTATTATTACAGATGTAACAAGTAGATGACATGTTAAGCTAGATATAAAATGCTTGTTGTCAGTTTGCAACGAAATGTTTATTACAAATACCTAAAAAACATTTTGAATGAATGAAAGGAGTCTTAAAAGAATTACTACTGAACATCTTCGACTTGCATAAAAAAGCGAAATTTAAATTGTAGTAGAGCACTTCGATTTTCAAATTTGAATCCTTCTTTTCAGTTTGATTCTACCAATATCTTGTATATCAGTTCTTGTGAATTATGAGTTCATGTCACCATTTCAGAGAAAATGGGCAACTATCTTAGCGAATCAGAGTTATCAAATAAATGAACCTCTCAAATTTTGAGTTGAAGAAATCTCAACGATGTACAGACGACAGAATTTGAGCCATTGCAACATGGAAGGTAGTCACTGCGTATGATCTGACTCATTCAACGATCCGACGTGCAACCCAGACACCAGTCACCACAACGAATTTTGATACGCGCGACTTTGGGAACGTGATCTAAACTCCCACCAATTTACCTTTACACGCGCACACTGACGATAATTCGCTCCACCTGAATTCTTACCGAACGGAATAAAAGTAAATTCAGTGATGAGTCTTACTAAGCGTTGTGATCCAAAAATCATTTCTGAGGATATACTAGATAACAGTTAAATATTACCCTGAGTTTCGTCCATAACTTAGTCCAACAATTGGGAGTTATGGTTTGAAATGTCATAACATTCGATAATTGGTCGTTTGATAATAATATTTTTGTTGAATCTCTCTGTCATAAAATACCTTAGAAATAAGATGGTCAGACGCCTTCGATTGTTCTAGGATCATATGAATCCATCATAACAATTGACATATTTCATGTGACGTCACAGTCACATGATAAATGTAATATCATGTTTTTAGTCCATTAGTTTAAGCGTTTCACTGTTGACAGGTTGTGCTAGGGAGATCCTAATTTAATCAGTACATTTGAAATTGCATATTTGCGAGTAATTGAGTAATTTACTATTACAAAAAGTACGAAACTGATGCCTGTTCTGATTTCAGCGGAAATCATGTGATTGCAAGTCATGAATCATCATGAACTGTCTCCGTTAGTGATATTGTAACAAATAACATCGTTATCACCCATCTGTCAATTCTGAGAATCATTCAAAAACAGTACAATAAGTATAAGGAAAATGTAATCGCTGAACTTTTTATTTTTAGTTCATTATGAGTAATTGTGTTAAATGTACAAGACAGAATTAATTCCTCTGACATTTCAATCAATTCTTGTTCTCTTAACTTACTCCATGATTTTTGTCGCATTCTAGTGATTACTTCTTATTGCATTAATTTTTTTGTAAGAATGTATTAGAATAAATGAAGGTAATAATAAATTAAACTCCCAGATTAATATCATTTTATTGTTGCGAAAACAAGGATTATTTGAACAATATTTTATTATACGGAAAAAAAATTCTATGTGAAATAACACAAAGTTATTCTTAACACAATTATATTATAAAGGCTAATTTTTGTAGTTTTTCCAGTGCTTTTTGTAAGTTTCTTATTTCCTTAATAAATTGGAAGTAAAAAATTATAATAAAATATTTAATGTATTATAGTATACAAAAATTGCTCCCTTATTATTTCCTTTATTGATCCCTTTTTTTCTATTATGTAATAAATATAATAGAAAAATATTCTCATATTCTTCAAAATTTAAGGATTCCCTTTCAAAAGAATAATTTCATCATAGTAAAACTCCCCTAAATTATTAATATTTATAATATATATATATATTCTTATATTTGTAATAAGAAATATAATTTGTTAGGGCTTTCGTAGATTATTAGGTAGTTAGATTAAGACGGCAAAGGCATTCGAGTTTAAGCAGTAAATTCTTCCTTTTTATCTTTTTCGATATGGTATTCCTCTTATGCTATAAATTTATTCATAGATATTCCTTACTTATTGATCTTGAAGATACTATAATATGGTAATTATTAAAATGATGACCATAACTGCACAGATGGCCGTTATCCAAACTTATAATTTTCTTGCCGTATATGGGTTGTTTATCTTATCTTATTTATACATGCAAAAGTGTAGGAACATAAGTTTTGCAAAAATAAAGTTTTAAAACAACTTTGTTTCAATCTATTGATTTTTTTTTTTTAATATTTAAGAATTACAAAAATTTTAATTTTTTTTTTTAAATTACTCCAAAAGAATTCCCACACTTTGTCAATTTGGTACCAAAACCAGCTTTGTATGTCATTTAAATATTCATTAAACATGCATCATAAGAGTATAATACAGTGCGTACCATACCATTAATTTTTAATTCAATTCATTTTTTAAATGTTCCATATTTTTACGTTATACATTTTATCTATGAAGACAATAAGCGTTATTGTAAA
Organism: Nephila pilipes; assembly: GCA_019974015.1. Taxonomy (NCBI): domain Eukaryota; kingdom Metazoa; phylum Arthropoda; class Arachnida; order Araneae; family Nephilidae; genus Nephila; species Nephila pilipes. The sequence continues at coordinate 141,913 of BMAW01106588.1, forward strand.
TAAATATATTACAATTTAATATTACATTTTAACGTACATGATTTTGTTAGAGTTACTTTAAAAATGTGACGTAAAAATTTTATTTTAAATTGTTTTCGTATTACGTTAACGAATGTAAATTTGCGAAATTCTAGATTTCGTGTACTAATACATAGTTTCTTCAGGATGTACTAAAAGTAATTATTTATTCAACAATAAAATTCTACAAAAATCTTAATTTGGGAAGTAAAATAACAAAAAAAAATTCAGATTAATATAAGTAGATTAGAAAAGTAACAAAAAATAGAAAGAAAAATTAAATTATAACTAAATAATTTCAAAACCTAAAGTTCCACCGTCCTAAGTCATTGTATTCAAAATTAATAGGGATATAATTTATAATATAGAATAAAATCACACTTATTAACTGAAGATATTAAAAATACGAGATTGTCTCCTCACACAATATCTTAAGTTTCACACTAAAGGTATAACTATCTACATTCTCCTAAAACTCATTATAATGTTAAAATATCTAATTCCATTAGCACTAAGTTGGAAATGAAGGTAATTTGTGTTTTTATAACAGTCTCTTTCGGCTTTTTTTTAATTAAAATTACAAATTTTCATCTAGATTTGATCTTATTATGTTGTACTAGACAAAGTCTGTCCAGAAAGTGTAATAGATAAAGAAAAAATTGACATGCCTTTTAAATTCAGATCCCTCAACAATTTTTAAAATTTATTGCAAAAGCATTTCTCAAAGTAAATACTTTAATTATGAGCTTTAAAAGCGCAAAAAGAATTGTAATGCATCTTCAATTTATATTTCTTCTTTGGGATACTGCTTTTTGGTTTCATTGTAAATATTAACATAGTGCAATATCTTGTGAATGTCTATCTAGAAATATTGTTTGTAATAATTTAAATCTCATCTTTTGATGGTAAATAATGCAATTATAATCTTGATAAAATCATAATTATATGTAAGTTTGTTGCTATCTAAATTGAACTCAATTAAAAATACTTTGACTGTTTTTGTTATGAATTTAATAATTTTTTTTTTAATTTCGTTACTTTGGAATTGTATGAAAATCAAACGTAATGAATTTGAAACTGTCATGACTATATAACAATTTCTTTTATTCATCAATCAAAGGAATTCAGTTTGATATCCCATGATTCAATTATTTATAATTTATATCAGTTCAAATAATGCATTTTTGTTCTGTAGCTTAAAAATCTTTAAAAGTCATTGATAATTTCCATAATAATTTGAGTTTCAAGGAAAAGATAGTTTCAAATTCATTTGAAAATTTATCTTTTAGGAAATACCAATGACCTTCACAAACATTCTTTCTCTGATGTTGTAAATACTTTTCTCATAAATAATGTGCACTGAAGTATACGAGTACATTTTAAATTATAATTTTAGAAAAAGTTTGGTGAAATAAGTGTTATCACAATAAGGAAGTAAAACACATTCAATTTTATCGCAACATCATAGAACTGAGAAGACTATTGTAAATTGTATTGTAGGAAATTTAATAAAAACAGCATTTTATATTTTAATCCATGCATACTCTTTAAAGTCTCGCATTCTTTTTCGTATAATTTAATTCATAATTAAATTCGTTTTTCTCGAGTTTCTTTCCTTTTTTCAGATTAACTTCAATACATAAACACATTTCTTGTCAAAGAGGCGCTTTACTGAATTCTTAAAATTAAATTGAGAATAAAGAATTCCATTTACTGGATCTATTCATCTATTCAATCTTTTACCTCGATTTTTGTTAAATAACACTGAAGAAATAATTGAAATACGAAGAATTTCAGCATTCTTCTAAATTTAATTGTTTGGAAAGCACAGAACATAACCTCTGAAAAGAACAACACAATCAAAGGAAACTGTAATTTATTTGACGAGAGATAAAAGTTAACGACGCCATTTATTTTCTTTCCGATTCATCGAATACAGAGCTGCATATCTGCTTTTAGGATTTTGTGAAACTAAGTTAATAATTCCTGTCACAATATATTGATGATGCAGTATTTTAGAGTCTATTTCCAGGGTAGTTGATCGTGAATAACTTCCTCATTTGAATATATCATCTTTATCTTGATTAAATGTTTTTAACTACCGTAGCCTATAATGTCAGAACTGACGACCTTAACTATGACTAAGTACTTCTGATGACTATTTATGAAGTATTTCATTTTTTTTATCTATTTCCATTTGCTTTTGCTACATCGTAAAGATTCGAAAAACTCAAAAAATAAATTTTTCATGATGCAAGTAAAAAAGATTAAGCTACTACATTTGAAAGAATTTCCTTGGTGAACTTTTTTAAATAAAAAAAGAAGTTAAAATTTATACATAATAAGATTGCTATAAACAATTTAATTTTCATTTGAGTAGTTTACATTTACAATAAGAATTTCATGAATGGAAAAGATTTCACAAAAAATACTTTTTAAGTCGGTATGCTCTGATTACTTTTAATGCACATCTAGGAAGCATAAAAAAAATTTCTTTTCAATTTGATTATTTATTTTTGATGCATATATGAATGCACATTCAAACATTTAATTAGATAATTGATCCAAACTATTATTTTAATTATTTTCTTGATAATAATTCGAGAAAAAAAAATTACCGTAAGAAATTCCTTTCGGATTCATTCAAAGATGTCTTAAAGAATTTAGGAATTTTTTTGAGTCAGTAAAAATATCCGTTTATTAGCAAAAAATAATTTAAAAATCAGTTTTTTTCCAAGAATTTTTAAATACAACACCAACAAACATAAAACTAAAATAGTATTTAGTATTAGTAATATTGTTTATCTATAAACAATAATAAAATTAGTAATAAATACTACTTCATATTTATGTATGTATATTTTTTTATCAGAAAAAAAGAAAAAACGATATCAAGAAATTTAAAAAAAAAGAATAATAAAACTTTACAACACCTTGAAACTTTTTGAAAATGCAAAAAAAAAGAGAATAATATATTTAATGTAACAACAGTGTCTTTAGACTGTTAAGCTGTGTTATTCTAGAATTATAGGCCTAACTGTACCCATAAACTATATATATATATATATATATATATGTGTGTGTGTGTGTGTGTTAAAATGCTTCGTTTAATTATTACAAGCCAGCTATGTTTCTTATATGTTAATTATTATATGCCGACAAAAATAATTAATCAATATTGTAGAAAATTAAAGGAATACATATGCAAAAGTTGCTCAAAAACTAGCTTGTTTTGACGAAAAATGGAGCTTTTAGGCGAATTGTTGTTACTATTGTCAGATAACATCTCTCAAATTGTTCCGAAACATATTGAACACAGGTTCATACGTTAGTTCTGATTTGGTCACCCTTTAAATAAAAATCAAGATTTGATTGCTACTACTGTGAGTCATTCTTCTCATTTTGCATTGAGTTGTTTTATTCTTTAGATTCATAACTATACACAGGAAGTCAAGCAACAATCGAAACAATGGGTTGCACCGGATATGTCATCTGCCGGTGTCGTACTTATGGACGTCTAAACAAGAATGGAAATAATCATTGTATTATATGAGGGAATATTATAAGGTTTTAATTATTACAAAGGAATATTTGAGATAACTAGATAATAGTTAATATCCATAGCAATTTACCCTTATGTATATTATGTTGTAAATTACATTTATTAATTTTAATTTGTTTAGTTTCACCAAAATGTTGATTGAAATAATTCACAATAGGGAGAAGATAATGTTCAATTTTCTGAGTTCTACAATGATATACTTCGAATACTCTGAGAGAAATGAATAACTCTGGATGGTGATTATGTATTGAAGTCTTAAGAATAAGAAAAAATTGAGTTTCTATGTCGAATATTTCTGTTACATTCAAAACCTTAACACCCCAGTATAATAAGAAAACTTTATGGAGTGGCAGGTTATTTCAAACTTCGATTTAACTTATGATTTAAATAAATACCAAGTATATTTTGGATCTTTCTAAAGAAATATGAATATTTCAGTACAAATACACCTATAGTGACAATAATTCCCAAATTTTAGCCTATATAAACTAATAGGCCTTAAGACGGTAGGTAAGATTGTTTCATTTTATAGTTCACAAATGATGGGAAAATTCACAGATTATTATAAAATAATTTTAAGGGAAATTTGAAGGAATAAGTTTTCATTGAGTGCTGAACCTATTTCCCGATTTGTTAAGTTTCATAATAAATAAAATGTGTTGAATAATAAAGATTGGGAAAATCTTTATAACTAAATATATATAGCTATTATACACTTCATTCATTGACAACAATAACAATGCTGACATTATTTGTATTATTTTTCACTCTGATAATTTTTGACGTTGATAATTCACGATTTTTTCTCTCTGACCTCTCTCTCGGGAACTTTTTCATCATTTTAACTACGTAAAATAACAATTTCTTCTGAATCAAAATGAAACGTAATTAGGTAAATCAGATGGATATAGAAGTGAAGTGAAGTAAAATAGAGATAACGATATATGAATGAAATAGACTGAAAGTAAAATGAAGAGAGATAGAGGATAACGATTTGCTGTTAAAGATTTATAATTCAGATTGAAGTTATTTAATTAGTTTTGTGGATTGAATAGAATTCCTGTTAAAGTATTAAGCATCGAAGTCACTGTTAGTGAGAACTATTGAATTCAGAACCATTGAATTGGTATGCTAATTGGATTGTTGATTAGGATTGTTGAATTAAATTAGGGATTCGAAAGAGTGCGGCTTAACTATTGTGCAATAATAATTAATTGTTTTTGCTTAATTTAATTTAAGTCATTATTGCTTAATATATTTTATTAACGACTGGCACATGAGTAGAGTAATGAAGCGCATACATTACAACTAGAACTATCTTATTGTACTTATAAATAATGGTCGCCTATTTAGATGATTGTTAAGTCGGATGTGTAGACTCCTAAAGAAACATAATATCTCTAGCGTGTAATACGAATAATGCGTGAAGTGAAAACTGAAAAAAAAAATAGTTATAATTTTCGTCAATAGGTGGTGATGCGATAATACCTGAGGCAATGTTTGTGGATTGGTTTTATTACTGAAGCAAAAATTAAGAGTCAAATTGATTTTTTTTGTTGCACTAAAAACACTGAGGAAGATATTTCATTTATTCTGATTTTTGATAAACTACATGGTGACAGCGATGTCACAACTTCAAAGCCCTTAAATACGCTTCATGTTAGTTTAAGGTTTAAAAAAAGGTAACCAGTGTCAGTTTCTTTTGATGCTGAACAAATTTATTTTTGCTGAAAAGCATTACGATAGTATTCTTTATGAAAAAAAGTCAATTTTGAAAGATAATACTTTTGTCGTAAAAGTATTTCATCAAAATAACAATAACGCAGCAATAGATCTTCGAAAATTCCTGGAACATAAAAAAGTTAGACTCTTGTCCAATGTCTGATCGCAGTGTTCACAAAAATGATTAAAATATTTTAAGATAATGGAATAGATGACATTTTTTTCTGGCAATGGACGAAAGCAGTCGGACAGATCCAGAGCTGAAGATGCTGCTCAGGCTAAAGTAGGTTTGTGACGTTGCGCTGTTCGCGATTTTCTCTTCATTAACCTCGAGGACTTTAATTGAGATTGAATGCATAAGACAACAATTTCTTCTCTACCAAAATGAAATGTGATTGTGTTAATATGCAGGTGGAAATAAAAGGAAATGATTTAGATATAATGGTATTATAAGTAAAGAGAAATTTAGAGGAAAGAGAGAGTGCGGTTAGCTCTAAGTATAAATCTAACAAGAGTAATATCAAGAGTGATAGCTACCGACTATTGTTGCTACAGAGAACTTGTCGCAGGAAGCGATTTCAACTGAAGGTCAGAGTTGAAGTTCCGAACTGAAGTTTCGAGTCCTTTCAACTGAAAGTACTCTGTAAGAATATTTAGTCTCGGCGATGTTTAAAATGGCAGGTTAGGTTTAGAGTCCAAAGAGAGATATAATATATTATTACAACTGATGAATAAGTAATTAAGTCGGATTAGTCTTGCGTATCATAGGAGCATTTATTGCTTTTAGAGCTAGTTACATTTAATTGAACTATGGCACAAGGGTCAGATAGAAGTGGAAATCCATTACAGGTTCATCAAGCGAATTGCCTTATGAGAATGAAAGTTTACCGGCCTTTGCAAGTGAAGTCGACCTTCCTGTTTCTTCGATGAGAAAAGTAATGTGTAGTATTTTTCATTATTGTCTATATAGATTCAGAGAATGAAACAGGAATTGTAAGGTTATTAAAAACTCAGCTAACATTTGAAATACTATTTATTACATGAATGAAAGTGAATGACTCTATTTTCTGAAATTTCTTGGGGAGAGACGAAGTGCCATTTTATGTAAATAGACAAGTGAATATAAGAAAGCGAGGGATTCGTGCGAAAAAGATCCTAATGTTGTTTCACAAGTTGCATTGTATGTAGTAAAAATGACAGTGTTGGGGGGAATCACTATTACTTTTACAACAAGATCTTTAATATTTGAAGAATAAACATCCAGAGACTGCATTACATGTTCCTTAAATTACATCAGATATTTGCAATGTGTTGTCAAATATTTTCATGCCAGAATGTCGGCCTTCAAAATGTGTTTCTATGCAAGACGGTGAACCACTTCATAATACTCGCTCAATACAAACTTTCTTAAAATGCCTTTTCACACAAGACCGAGTAATAAGTCTTTATTTTTAAACAATGTGTACACCACTATCTTTTGATTATACACCATGCTATTCAGCTTATGGAGGATTTTAAAGACTCTGTGTCTAAAGACATATGTCAGATGACTTCCGATCTGAAGAGCAGTATTACGCTTTACATCCGCTAAATCACACAAGATACTTTATGTTGAGTAATAGAAAACACAGTTCTCAGAATAGAATGCATGACTGGAAATAATGGAGGTTTCATAAAGCAGGTTCATTGCTATTTTTGTTTATTTGTCACTTTAGAACGACAGGTTTTTACTTGTGTTTGTTGACACAGATATCATCACATGACGTTATCTCTTTTTTTAAATATTGTTTGAAAACATAGAGCCAACTATAAAGGTTTCTGAATTACCAAATTTTAGTTTTGACAATATTGAAAAGCAATTCCCTCGTTTTAACAATAAACTTGGAAAAAATCGCCTTAGATAAAACACATTACCAACTATTTATGAAACTTGTAACTTTTTCTTCAGGAGGGAAAGGGTTCAACGAGCTTGAATTATAAATATCCTGTATATACATACACACACAAAGTAATGTTAATTATGTTTTTAATTAATTAACGGACACCGATAACATCATTCTCCAATATTAACTCTATTTAAGAGCATGGAGTAAATGGAATTAATCTTTAGCCGTTCTGGTAACCTTTCGGGAGTTTGGTGAAAGTGTGGGCTTCCCGGTATAAACTGCTGCAAGACCGATTTGAAGCAGAATCATATACTTCAATTACACTGTTTGAAAGAGAATTATACATCTAATATCATCAATATTAACTTTAATGACACTGGCTCTATCCTTTCGACATTATAGAAGTATTACATCATTCCTATGGGAAAGCTTATTATAACGTTTTAATGCTCAGATTCTCTGTTGTGAAAAAAATAGTTATAATTAAGACTACTTTGTACTTCATCAAATATGTTATATCACTGCTTTCTATTCCGTTTCTACCTTAAAATTTATACCTGAGTTTTAATCACTCTCAGTTATGCGTAACTGCTTATATAAGTGTATTATAAATTTTATATTTCTGAATTTATTAAAATTAGTTTCTGATATGTATGATTAAGAAAAACTCTTATAAGGTAAGAAAATTCGAATTGCTTCTTTCATTTGTGTGCAATACAATATTCGAAATAAATTTCATGATATTTAACAGGAAGTTAAATACTATTTTGCTTAAAATAAAATTGCAAATATTTTTATATAACGGGTGAATTTTATTAACTTCCTTATCAAAGCAACATAAATGTATATAGTTGGTAAAAAGTATAAAATTTGGATTTTTCTAACTTAATCACTTCAGTATATTTTTCAAATTAAAATTATTTATTGCACTTTGATCAGAAAATTTGATATTTTATTTGAAACAAAAAATATATATTGTTGTCAACATACAAATTGTATTTTTGTATAGACGCATTTTTCCAAATTATTTTAATACTTTAAAATTTTTTACTATTGTAAAAACGATATGTTAATAAAATTTAAAAGGTGAAAGTTTTTTGCTTTATGTGTTGTTTAAAGTAATGTATGTAAGAAATAGTACATTATATCCATTACAATAATTATACTATATTAATTATAATGATTTTATTGAATGCTATTTGATTACATTATATCAAAATT
>BMAW01106588.1:155321-174899 GCA_019974015.1 Nephila pilipes
CTCGAAATATTACATCTCTTCATTTTGTTTTGTTTCCTTTTCTTCGTTTATTTACTTTATCAAAATTATGCATTTCTTGAGAATTGAAAAATAGATTTTCTTTCCGTAAAACAAATAAATGAAAATTTCAAACATTTAATCCCTTTTATTTCTTAATTTCAATATTAAACTTATCTTGAGAGTTTTTAAAATATTCAAAATTATTGGAAACAAATGGATGTTCAGTTTTTATGATTATGTTTTCTGTATGCTGCTTAGCAGGTGAAAAAAATCATTTCTGAGCGTTTCCGTGTTTGCGATATATTTTGAATTTCCCAAAAAAGTTTACTCTTTATGGAGAATAACCACTTTCGAAAGAGAATCACTTAAGTAATCAGGAATTGAGCAAAAAAATTCTTTCGTCTAAAATTCATGGAAAATTAGTAAAAATTCTTTCAGAATAATTTATTTATCCTCAAATAAATTTTTTTTATCATTTTTGCTCAAACACTGTTATTTAAATTGCAAATTCTGGAGAAATATTTCAAAAGTAATTTGTTTGCATTATTCTTTTTTTTCTTTCCGTCTTTTGAACGTTAGATAAATTTAGATAAAAATCCTCCATTATTTCATACCTCAAGAAATAGCGTGTTTGGTGATTTTTTTTTTTTTAATTTTCAATTTTCCTAATGTTTCATTATATATTTTTCACAATTCTCTGCTTTGTAGTGCATGAATACAATAATCTGTAATAAAAAAAGGGAAAAAAATACAGTAACGTAAAGACTTTGCTTCGTAGAATGTCATATATGAAAAATAATTAATCCAACAGAAAATAAAACTGCAATTCTCTTATTTATTTTTAACACTTCACTTTAGTTTAAAATTGGGGAAATAAAATTCTAAAACTAATCACTTTTAATCAACGCCCTGATTTAAAATTAATTTATTATAATTATTATTTATTTGTTTCCATTTGAAGGACGAAAAGAAATATGATAGAACAATAAAAAAAAAATGTGATTGTGTCGTTACACTAATTTATCTGGAAATTGAATCGGCTTCTGCTTCATATGCGTTCCATGACAGTGTGCAATTTCATTACGAATTACAACCTTGGACTACGGTAATTAGTTCCGGATAAGATAACTGGTGAATCAGAGTTAAAATATTTTATCTAATAACAAACGTATAAGTCTGCTTTACCTGAGTTTGCTATTTTCTTTTAAACAAATTATCCACTTCTAAATATGAGAAAAAATCCTCCATAATAATAATATCATTTTAATTATTTCTAAATTCACAAATTAAAGATGTTATTTTTTTAACAACGATAAATGAATTTAGTGCATTTAAAGATTCATAACTTATAAATTTATTTATTTCTTACTATACTAAGAATAAATGGTTTTTAGTAATTTTTGCAATAACTCTTCTTTTAAAATTGTTATAAATTTTAAAGCAAAACACAGAATTTTGCTTAAATATTTTTGTCATATATTTATAATTGACAGAAATGATTTTATATACATATATATATATATATATAATATAAGTTCTTATTTCTATGATCGGCCAAATACTGTTTACATGAAATAAAAGGAATGTAAGTAGATTTATAAACAACTTTTATTGGAAACTATTAATTTATTATTCCTCAGAAATGTTAGAAAGAAGTGTCATGATATAAATGCATATAATCAAAAATTTATTATTATAACAAAGTTTTATATTGAATTAACATATTCAATTACATGATCAAACAGAAATATAAGGAAGTTTTATTTTAAAAAAAAACATTTAAATATTTATTAATTAAATAGAAATTCATGCAATATTTATAGGCATTTATTAATTAAAACATATATAGTGTTAATATCATATCATATTTTCAGGTAGAATTACATTCAGAGTTTTGATTCAGAAGTTATAAAGAATTAACTCATGAGCTGGGTGATTTAACGCCCAGCTTACGAGGTCATGTGGCAATTGATTCCTTTCATTCAGTAAAGATGTTTCTGGTCTTGGATGGTTCTTGGAAGGGTCTTGTGAATTACAATTGCCCTTCCCAGAGTATTCCAGGCATGCTCTATAGGACTGCAGTCTGGAGATCTGGCTGGCCAATAACATCCCTCGAATATCCTCACTTTCCAGAAATTCGTCGACCAGCTGAGCTCTATGCGAGCTCGCATTGTTATCCATTAAAAAGAAATCAGGACCAATGGGACCCCTGAAAAGGTGGATATAGGGATCCAATTCATCTTCCCTACACCTCTCAAGAATCGCAGTGCCTCTTTCAAAGACATATAGGTGTGTGCGGCCATCCAAAATGATTCCACCAAAATGATAATGGTAGATTTCATGGACATTGGAGTACAGATAGAAGGTTTCTTGGTTTCTAAGCAGTATTTTTACATTTTGTTCAATTCTTTTCATGAAATTCTACAAAATATTCAAATTCTCCTAATTTGGAACTCCAGTATACATATATATATATATGTGTGTGTGTGTGTGTATAAATGATTCGTATGTATGTATATTATTATTAAATTTTAAATTACTCTCAATAAAATTCCAAAGAAAATCTCCTTGCTAACAGATTTTTTAACTTATTCAGGTTAATATAAATATTCTGTATTTTAGAGACGAGTTTAAAGTTACGTGAAATATAATTATAAGTTAAGTTCCTAAAATATTGAAACTTTCTAAATTCCCCAAAAGGGTTCTTTATGTAAATTATTAAATTAAAACATATCAGTTTTATATATATATATATATATATATATATATATATACTCAAGAAATTTAATGATTTTCTATTTTTAAAAGAACATCTAAAAATAACACATAATTTATATAAACATGAGTTTACATTAAACTCACATACTAATATATATATATATATATAAGCAAAATGTTATTTTATGGATGGTTGTATTAATTTGTTATTTTATGGATGGTTGTATTTTTTATTATGACAATTATTTGTGTTTTCATAATGATTAAAATTTGTAATTTATACATTTTAATTTTTAAAATTTAATTTTAAATAATTGTTCATTTTATTTTATTGCTGTACTTATGTTTTTTAAATATTTATTTTTAGACCTACTAAATATTAAATTTAGAAATTATCTTCTTTCTGTTTAGATTATATATATATATATATATATATCAATTGTATTTTCATAATTGTTTAATTATGTTTCATTATATGTATGTTCAATTTCTGTCTCGTCTTTATTAATACATATTATATGTCAAATAATTATTTCTTATTATGTTACTACCACGTCATCTTACCAGTATTTATCCTTAGCAAGATGGTAAATTCTTCGTTTTCTTTTGAGCTAAAATGGCTTTTGGTGGGAGACGCTCTAGTGTACTGTGTTATCCACACTTACCTGCTGTCTCTTGTTAAATAAATAAATTATTTTGTTTCGGTTACAAAGTTTGTTTAGCCCTCTGATGATTATTAGTAAAAGTGCAAGAATAAAAAATGAAACCAAAATCAGTCAAAATTTATGTAAAGTACATGAAGCAAAATATTAATTTAGTTTAACTTAAACTCATTAATAAAGATTAGAAACAATTTAAAAATCAAATAACTTTAAAATCATAGTAAAGTAAGACAAAATAAATGAGTAAGAACGAAACTTTGATATAATATAATTAATATTATGCCGTACTATGGAATGCAAAAATGTACATTTATGTCAGTGTTAGGGATGCAAATATCACTCTTCCGGTAATTCTATAATGTACATAAAAGAAACAAATAAAAAGTAAAACATTAAAATTAGTTGCAAAGGAAATAAAAACTAAAAATATTTAAATAAAATCATACATAAAAAAATGAATAACATGTAAATAAGTTCCTGAGAGCAAAGCAATTTTTATCATCTTTTAAAATAATTAAATTAGCAAATAATCATGCAGTACAATTGCTACTTTCATTCATTTCGTAATATCTAAATTATATGCAACGAGATGCTTTAAAAATACCATGCTTTACTCAAAAAATATCATACTTAATCCCCTCCCTAAGAAAAGTACATATTTATTTCGTCTTATCATTCCTCTGTCTATATTTTACTAAAGCTAGGAAACATTTATAGCAATCTCTTTCGTTTCACTCTTAGTGACGATATTTTTATATATATTCAGCGTTTCTAAATTTTTTTTTCGCATCTGCTGTTTTACCATCGAGTGTTTTTTCATGGTGAAATGAAAATGTGACCAAGCACGCACACAAGATAGAAAAACATTGTTTATTTATTTATTTTTATACTGAAGAAATAAAGGCTAAAGAGGTTTTACTTTTTACAACAGATAAAACAACATAGAATAGTTTTAATGCAGTAATTGTAGAAACAATTATGTTAATTTTAAGAAAATAACATTCAAAAACACTTGCATCAATTTAACCTTAAGATTAATTTCGAAAACTCAATTTTTATCACAAATTTTGTACATGCGTCTTTGACTTTTATCAGTACATTTACATTAAAATGCTATTTATTGACAGATTATATGCAATTATTTGTTCTATGCAAAGAGATTATCTTAACCTTCTGTGGTCAGCACCCGTTTTTGTCACTTAAAAAAAAAGGGAGGTAATTTTTGAAACATCTTAAAATTAATCTACAGACAGTGAATTCTACTCTCTGAAACCTACGTTTATTTAAGGTACACTAATATCCAAAAATTAAGCATAACACAAGTTTGCAAGAAATGTATTGCATTGGATATTTTTGCTGAATTATATGTTCCAAAACGCACTGGATCATAAAATGACCTCACTTTCCCTACCATCAAGAACAATCTTTTTGCTAAGTATGATATGTTTGCAAATGAAAAAAAACATGCAGTAATTTAAAAAAAAAATCATTATTTTCTTAGAATGAACTAAACGTGTTAATTCTTCAAAATTAATCAAAAAACTTTTTTGTGATACATGCAATGATATATTCCTTCTTTTCTCCGGTAAAACCTTTTTTTTTAATGCTGCTCTGAACTTGCTTTCACTTTCCATCTTTAATTTCTAGCTTGGGCATCCCACAGTAGACAGCATATTGACGTCCCATCTTCTTAGTAGCGTTTCTCGATATTATGGATGTCCTATTTGAAGAATCATTTAAAATATATAATAAATGCATATAATAACATATATAAAGAAGTAAATATGGAAAACTCTTTCGTTTTCTTATATTGGGAATATGATTTTCTTTCAAATGTTTCATTGATCTATAGCTAAATCTTGAAGATGAGGTTTAAGGAATTTTCTACGAAACAATTAAGGAATTTATATGTATTCTATTATATGCACCGAGCAAAATAATGCAGAATGTATTTCATAACTTATATATAAAATATTTTCGTCTAATACATATTATATAGCTGTTAGTAAAATATTTTTGATGTAACGTTTGTTTATAATCATATTAAGGATATTTAGATTCAAGTTTCAAGAAAAATATTTGAGATTTAATTTGAATCTCCTCTTCTGAAATTGCCACTTTATTTCTCATTGATTTTGAACAGAAAATTGTCTTAAATGTTTAAAACATAAGATCTAAGTATATATACTTGCCTTTAATATTTTAATAAATTATTAAAATTTTAATATTGAATATTTTTGCACAATGTACTCAAACTTTCCCTTTTATAAATTTCTTTTAAAATTGCGTATTCTTTTGATAATTACCCTTTCCGTAATATAGAAAATAATTCATTTGTCATTCATTACGAAAAATAAAAATAAATTTGATCACGAAGACAAATTAAAACTACAATAAAATACTTCATCTGTATCTAATGCGTAGGAAATTCATAACTTCGATTTAACTATATTGAATGATGAAATAACTAAATAACTTAACGAATGCTTTGAATGGTTAGGATATCATTATTTTTGTATGTATGAATAATAAATAATAAAAAGGTTCACATACTGCCCAGTTATTTGATTACTATATATCGTAACATATCGTTAATTACCAAATAACTGAATATATACTATTAAGAATTAATGTACTGACTTTCTTTTTAACTCATCAATAGCAGAATATGCGAAACATTTCAAAGGATATACGCTCGTATTGATAAGAGTAAATTTACTGCTCAGTACATGAATAATGTTTCAAAGGAAGAAATATTTCGCCCAAGAGCTACGTACATCAATCCACTCTCAGACTAACTGCGATTTGTTTTAATGATGAAAGACATAAACCTGGGGACATTCTGGTTAAGTATTCTTTTCTTTATTAGAAGAGAATTATTATATATGGAAAAAAATCCACTATCCTGAAATCTGTAGTTATGACAAATACTGAAAAATAACACTTGTCCCTAATTTCCATCATTTGACAAATTCTTTTTATGAGTATATTTTTCATTCTGTCGAGTTTCCCCTGATATTGGAATGCCAGTTTGAATGTTCTAATATTGAACAATGCACTCGTTTTTTTATCGTAATATGAAATTTGTCCAGATTCACGAGATTCATTCGCCTTCGCTGATTCCGGAAATTTAATTTTTTTGGAGTGGTGTAAATCATGGTCAACCTCAGCTGCTGAAAAAAAATTCCTTTGTTATTTATTTGGAAGATGCAACCCATGTATAGTTCAAATGCAACGACACATTTCTTTTCTACTAAATAATATACAGAGTGAATGAAATAGTATCTATCTGAGAGAAAGAATGTATATTGTTTCAAAGAATATATTATTTAATACTAAACAAATATTGGTTTTCAGTAATTTTTTATCATACATTCACACAAAAGAACGCCTTCATTATACTTCTACCTGAAAGATACGACAAAAAGCGGAAAGGCATTATTTACCTATGCTTTTTTCATTATTTTGGTTTTAATGCATAACGTAATTTTTCTTTGTTATCTATTCAACATGAAAACAATGTTTAATTTTAAATTTATTTTTTTATCTTTCAATATTTTCTGTATGGAAAGAATTAAAATAACATTAATTATCAATTTTTTAAAAATTTTCATAGTAAGTTGATTTTGTTGTAATACGTAATTTTTGTTGTAATTTTGTTTTGCTGTCACAAGTTCACATTTGTTTAATATTCAAATGCTATTTTTCTTGAACTTAGAGAGTGATATCTATTCTTTCTATTTACAAAATGGTCAGTGTCTTTCCAATCTGAATATCTCAGATACAATAGGAATAATTTTCAGAATACATGTTTTGTGAAGCGTAGTATGCTCTAAGTTTAATTTCCTCTGTAGATTTTAAAATCGACATAGTAGTAATTTTTAGTAGTAATTAACTTTTAATAGTAGACAGAGTAGTTATTAACTTTTTGATCACAACTTCTTTAAGAGATTTCGACCCGTAGCCTTTCCGGTGTTTTCTAGAGTTTAATACACATTTTTCATATCATTTCGTATATTGAAATTAGGACACATCAATGTGCTTGTCTCATCATCCCGTTCAATAATCACAGCAGCAAAGGAATTTTAAAAACATTATGACATATTTTAGTAATATTTAAAGAATATTGAAGAGGCAATACATTTTCAACATTGTCTCAGTACAAGAGATTTTCTTGAAAATGATCCTGGTAAGTCTTAGTGTGCATAAATTGCATTTTTTGAAGAATAAATTCAAATTAGAAATGCTTGTAAAGCTATAAATGATTTATTTATTAATAATCAGAAAACTAGCAAAGATGCCTTCTCAAATGAATATTATTTTTGAATTCTCAAGTAGTTTGGAGAAATATATTATTATATTAGAGTTTATTCAACAAAAAATTTCAAAAATTGAATTCATCGATTTAAAGCTACTATTACACATACTATTCAGCTGAAATTTACCAAATAGACAATACCTTTATTCGTTTCAGTAAAAATAAATACAAATTCGTATCACAAATTACAATGATTTAACAAAATATTACACCATCCACATATCCTTTTCAAATTATTGCTAATAAAACTATTTTCCTTTAAGTTTTCTCCACAATTTGAAATTTATCCCATTCTTACCCTGTAAGCTAAGTTATTCATTTTATTCACAACACTTGCAAATAAATCTGTTTTAAAGAAGCATGAAGTCCTAGTGGTAGTTTTAAATTGCAACAGGGTCTAATATAAGAATCATTGAAAGGCTTTAATAACCATGCAATAATTGTAATCATTCATGATTCAATGGTTCTTTAATTATCTCTCAAATAGATTGAGTGTTTACAAATGTCACGCATATAAATAACACAATGGCTATATTAGTGACAGACCTCGTAATATTTTGAACCTTGGTGTAAAGGGTGACAACATCTAAACTGGCACCTTCCTCTCCAAATTAGCAGGCCATACCAACGGCGGACTTAGATTCTCGAGAAATTTAACGGGCATTAGTTCCACTATTGGAAGGGTTTTTTGATTTAGAAAGTTAATAAGCTCCTTCACGTCAATAGAATTAAGAAGATATTCAAACTCACAGCAGTATACAGCAGAAATCTGCTTATTATTAATGTATTTGACAATTTTAGCACTATTTTAATAATGGCAGTACTCTCTAACTTATATCTAATATTTTGTACATTTTTTTAATAATTTCTTCCCGCAAGAGTATGTATTCGAACCATTAGTTACTGTTTCAGATTTTTTCGGGATTTTTAAGGAAATTTTGATGTTAAAAAGTTTAGGAAATTCAACATTATAGAAACTAATGTTCGTGTAAAATACAATAATTCTTCAAGAAATGTTTTTTTCACTTTTGTTCATATCTCTAAAAGAATTATTATTTTCAAGATGCTTATTAATCTAATTAGAGAAGAATAAATATAATAGCATAACTTTTCGTTTTTAATCTATGCACGTAATAATAAATCTGCTATGGGGATTAATAAAGGTGGTTTTTAATATTTCAAATAACTTTATTATTATTTTCTAATTTACTAAAGACTAATGATACTTTCCCGTTTCACCAGTGCAAATCTCGCCAAGCAGATTTTATTGGCGATAACTCATAGCATACACATATTAAGTTTGGCGTTGGTTGTATCATTTTTGGCGACTTAATCGCTAGCGTCAGCGAAATGAAAAAGTACCAGAACTGTTTATTCATAGCATAATTTATATAGTCTTTAAACTGCTAAAAGGCTTTTAATGGAACTTCTTAAAAAGTTTGTTTCATAACTTAAAAAGAGTTTTTCAAATTGTTAAATCTGAAATTAGTAGCATGAATCATAATGTTTCTCTTATCTTTTTTGTCCATAACAATATCCAAATTATATGTAATCATATGCTAATTTTCATCGATGATTTATGATTTACCCTTTGTAAATGCTACACACACACCACACACACACACATATATATATATATAATACATAATTATTTTGCTTAAAATAAGTTATTATTATAGTTAAAAAGAATGCGACCAATTTTTTTATTATAGTTAAAATCATTTTTAACAATGAAATATTTATTAGGAGTGCTATTATCAAGAAGATTATAAAACTTAATGTTATCAAAATAATTTTTTATGAATTTAATAGTAAAATATTAAATTCTTTGCATCTTTAAATTATAATTGCTCATTATATTTTTATGGGACAATTTTTATTCATAATTAAATGAATAAATAAGCCCTCAAGATTATTATCATATAACAGGTTATCTCTATCTAAAAAATTTCTTTTCTCTTTAATGCAAAATAAGAGGTAATGATTTTAATATTAAAAATCTTCTTAACATTTTTATTAAACTCAAGAATTTTTTCTTCATATCTTCTGTGTTATATCTCTCTCTTGCTATCATAATCCTTCTCTTACTTTTTATAACACTCTACTGCCTCCTAAACCCATTATTATTACCTGTCTAACATTTCTTTCTAACATTATTATAATAAAATTATTTGTAATACTTTTGTTTAGTTATATATTTTTGCTAAAATACGCAATATTTGACCCTCTTGGGCTTAATGTATGATAATAATTAATGAAGTAGTTTTTCATGAAAATAAAAACAGTACACTTATGACTCAAAATAACTACTATAACAGTTGTAATCAGATATTTTAAAAGTAAACTCTAGCACAATAAAATACTATCTAGCACAAAACCTACACCAAATGTTCATTCAACTAATTCATAGTTCCAAGTTCCAAAAGATATATTATACTACAAAATTACAAGTATATTTAAAAATCTATCCCAAAACCCAACCATATAATTCTAATTATCCCAATATATTAGATAAATTACAATGCAAAGTTGAAACATTTTAAAGATAATAAACATACCATTGTAGCATAATACCGAAAAAAATTAAATAATTATAACCAGTTTCCAGTCACTAAAATTATACTACTCGTACAGCAATTTATTATTCATTAAAAAGTAGAAATATATATAATTACATATCACCATTGGATAATTATAAAACCCAAAATTCAGAAGTTCTAAACAACCATGCCTTGAAATCACACAAGATTGAATTAATGTAATCACATTGCCTTTCATTCAAAGTATACAAATCAATACATAAATCAAAATGGAAAAGAAACCAACTTTGTACATAAAAAAAACTAAAACCTTAAAATAATTTTAAGAACTAAGAAAACACATAAATTTAAAGTAAACAAAGTTAAGAATGAAGGAACCAGTATCAGTTTGAATAAAAGTAGCTAAAAATACATAAAAAAATTTTAAGATTAAAGCAAAACAAGGAACATGATGATTAAAAAAAATTAGGAGCAACTAGGTTAAATATCCAAAAAAACCCTTCAAAATAAAAATAAAAATGTGCATGTACCTAAGATAAAAATGTGCATGTACCTAAGATAAAAAAAAATGACATTGTTAAAAAAACAAAAACCCTGAAGAAAAAGACAAAAAACAAATATAGACATATAAATATGATTATGTGATATATCAGTAAAAATGCAAAACATAACATTAAGAAGAATACCATGTCAAAAGAAATAAATAAAAATATGTGATAACAGCTCTAAAGTATAGTAAAAATAAATTGAAAAAATAACACTAGAAAGAAATTGAATCATTTGCAGAAATATATTGAAAAAAACATTATAGAAACATAAAATAAAAGTAAATTGAATACCTTAAGATTACAATAAAAACTTCAACATAAATTTTTAAATAGTAGGAAAAGTAAAAGAAAAATAAATATTTTTTAACCGCTAAAAGTTAGAAAAAAATACGTCACTAAACAATTAAGAAAAAGGACAAATACACGAAAGAATATATGATAAAAGTTGTAAGAAGATAATCTTCAAAATACGAAAAAGTGCAAAGCATAAAGCATGAAATTCAATGAAACCAGATGAAAGAAATAAATTAAAATTGAAAACGAAATATTACATTTATAAATTCTGCATCTGTTCTGAGACAGATTAGCAGTATTAACATGTCTTAAAGTACTAACATGCTTTAAAGAAACATGTTATATAAAGATGTGAAAATTCCATAATGTTTAAACCATACCGATAGATACCTAAGATATCACATTGCAATATATATATATATATATATATAGGTTTATTCAAAATTGATGATCTGATTTTGAAATGTTTTATTTTAATAAATGAATGGCACATAAGGATAAGTAATATATAAATGCAAATAGAAAATATAGCAGTGTGTCTTACAAATGTTCACTATAACTTCCTTTAGTTACATATATTGTTAATTTTATATGAAAATTCCTGCCAAACACGTAGTAAAGTGTCAATGTTAATTGATCGAGCAGTAGCAGAAATCTTTTGCTTAAGTTTACATAAATTTGTAGACAATAGTGGCTTATAAACTTTACCTTTTACAAACCCTTAAAAGAAAAAATCACACGGGACCATATCATTTGACTTAGGTGGCTAGCTATGTAACATCAAGTCATTTGGTCCATTACAGCCGATGCAACAGCGAGAAAGCTCCGTTACAGTTCTCTTGAAATGGCTTCATGAAGAACACACGATGGCCTCCTATTGTTTATAGTATAAAAGTTAATTATGTTTATTTTGTTTTCATGAATTACTTATCTTCTATGTCGTTTATTTTTGAAAATATGGAATTTTGAAATCAGATAATTCATTTAGACCCCGGGGAAGAAATAGCAGACAGTATACGCTTACGTCACTTATTAACAGATATTAGGCTAACGGGGGTTGGATGACCGCAACGATTTATCACTCGACATTTAGGTCGGAGTGATGCCACTATTCAAAAATGATCGCAGTAATGTTTGAACCTTGCAGATCATAGCGTTGCAGAAGTAGTTTGGTTTTGTAAGGAATTAGCTAAATGCTTGCGAAAGAGGCTCTCACAAGCTCAGATTTGCAGTCATTAATAGTTCAATGTATTATCAGAGCAATAATGACCTTCAATATCCCATTTTTGCGTATTATTTAGAATCGGTTGCTAGGTTAACTTCTTAAAATTCAAAACACGTGTTAGAATTTCCATGCAGGTGCTCAGTATTTTGCATTATTTTATGTTAACAATAAAAAGAAAAAAAATTACTGAAAATAACAGTTTTCAAATCAAACTGTCTCATAAATATTTACTTTAACTGAAACTTTTTCGTAGTATTAAAATGTGGCTATAGTTTTAGGTCTTGCAGAATGGATATGGTATAACCTTATTGCTAACCTTTTTCAACAGCATGCTTGGTTTTTTTCTGTTACTTCTGTATTCTATTTTAGTGTTAAATTGAATCATGAATAATTTCCTCATACTTTTGGCAGTCTAATTAATTTTATAGAGTTACTCGATTTCTCATTTTAAATGAGTTATGGTTATAGTACTAAGGGTGATTTTAGATCAATATCTATATAATTTAATGTCATAAAATTGATTTTTTGGTAATATAAATGTCTGCACGTTGTTATTATTGATAACATTTCTTGCTTTCTGGATTGTTTTCAGAGTATGCAAATGATTTTTTTTCTTTCCATGAAACAGCAATCCAAAAAGTATAGGTTTAGAGAAGACATGAAAGCATTTGTTTATAAATTGAAGCGAAGAATAGCTCTAAAATCCTGTTTTAAGTATTTCCTGTGTTGAATAATGTTTAAAAGAGTTTTGGTGTCGAATATGGAAAACAGAACTTTACTTGTTTGTAAGCCTCTATCAGTGATGTCATTCATTAAATTCAGCAATACCTTCCTGGAGGTTGATAGTAAGGATTTAAGTTTTGATCAGAAATATCTGAGGGGCATGTGTCACTTCTTTGCATGAGCCTTACGCATTAGAGTGATTAAAGGAAGTCTATCGCAGGAAGTAATTATTGTCAGACTAATTAGCATGAAATAATCATTTAATTTTGCGTCTACATGCCTTTTTAAGTGAAGTTAAATAATTTTCATTACTTATGTGTTAAATTTGTGGACTTAAAATGTTCTCGTAGAATTTTAGTTGGTAATTAATGAAATAGTTTACTCTCTTCAATTGCGACCAATGTAGTATCCAGGTGCACTGTGCATGTGTATGTAAAAGTTTTTATTATTATTTTTCATTAGAACATATAGAAGTATTAAAAATATTTTTGATGAGTTAATGTGCTGGAATAATATTCAGTTTAACTCACAAATTTGTTTTTTTTTTTAAAAAAAATTACCAAGTCAGAAATATTTTATCAAAGTTAGTATACAGAATAATATAATTAAAAAGAGTTATTTCATTGAAAGTTATAACAATTAAATTCAACAGATAGTTATATAATATTACTCGTAATGAGTTATATTTTTGAAACTATTATATTCATATACTCAATATACTTATTATTTTAGATTACTGTATTAAAGTCTTAAACACTAAAAAAGCAAAAGTGAAGTTTATGTTCTGCTCCATAACAATAACATAAAGTAGTGAAATAATTTTCTATCTTATAGAGAACGAAAAAATCTTTTATTCCACAATTCATGCTGAAAAGAAGAAAGTAAGTGAAAAGGGTATATCCTGGAAATTTTGACAATAAACGTTTGATCCCATTATGAAACTGTATAAGTGCAGTAAAATTTAGCAAGTAACGAGAAATATGTGAGTCTATAATTTCTTCATTTTTTGTACATTTACTGAATTATTCTGTAATTTATTTAAGCCTGACAAATGCCCTCGAGAAAATTTTAGCAATTTTCTGAATGTTTAGATGAAAATATTTTTATTTCGAAGGAAAATAAAATTTTGTAATTTCGTTATCTATATTCTAAAAAATAAATTAGAAACGATACTTTCTAATGTTTTATATTTTGATAGTAAACTAAGTATGGCGTTGATACTAACATGAGCTTTCAATTATTTTAGGTCAGTGACTCAGACCTGTTTTAATTAAAAACCACCAACATTTTAAATTTTTATTACGCATTTGCAATTTACAGCTAAACGTTCTTTGAGTGATTAATTACTGCTAAGAAACTAGACAGAGAAAATTAATCAAATCTGGTTAAAAGTGCATTCGTAGTTATAACTAACATTGACACTTATTTTAAATATGTCCAAACATTTTTGGAAAGCATAGTTGTTATGTTTTACTACATAAAAGTGTAATGACTGATGAGACGAAACAATAGTTTCTTCCACTTCGTAAGCAAAAAAATAACAATAAATTAAGTCACCTATCTGAATCATAAGATGAGAAGAATTTTCACAAGAGAAATCATTGTAAAAAATTATCTATCAAAAAAGACACATAATTCTTCTCAATTTAGACTTACAACTTTAATATTATATAAATCATATGGTTATAAAATGAAGCAGCTAACAAAAAACACAAAGAAATTACAAAAGTTTTAATCATCATACTAATACGTCGTACAATATATTGTTACGAACGTGACATGACGCTTCCCTGTAATGTTTATCAATAAAATGTTTATTAATAAAAGACAAAAACGGAGATTTCATTAGTCAGCTACTATAAGTTTAAGCACATATGTTACTTCTGACACCAATGTTACAAACATTCTGGGTGTATACGAATGAAAATCAGTACCACACAGATGTTAACAGCAAATGGCGCCTTACTCGCATTCATGGATGCACGATTTAATTAGATTGAATTTTTGCAACATTGGTGTCAGAAGTGGGATTCCGGAATGAGTACCAGTGACTCGACTTCTAGAAAAAGTCATGGAGGACCAAATGAAAGCTATGGTGGACATGATGAAAGAAATGATGGATATAATGGACGACAGGCAGGAAGTATTAGGATTGAAGCCATTCAAAAGCGCTTGGTGATGAAGATAACTTCGCAAATAGAATCGGAAATGAAATCCTGGGTCAAGGACCTAAAATCCGATATTAGTATTGAATTTGCCAAGAATGGTACAAAAGAGAAACCCGATAAAATTCTACTTAAGGAACTAAAGTTGAAAATGAAGTTACTTCGGAAGAAAGGATAGATGAGAAAAATCATGTAGAGGGGAAAGAAGCAAATGGGCAATCTATTCCCAAGGAATCCAATGATAACAAAAAGGAGGTAGGAGTGAAACGTCATATCTAAGGTAAGAAAGAAATAATTGATGAAGTTAAGGACAAAGTTCAAACGGAGATCGAAGGAACTGCAGTTCACGCAACTGTGTCAACAAGCAGAACTGATCAAGAAATCAAGAATGTACTTTAAATTACTCCACTATCAATAGCAGAAGAAACTGAAACTGCTGGGGGAGTCATGACCAAGAGAAATAAAATTTCTCTTTCATTGAGAAAAGTTTTTCTCTTTTATTGAGAGAAATAAAAGAGTTCCTTGCGAGACTTCTCGGGTGTTAAGCCCACACTCAGATAGCAAGCTGTTTTCGATGATCAAGAGTATAACGTTTGTGGATCACCTGTGGAATAGCTCTTCGAACAGATAGTGCGATTGCCTTGTGATACGATTTACATGCCGAGTTATGTTAGTGGTTTAAAAGCACGTTCTGTAAGAGTATTGTACTTTCCGTAGACCAAAATAAATTGGCGAGAGAGGAAATGAACTAGAAGCAACGAATTAAACTAGCCAGCGAATCATGGAACAAGAAGCGGTGGAGAGGCTTGATTATAAGTTTACAACATAACTAGGAGAAACAAAAGGATACCATTTTATAATATGACAGAAGTCGCCCTAATCAAAACAATAAGCAAGTTTCAAACAACAGATGCTTTATGCCGGAAAACTAATTAGAGTTTTATGTATTATACTACCGGAATGTCAGTGTTAGAAGATGGGAAGGGGTATTATAATTTTGCGAAAATAAATTTATTCATCCCTCCAACGTTTCTCTCCAAAGTTTCTCTTTCTCTCTCTCTCTCTTTCTCTCTCTCTCTCTCTCTCTATATATATATATATATATATATATACTTAACAAAAATATAATGTAATGCACCAAGAAGGAGTTGTGTGATGGAGACAAAAATTAGTGAATAGGAAAATTATGTACATAATAGAAAATGATTAAAATTTCAGAAAAAATTGAACGATTTATTTCAAAGTTACATTGTTACAAAGTAACGAGCTCAATAAGGTGTTGACCCATCTACGGCATCAATGTAAGCTGCCACCTAACGTGGCATTAGTGATAAAGTTCCCTGATGGTCTTCTGCGGTATTTCTTGCCAAGTTTGCTCTAAATGTCGGGCTAGGTAATCAACATTCCCTGTTAATGCAATCGCTTTCCTATCATACCCCAGACATGCTCGATTGCAGAGAGATCCGGCTGGCCAAGGAAGTGTTTGACAAGCTGTAAGACATCTCATTGCAACACGTATCGTATGGGTCTGACATTATCTTGCTGAAAAGCCGGGTACTACAAAAGGAACGGTAGCAAAACAAGTATCAGAATGTCGTCGACGTATTGCTGTGATGTAAGTGTGCCTCTAATGAAAACCAAAGGGATCCGGCTATCAAGGGCAACTCAGACCATAACCCTTAAGCGGGATTCGTCGCTAAACTCTATGCGTCCCCAGTCAGCATCATTCCAACCTGATCGAGCCAAGCACCACTGTAATCTGGCTCGAAAGTGTGCAGGTTGGAGTGGCAGATGGCGTAGCTGTCGGTACTAGTTTAGATTTCGCTCTAACAGCCATCTGTGAATAGTCATGGTGGACACTCGTGTGCAGGTCGCACGTCTGATTGTTGATAACGATTAATCAGGTGCTCTGGCAGCTGATCATACAATATCTTTGTACACCGGATCTCCAGTGGCCCTAGTTTGACCGCTACCATCATGACGCTGAAATCTGCCAATGTTTACCTTTTCTTGCCAGCATTTTCTAACCCCCACATCGCTTCGTCCTATATGACGAGCATTTCTCCAAATTTCCCAACTTACCTTTTTCAATCCAATGATACCACCTCTTTCAAATTCTGACAGTTGTTCAAATCCTGCTGCGAGGCATTTTTTTAGTCGTTAAAAGGTATCCTAAGCCACAATGCAACAGAAATTTGACCATCAGATTGAAAATCGCTTCATATATACACCTACGGAGTGGGTAGTTCCGATACACTGTAGCTCCTGCTATTCATCATTGGACGTCAAATTTTAATCATTTGTATTTTCGTTCCACATGTCTTTGCATACGAATTTTCATTATAATCGGGCAACTCGTTTTTGTGGCATTGTTCTTTTTGTTATAGAGTGTGCATATATATATATATACTGAAAATTTATGAAAGAATAATTTAAAATATTTAAAAAGACAAAAATCGTGAAAGAAATGGAAAAATGAAAGAAGTGTATAAATTTTATTTATATATATAATTATATATATAAATAAATTTATATATATATAATTATATAAATATTATATATATATAATTATATAAATATTATATATATATAATTATATAAATATTATATATATATATATATATATATATATATAATTTTATACACAAATATAAAAACAAATGAAAAGCCGTACATTTACTGAAATACAAATTATACGTAATAATTTTAATTGAAACAAATTTAAACTAATATATAAAAATTGAAACAAATTTAAACTAATATATAAAAATTGAAACAAAAGAAAACTAAAACTACAAAAAAAAATTGCAAGAAAAAAGAATTAAGACAAATTGATAATGGAGATAGTGTAACTGAAAATAATTATCTCAAACTTTGAATTGAGAAAATGTGCTTAAAGCAGCTAAACTAACAGTCACAGCTTCAGTAATTACATTATCATTAATGGTATGGGCCAAATTAATCAAATTTCTTTTAAGAAAATGAAATATCAAATTGGAAAAAGGAAACAAAGACATGATGGGTGCCAAAGTATATAAACACAAAATTAAAAGTAACCTTTATAAATATATACACATTTAAAAATAAATTTTAAACTAAAAATAAATATACAACTTTTACCTTCAGAAGAAACTGCACTTTTGTTTCACAATAGGAGCTTATTACATTGATTATCACCGAAAAATATTTCTCGTACCAGAATTTTACCCTTAATACCAAAACTAAACAGTCAGTTTAAAATTTATAATTTACTAATTTAAGTAGATGAATTTAAACACTAAAATTAGTAAGTATAAGACTTTAAAGTTTGTGAAAGAAAATATTCTAAAATTATGTGTTCCCTTTTATTAGCTAAGTTTAAAATTTAAAAAAAATGTAAATAACTATTTCCTTTTAAGTAACGTAACTAGTAATTGAAATCTCCACATGTAATAACCTTTCATCAATATAAAGTTTACTAAAAATCTCTTTTAGAATTATAATGAGATTTTCTGTATCAATAGATTCAAAATGATCTTCAAATTATAGTCATAAAAGTAATACTTTTATTAATATTGTATTTGACAATATCAGCATCATCTTTCTTAATGGCAGTACTGGTCAAATTATCTATAACATCTTTAAGATTTCTGTAATTATTTACTAGAAAGAATAATATATGTAATTGAAACATAGTTCAAAGTTGTAATAGGATTTCTATGAAAACTTTGTATTGAAAATTTTTTTTGAAAATATAACACCATTAATATTAGTACATATGTTCTTATAAAATGTAAGAATATAAGAATTCAATTAGGAATTTCTTTCTATATATTGCTCCCAACTGTAAACTATAGGAACATATATATATATATATATATGTATTATTATTTATATTATAGATACACATGGGAAGGGGTGTTTGTGGGTGTCTATATATTAGGATAATATATCTTTGGGTAGCTGCACTGACCTCTATGTCCTTCCCCATGGAATGGGAATGCTCGCATTTGCAGAATAGATATCCTCGATTTTTTTTTGTGTATCCTTATGTCAGTGCAGTAGATATCGATTTGCTTCTACAAGATTGCAGTGCCGGAACGCATATGGTAGCATGTTTATAAGGCCTTACGAAGACGTGTTGCTGCTTTCAATATACTTTCTGAAACCATAACTATACTTAGAAATGCGTTTGTAAGAGCAGTAGTTCTCAGTTCCCATTGTGAACTCGTAGATTACATAACAAGCAGTAAAACTCATCATACACACATACCCCCCACACATATTTCTTTAAATAATATTCATACCATTTATTGAATACATGTTTTTCCAATAACACCCTGGTATATTCAATTTATTAGTTTTATATATATGCAAATTTCTAATTTACAGTAATATATATTATC
>BMAW01106588.1:174909-208692 GCA_019974015.1 Nephila pilipes
AGTTTTATATATATGCAAATTTCTAATTTACAGTAATATATATTATCAGGTATTTTATTTTCATGTTGTTTTATGCTTGAAGATATTTTTTTCAAAAAATTATACATTTAGGAAATGTTACACAAATATGGTATTGTTTTAACTTGAATGGTTTTTGAATTTTATAATTTATTGCTAAATTTTCAATAAATCCTATAATATTTCAAATTCAATACCTCTAGTACTTTCATTTTAAATTTTCGTTTTCTTATTACTACTAATTTACAATTTAGTTTGACGTTTTATACTTGTAAATTTTTTATCTATTTAACATTAGTAATTATATATATATATATATATATATATATATAAACCCGTTTGTCTGGGTTTCCACACAAATACATTAGTAAGTTATGAAAAGTGTCCTCTTAAATTTTGTCTTTGTATTCCTGTACTTGTTATTTGTTAACTATCAATATTCGTAAATATTTTGAAGCTGCATTCATTAATTTGTAAGCATTTAATGGTATGTAACAATGTATTTCAGTTAATAAAGATTTACAATATTCTGAAAAAAAAAAATGAATACAGATATTTTTCTAATTACGGTCTAATGTGTCGGTTAGAAACAAATATGGTTATCAAACAAATTAAAGTTGGGGAATTACTTGTTCAAATTTATTCAAATTGAAATAGAAATCAAAATACTTTGCAGCATCTTCGTTAATATTTTAAGTAACGGGGCAATAAAGAAGTTAGAAGCTAAAAATTTTTAAAAAAAATCTAAAAAAAAATACATTTAGAATTTTCGTGTATAATAGGGACAAAAATCATCAATTTTTAAATTTTGAAAAAAAAAAAGGTATTAGTAGTTTTATTTAAAAAGTTTTTACAATTATAATGTTTTCTAAAATTATCAGTTGCTATTATTTTCTTCAAAACATTATTCCTTTTTATACATTTTTGAGTCTTTAATGATGTAACTAAAATATTCACTCTATTTTGACAATTCAGAGAACATGAAATAATTTCAAGTCATTTATTGAAATAATCTTAGAATACAAAATAAATATACAAGCATACTTTTAATCTAATTCCAACACTGTCATTTACTGAACATTACCTACGATAATTTATAAATATATATAATTATTAGAATAGTAAAGTCTCAAGGCGAGAATCGTCGAAATTGGGTAATTATTTACCTTCTAAATGAAATATCATACAACTTCAATAACATATTTATCCCCGTTAATAGTACCATTTCCAAATTTCATAAGAAACTAATTTTGAAAGGAATATAGACTTAAACCCAGATTTAATTTGAAGAAATATTCCTACGAGTTTGTAAAGAGACTAGTTGATTATTCAATTCCCCAGAGTTCCGTAAAGGAGGAACACGATGAAATAAATTAATCGTTTGGATGATTAGAAAATTTACAAGGAAATTAAATATTTTAGAAATAGAATATTTGTGGTTACATTACAGTGAATTAAAATCCAGTATCAGTTATAAATTATTCCGATTGATCATAAATATTGCAATTTTTTTCTAAAATCCCTTAAAATTTTAAACATTGCTTTGAATTCGAAAATTACTTACCAAAACCTCGAAACGAACATTTTTCAATAATCTTACGAAACAAGAAGTACTAACTTTATGGAAAGAAGGTTTTTTTACGCATATTTTCTTAAAAAAATATTTCAGTTATTGATAGAAGTTCATTCTGTGATTTTTTTATTTTTTTTATTTTTTACACTTTTAATTTTTTATAGGTTAATTTCTTATTTTTTATACTTTTTTTTATCTTAGATAAGAAAATCAGTAAGAAATTATATCAGTATTAAAATAGTTTAACATGTATTAAACTTCAGTGCATGTTTATTTTGAAAGCCTAACTCTTTTTAAAAAATATTATTTAGGACTATTACTCTGAAATAAATTTATATCAAATTATCGTAATTTATTTTTGAATGCCTAGCTTAAAGCAATATATTATTCAATTAGTTTTCAGGTAAAGCTGCCAGTGAAATTGAATTTTTTCATCCCAATATTCATTGGAGGAATCCATTAAGGATATTAAAAAAAAATTTATATTCGCATAACTTCTATTTTCTTTTAAAAATTCAAAAACACATTCATTTTTATATAAACACATAATTAAATTTAATTTTTCATTTTCATAAATTTATTGTATCTTTTATTATATGGTTTGGAACCAAATGAAAATTTTTAAGTAATTTTATGATCCATAATACATTGCAGAGAGAAGTTTAAAAAATATTGAACTGCCGTGGTTTCATGACATTTAAATAATTCTCATAATAATGAATATTATTATCAGATTACGTTTTTACCAGTTTGGATTCTTTTCATGTAAATTTTATATAAACTTATTTTTTCCTGGTTGCGAAGGCATATTCTTAAAGTTAAAAACATTAAGGTTTTATTATGTACTAGCTGATACCCGCCCGCTTCGCTGGGCAGACGATAATATTATATTTTGGAACCTATACGTAAAATATCAAGAAATTTTTCAATTTTTAAATTTAATTATAATCTGAATTTAAAAATTTTAGAAATTGATTGTCTGTAATAATGGTTATCCATGACTTTCAAACATATAAGAAAAGTATTTAAGTGTTAATAATTCATCAATGAAAATGTAATTTAGTCCGTAAATCTGTCGTTGAACAGAATTCCGCATCACCGATGAGGTAGTGTGTAGTGCGATGTGTTCCATTATTCTACATGGCGGATCCCTAGTAGGCCAAAACCATGTAAAAATTGCCAACATAAAAATAAAAATACATTTTTATACATATTTTTTTTATTTTTTAAACCTGTTGAAACAATTTTTGTGTGTATTGCATTGTCTTTATTTTGAATGCATGGCAATTTTTGAGAGTGACAACTACATTTTTATTTTTTATTATATCAATTTATTTATCTTAATTATTACATTCATTATTATTTTATCTGTTTCTTATTTTAGAAATAGTTAAATATTAGAAAAATATGAAATAATATGCCTACATTTCCAAAACATCTCTGTAGACAACATTCTTCGTTCGTTTTTCTGGTTGAAGGTTGATTAGATTTTCACGTGAACTAACTCTTGAACATGCCATATAAAATTGACCATGTGAAAAACAGACACTTTGTAAATCTACACCAGCTAATTTTAAACTCTGCCCTTGTGCTTTATTGATAGTCATCGCAAAGCAAAGTCTAACTGGAAACTGCAAACGCTTAAATTCAAAATGATAATCTGATGGAATTAATGGTATTCTTGGAATGAATATATTTTCACCCTCATACTTTCCTGTAAAAATAGTCGCTTCTATAACGTTTCTTTTTAGAGTTTTCACTTTGAGTCTGGTGCTGCTACATAATTTAGGAGGATTTAAATTACGCAACAACATTATTGACGTACCAATCTTTAGGTAGCCTAGTGGGCAAGGTTTCGGATTCGTGGCCGGCGGTTTTCGCTCAGTCGCGGGATCGATCCTTGGCCGCCAAAGACCCACCGTGTAGCCGGGGTGGATGCACGTTAAATCTGTCGGGGCCCAAAGTCCTCCCGTTGGTGTGGTGTGGATGTTAGGAGAGGGGGTACCAGCTCAGTTGTCGTCCTCGTCACTTGACCGTGGTTCAAAATAATTATAGAAAGAAAATATTCTGAAAGCTGATCCTTATGGTTAAGAAGACTATTCAAAGGTTCAGGGTAGGATCTAATAGAAGGAATTTGGACTTGATCACCGCTGCAGCACATTCCTGGAGGTTCTTCTATCAATTTTAAAGCATGGCACTACAAACAGGACAAACGTTTTCTGATATTTTTTATCTGCGATTTTATCATTTAAATAGTCAATATCTGTTATATATATTTAAAACCAAAGCTTTAGAAGTCCAAGGCACTAATTTAACTTTTGATCTTTTTTCATTGCATTTAATTACAGCTGCCTGATTCATAGGGGGGTTATTAGAAAAGTATTTTCGTATTGCTGCTCTATGTACTTCAGGATGGCTTTTAGTATATTTTGAAGCAACTTCTCTATGTATTTCAAGATGACTTTGAGTATACTTTCAACAGCGTGTCTTACTTGTTCATATCTAATTGAATTTGTGAATATTTTTCCTCTTTTTTTTACCTTTATTTAATTGAAGAGATATTATATCATTAATAATCTATTCACTTGAACTTGATAAATTAATGTTAGATATTGATTGAGTCTTTGAAAGTAGCATAGATACATTTTCTTGAGGATGAAACACTAAATATGACACATTTTCTTCATTTTGTTTCACATTATCATCACCAAGATTAACTTTACTTTTATTTGTTAATCCAACTATTTCAATATAAACATCAAAATGTCCACTATTATAGTTTCCCGTAAAACGTAATTTTTTTTTTCTCTGAATTGTTTCACCAAAAGAAGCTATAAGGCAGACGCCTTGATACACTTCGAACTGATAGGGAAATAGCTCTGCCACCGCCATAATTTCGCAAATAGATCCATACGTGTTTAGTTTACATCTTTCGGTAAAATATAAATCGTTAGTATTATAAGGAGCGCCAGGTAGCATTTGAGTGTAGCATTTAAACCGATACTGAAAAGTAAATATGAAAAATCAATTTTTATTAACCTACAATGAAATACTTTTCAAGTTAAAAAATATAACCGAAATTAACTTTTTTAAATCAAATTATTTTAAAATTCAACAAAAAATACTAACAAAAAAATGAAGTATAATAAAAAATTTTAGTAAAAAGTCACCCGTATTACGTGATCCTTTTTGCAAAGGGATAACTCTATTACTCTAGCAGCATATCTAAAACTGCATTTGAATAGACAGAATAGCTCTTAAAAAAATCATATCATATATTAAAAATAATTCTGTATCCTGAAAACGATAAAATATCCAGCCATTTTAAAAAAACAAAAACGTTTATTTCCTAGAAACCAAAAACTAAAAATTGCCAAAATAAAAAAACAAAACTTTTGCAAAATGTTTACATTAGGTTACAGTTAATGCGTACATCGCAATAAATATTTTGACAGCTACTTATTTTTTTTTTATCAATGATATGAATAACATACCGTTATTATTCATTTGTTAAAAGCCAACTTCAATATCTTCGTAAGATTGCGTTTAGATTTACAAATGTAATTTATCAATCATTATTAATAATAAAATACTTTTCTCATAAATTTAAAACTTACGTCTAGGTTCCACAACAATAAAAAATTATTTTTTGCTGAGCAAAGCGGGCGGAAGTCAGCTGGGGTTACCATAGTATAGCTTTTTAAAATTCACAATGCAAGGTCATTGAAATGCTTCGACTTGGCGGTGGAAGATATTTGGTGATAAATCCATCCTCCATCAGCGCATCAATATTAAATTATTTGGTATTTTCCATTTCGCACGCCCAAATCTTGCCAAGTAAACTGAGTATACATATTAAAAAAGTATATTCCGTTTGGCGTCGGTCATATCATTTTTAGCGATAAAGTCACCAAAAATGACATAACCAATGGATAAGAAAAGATTAACGGATGAAAATTACATTTAGGATTAGAATTCCGTAAAATCCGTTCTTAGTGAGCGTCTACATCACAAAATGAGTAACTGTACCAAATTTCAAGTCAATCGGTTGTATAGTTTTAGAGATATCGTGATGAGTCAGTCAGTGGTATTTCGCTTATATATATATAGATTAAAATGATTAAAATTGTGTCATTTATACAATTAGTGAATGAAATTTCTTTCTTTGTTTGTTAACATTTAATAGATTTTCTAAGTAGGTTTTTTTAAATTTGTTCTCATGTAATTCTTTTATAATAAAGTTTACGCTATCTTTAAAATAATGAAGAATAGACTAATTTTTCAAAAACAGGAAACTGTCATTCTGATTCTTCTAACTTATGGTCAAACAATTTATTTTATATAAAACTCATGATGTTGATGTCAACTCAGATGTTTAAATTTAAATTGTCTGCATCATTAGTGAGTAATAATTTTGCATCATTTGGCGAGACTAAATTATTTTAATAATATTTAAGAAACTTAAATCTTTTCATGAAAAGCGAATTTGAAAAAAAAAACATGTGAACCTTCATACTAACGAGTATCTAAGGTTGCGTGGAAAAGATTTAATATAATTGCAATTTAAATTTTATGAAAATCTTTCAATACAATTCGGGCTTAAAATATCTTAATGTAAAGCTAAATACACCCTTCAAATAGATTAATTTTAGAGTTTTAATACATATTTGATGCATTATTTTAAATAAAATGATAATTTCAATTTGAAAATATAGTGTTAATTTTAAATTTTGTATTTACCAATACATTTTAAAAGCACTTTTTTTCCATTACTATGAAAGTATATGAGTATATTTGTTGGTGAATTGCTTCCGTTATATTTTAATCCTATGTGTTTTTTCATTTATATTTCAGTCATATGCGTTTTTCTTTTATATTTTAGTCATATATGTTATCCAAATTAATCAGGAAAAAAATTATAGAAAGTGGAAATATATTAATCTCAACACACTGACTTTTTTTCATTTTTTTTACAATCATGTATGACTAAAACAAAAAGAAAGTATAATAAAGACTCTAAATTAATTATATAGTAAAAGCCATAATGCATTCCTAAAAAGTAACATAATGAAATAAAATATCAACATTTTCTTTTCACTTAAGGTTTTCATTTTGGTTTCATATTAATCTACAGGAAAATATTTCAAACAACAAAAATAAGATATAAAAAAAGCAAAGTAAAAGGAGCACAAAGTTTCCACCATAATGCAACAACGGAAATGAAATTCTTCTCTCTTTATTCTTTTTTTTTTCGAGCTTTAAAAAGCAGAAAGAAAAAAAAATTACAAAAGAAGACCCTCTCCTTTTAGTATTTGCAGTCGAAAAAGAGTAAATACATAGGAAAGAAAAACTCAGCTCTGTTTGATATTCCTGTTTTTTTTTTTAAAGTGCACTAATTTTTTCCTCCTCTTAACTTTTGTCTTTAGTGAATGGTAGTTTTTGTATGTTATGTTCACCTCCCCTTGTTTTTGATGGCCTGAGGGTCTAGGCACTTCCAAGATTTAAGCCATTGATAAAGTTTTTAGATATATATATATAAATTCTCCTTTTACATCTGAAGGAACAAATAGAGTAGTAAAATATGTCAAAAAATGCCAAATAAAATAAAAGTAAAACAACATCTGCATAAATGAAGAATTGAGTTTCTTTTTGTAATATTCATTTAGGAAATTGGAAGTTACAATATTTGATTCTTTCAAATAGCACATGCTTGTGCCTTTTATTGGAACGCTTATTAACTACCTAATCTGTAAATTTTAAGAAAATATATGTATTTATAAATATTCACCTACAAATTGGACAGCCAGCATCAATCACATTGAGCAATTCTGATGATAAACACATCATAAAGTTTAATACTTTTTTTAAAAAAAAATTTCTAATTTGATACACTTTAAGAAACTAATAAGAGAATTCGTCATGCTTTTATATGTTTTAAACCATTTCATTTTAATACATTGCAAATTATTTTAACAATTACTTTCATTGTAACCTAAAATAAGTACAAAAACGTATATAAGTTGAAAGTAATTTATAAGTAAATATGAAAATGAAAAAATATATGTGACATACATAATTCATTTTTCTATTTAGTAAGCACTAAATACTAGAAATATTAAAGTTCTTAACATTCTCTTGAAACACGAGTTATAAATCTAACATTTAGTTTGTTTTAACATTTTTAAATTTGCATTTTAACAATTTACAATTCCAATGGTGTAAACTTATTCGTATAACTCATCTAACCTTTATGCTTTACATATTATTTGCATTCTTTGGTTTACTTTATTCAGAACAGAGAAAAAAAATTGAAAATTATTTGCAATATTGAAATTCTTATGTGTTTAGATGTTGAAAAATATTTTTCACATTAAAATAATTCATATTAATAATAAATAAAAGAAATTCAACTGCCACATATTAATATTTAATAAATGTGTGACACAATAGAAGCATTTAAATTAATACCTAGTCTTTTGATAAAAATATTTTATTTTTAGGCAACTATTTCATGATTTGAAATTTTTTTAAAAATGTCTACATTCTGTTTTTATCTAAAGAATGTATTGTTTTTCATTTCAAAGCATTTAATTTATTAATTTTTTTTCACTATTCTCATACATACTAATAGACATTTGCCATAAATATTGACAAATAAGATAACTTTATAAAAAAATAAATAAATAAAACTTCATTCAAAATAAGTTTAAAATTTTGACTTCCACTTCATAGCTTTTAGAAATAATACCGAAATATCAGAAAAAAATAATACTTCATTAAGAAATTATTATTCGTGATATCTGAGCATATTTTATATCAAATAGTTTAAAATGGTCATTTTGAAAATTATGAAACATTATATTTTTGAAATTATTTTAAGAGAATTTATTGCAGCAAGACTGAAACTGATTAAAAGGATCAATACTGTCTAAAGTTTTATTCTTTTTAAAATAATTTTTAATATAAATTCATCAATTGAAATGATATCATAAGAAGTCTTATAATGAAATATATATTTTATTAAACATTATACACACACATATAATTTTATTTACCATATAAATTCCTCAATAAAATGTAACAACCATAATTTTTTTTCAAAAGTGATGCTCATTGATAAGAGATGATACAATTTTTGCGTTAACTAAAAGCTTAATATTGTGCCTGTATTATTTATTAAGTGCTCACTAAGGAAGATCTGTCAAGCAAATGAATCCCATTGCACCTGGGATGGCTTATAAATGATACTTCCTCTTACTAGAGTGTCTTGCGGTTTATAGTGTTTGATAGAATATTAGCCTTTAATGAAACATTTTAGAGTATTTTTTTCTTGTAGTTTATCGGAGCTATTCTTTCATTATCAAGTTGTGGAAAAATTCATAGAAAAGATAGTCCAAAGAACTTTCAAGTACTGTATCTTAAGAAACAATATTCAAGTTAGAATAAGAAAAATATTCAAGAATATATTGCTTTGATATTTTGGTATTTCCAAGTATTGTTCAAGACTTATTTCTAACACAGGTAGGAATTATATTGAGTATATTGTCGTTCAAAACGCAATAAATTCCAAAAATTACATACAAGTTTATGTATGTTAGAAAATGTAGAACTTCAGATAAATGCCTTCAAACCTGCAATTTTGCTAGAAGTAATTTTATTTTCATGTCATGTTTGTCAAGTGCATTTTAATGATCAATGAAATTTTGATCATTATATAAATATCTATAAATGATTTTAGTCATACCTTTCTTCAATCCATAAAGAAAGCTTAAACTTCAAATAAAGTAGATGCCCCTTAAAGATCTTATTATAGTTATTATAATTACTTAAATTTTTTCTTGAATCAAATTTTTCACTACCTCTGATTAATGGAAATACATTTTATCATACAATAATTTGCTAATCTCTGAATAAAATATTATGGTGTGTTTTCCGGTACATATTTTTTACAATAATTTAATAATTTTAATAGGGATCTATAATCTAAAAAGTAGCAGTCTAATATGGTCATGTATGGATGAGTGATCAAACTAATGAATTCCATAGCTTACATTGAGCTATCATTAGAAGGAAACCTTGTAAGCATTATTTAATAAAATATTTGATTAGATATTTCTAGAAATAAAAAGAGGACTTATCTAAGTTACACGACCATCATATGAATTTAATATTATTCATTAGAAATCTAATTATAATTTTATCATTCATGCGAATATACGTGGATGATTACCTTAACTAATTAGTTACTTTGCCACTTAGTATTATAAAAACAGTATTGATTTCGTCTCTTTAAATACGTTATTCAGGCTTTAACAATAATTTTAATTTTTAAAAATCTTATTTATAATTAGGTTATTTCCGATATCAAATATACACAGGTGTAACAAACTAATCCCTCAATTGTCTGGAATCTATTATTTGGAGACTTTTCATTTCTTGGTTTCTGTAGCTAAGAGGATAACTGTTGTTTAAGCGTGTTATTTTGTAATTTTATTATTCAGTACTCGGTAATCTGTATTGAAAAACTATCATTCAATTATTATTTTGCTAATCTTAATTGTACTATAATCGTATGTATATTATTTCTTTTGCAGTCACCTTCACAGCTATATATTTAAAGATTAAGGCTTGATTATTACATACATTTCTATTTTTATTTATTTACTCTTTTTCTTTTAAAACTGTAATAAAAATGTTCCAACATGAGAAACTAAATAATGAAATCCATTAATTTTTACTTGCATTTTTTTTATATAAACCTGATTTTAACTGAATGTTTTCTCTTGAAATTATTGCTTAATTTCTCTTTCTTTCAAATTAATATGTAGAGAATTTATTTGAGTTAAGAATATAAATATTTTGAATATTGTAACTAAGTTCAAATTAATTAAAATATGAATATTTCCAAATGCAGAAGAATTTAATGATTAAATGCATGTTTTATGTCGATAGAATTCATTTTTATCATAAGGTCAAATTATATGGTTAAATCATTTTTTCTGGTTTGATACACCTTTTCAGAAGCATAACTAAAGATCACGCAAATGTTTGAAATCCTCTGAGATCCATATTTAACTCTTATGTACATAAGAAATACGAACTAGTTTAAATAAAATGGCCAAATCTATTTACGCCGGTTGCATATTATTCATAAAAGGGCCTATGAAAGTTTGCATAAGGTTATGTCATCATACATATATTGCATACTTCCTTGCGAACGTTTAGTTAGAACTCGTATATCTCGGCAAAGAAAACCGAAGTAACGACTCTCTAATGTTTGCTGCACTCAAATAAAAAGAATGGTGGATGTTCGGTTTACACTAGCCCCACGTTTCATCTTGAGTCTACTTCGACAAATACGAAGCACAAATGACATCCAATGCCTCCTCGAAGATTCCATTTGGTATGGGGTAAAGACGACTAAGTCCAATTTGTGATGGTTAATATATTTTATTAAAATGATAAGTTTCTGAAAAAAAGTAAATATGTAGCAAATAATCTTACTGTAGTCATTTATTTTTATTAAAATCTTCATGCTTTAGGAGCTAAAGTTTTTTTCTTTTTCAAAAGCAATTACGATAAGATTGGTCAAAATTTAGCATATTGTAGATATCACTGATACGTGATTTTTACGACTACGTTTTAGCATTTAAAATCATATTTTAAACCTCAAAAATACTATGCCATAATACAATCTTTTGCAAAGGTAATTCTATTCAAATATTCGTATGGCTTTGTGCCAAATTGAATTAAAAATAAGTTTCATTCCGAGTTTTGGAAACCTTTCTAACCAAACATTCAGCCCTTATTTAAAATTTTAAAATAGTATAATATGTTCAAAATTTACGGAGATCGCACTTTAAGTGCAAAATAAGAAGAACATCCATAAATAATCGTGAAAGAATAAAAGGTTATTGATTTTCAGTAATCTTTATGGCTTGCAAGTTGTATGTTAAGAAACAAATTAGCTTTGATATTGATAATTTTATTACTGAATTAGAAATTAATTACAGTTTTCCATCCCAAGATTGTATTAATTACGATATTAAAAATATTGTTCTGAAAAAAGAATATATTAATAAGAATGACCAAAATGTCATACAATTCCTATTAAATTTAAAACATTTGTTAATGTTTTGAATAATTATATTACTCTTCCTAGAAAAAATTTCAAAAAATATGCAAAATTTCACAGAAAATTTCATTAGAACTACTATTTCAAAGAATAAATGTCTGATACAGTAAAATACATCAATAAAAAACACTTGAATGCCATCTATAGCTATGATTTTGGAGACCTTTTTTAATTTTATGGACGTATGGGATCGTATTAATATTATAAGAGATATTTATACGAAAATTATTAATGAAGCTAATTGCACATAAAAAAATGATTATTTAGTTAGGTTAAATGAAAAATATAAACTTTTTAACTATGAAATATATAAACAGATTAAAGTTATACCATAAGATAAGCTTGCAAGTAATTGCTTAACCGATATTTACTTGCTCTTTTATGAAGAATTATTATTGAATATAATATTTTTAATATGTTTAGATATATGTTTTATTCAATCAAAATAATAATAATAAAATTATAATCCTTTCTTACATTTTAATCCAGAATATTAAAATTTATGCAAATTAATATTAATATTAATGAATTGGAATTTTTAAATTTATTTCATAAATAGAAGAACGACATATTTTACTTTAAGATTCATAAAGTACTATTACAGATGAGTTCATCAAGCCTGAGCATATTTAGTAACATATATTGCGCAATATTATTTGTAATCCTATATTACACAGTTTTAGATTTGAAACTAAATACAATTCCGTGATATATATGTTGTATATATTTCTCTTTCTACATATGTATTTTACCTAATTTCTTCTTCTCGCGTCTGGATATTTTAAATTTAAAGTGTTACCATTTCGATTTATAACATTTTTTGATTAATTGGTTAATTTTGGTACCAGTAAAATATTGTTTAATCAGAATTAAATACGTCTTAAGCCAGATTCTAAATACAAAAATGTTTTCTTTTGCTTTCTTTATTTTTTTCCTAATCATCATTAATTTCTAAGCTTTAATTTGTACATTTTCATGAGTATAAATTTATTTTTTGGTCATCATTTACATGTTTAGTAACTTTAGTGATACATTTGTATTTTAGTTAATTGTTTTGCATAATTTTACTGTTTCTCTTGCTTTATGTTTTTAGGCGAACAAAAGTAATCTATGAGCTGTCCTTTATGTTTAATTTTCCCCCTCTAATCTTTATAAAATTAATTAGTATGATTGCTTTTATAATTTTATTGTAAAAATATTTTTCTTTAGTTTTAACTTTTGCTTATGTGCTATAGTTAATAAGTTTATTTAATTATGCTTTTTCAATTATATATATATACATACATACTTCCCTTATATTACAATACATATTACTTACACAATGAACTTTTATATTTTTTCATTTTTTTTATCGGCGATTTTAATATAATATTGGAATATACTAAGCAACTGTTTCCGACAAAAAATTTTTTTAAGGTGTGTGAAATCCATTAATCTCGTTGGGTTACTTATTTATGTGTTTATGAATGCATTGTCTGTGGGCATATCTGATTAAATATACACATTTTTTGCAAACAAATAAAATAGCGCATTATGCACAAGAGCATTCATTATTTTTAAAATATCTAGAAATAAATAACAATTTCTAACACATGGAAGTCTTATAAATAAATTTTATACACACAATATGCAATAATAAAGCTCAATTGACAGAAATAAACCAAAGTAATATGAATGTAGTAGAGCCTTTTACAAAATTTAAACAATTTTAATTAATGAAATGATTAATCAGTATATTTCTGAAACATCTGAAAAGTTTTCATTTCACGAATTGTGAAAATAGAAGTTAACGAGAGTTCATATCCAGATGGAACAATTAAAAGATAACAAAAATGTGATTAATGTTCCATTGGTTTTCATTCCTCTTTCCTATTCAAAATTCTTTTGACTACAGAAAAGAAATGGCGAATTCAGGTAAAGGCGGGAGCAGATGTTTCTGATTCGATGAGATTCTTTAACGCTGATTCACCAGTTATCGGATCTGGAACTAATTACCCACAGTCGAATCCTGCTATTCGTAATCGAATTACATATTGCCATAGGGTGTACTTGAATGAGAATGTAACGTTACTTCTAGTTGAATAAGCCTTGTGATAAAATCACATTTTCATTAATTTCATTTTATTATTTTATAACCCTCGCTTTTCTTTTTCCGAAAAATGGAAAAAAAAAATTAATTAATTTTGCAGCAATGCTCTGGCTGAAGCAAATTAGTTTGACAGTTTTATCTTTTCGCTTTCTAAATTGAAGTGAAGTTGTATTATTGAATAAAGAAAATTGCAATTTTATTTGTTGTGAGTCAGACTCATTTTCAACGTTAGTATATTACTACTCTACAATTTTAATATATTTTTATGCTACGCTCTGCTCATTTTTCGTTTGAAGCAATAGTATTCAAGAGTTAGGAAAATAAGCTGTGAAAAACATGAACTATAAAAATGCAAAAAAGAGAAATTTAAGTTATATCGGTTGTGTAATTTTATGTGGCAGGAAATACGGTTAGAATTTATTTTCAATCCATTTTTGCGTAAGAAACGGAAAAGGGAAGAAAAAATAAAAATGAATTATTTTTAAAATACTAGTTTTTACGCTCGAAATGGCAGTGTATGTGTGTGAGCCAAAATAAATTATTTTAAAAAGACCTTTCGTTTTTTCACCCCTGAAACTTTAGAGCTAATTATTTTCCAAATATAATGTTTGATACCATTTTTGTCTAAAGTAATTATTCAAATTATGGTATAGTTCTTTTTTTTAAATTAAAGATGAATTGGGAACTAATTATCTTTACTTTAAAATGTTCTGAGCGATACAAAAGAAAAAAGTAATTAAAAATTTTATTTTCTATGACCTTTCATTTACCATTATAAAACATTTCTTGTGAAACTTCCTTAATACTTCCCTTTCTAATACGTTTTTATGTAAAAATAGACTTGAATGAAGTCTAATTTTTTATTTTATTTTTAATTATATTGGAATTGATAAATTGATAACTTACCTTCATACAATCAAAATTTGTAAAAGTTTAGTTAACGGGAAAAATCTATAATTTCTAGTTTTAAGCAAATTTAATACGTACATTCTAAACAATTCACAAAAAAACATAAATATTTTTTTTTATTCTTGAACAAATCTTATTCATAAACATTCAAACTTTATTAAAAAAGATTTCATTAAAATTTGCACAGTTGTTTAATTTTGTATATATTGCATTTAGATTAAATTTAATCTATAAATAATGTTTTTATAAACATATAAATTTCTTTTTAATATTTTAATACAAAATATTCTTTAACTCTAGAATACCGAAAATTATTATAGTTAAAATCAATGAATAACACAAAATAGTTATATTTTCTTGAATGACATGAATAACAAATTACAATATGTGTATCATAATATTTTTAATGATAATATGTAATTAATATTTTGTAACTTAATTTAATACGCTTTCTTGATCTTCGCAATATTTTGTAAATATTAATTAATCCATCGCTACATATATTTATATATTAAATAATTTTATTCAAGCATATATGATCATGTGAAAAAGGAAATTATATGAAATAAATACATTAAAAATCAAATGTTAAAAGAAAAACCTTAGAATTTTTTTAATCGAACACTCACACACACACACACACACACACACACACACACATATATATATATATATAATAGAAAATAATTCTATAAAATATTTCAATAGATTAAGGTAGTTAACCAAAATCATATGTCAGAAAAATTAAAACAGAAGGAAATTTTAAATATTAAAATGAAAGCATCCGATTTATTTAATTAGATTTTAGGAAAAATGTAAAGAAAATTTTTAATAATCAATTTATTTTAATTGCTAGATACATGGAATAAATCCCACTAACATCAGAGAAAGAGTCCATTGGAGTCGTCTTTGAAAGCATTCGTGAAGGAGAATTATGTTGAATGGACTAGCGGAGCTCCATATTTTCGACAGCGACTCACTTACCATAACAGTGTTAAAGTAATGAAATTATCCTCCAACACGAGCGTCTGTTCGGAGGTGCCATTGGTCCTGACACGATTTTTGAGGCAGACAATGTACGCCCACACAGGACCTCTTCTGTTCAGGAACTTCTAGAAAGTAAGGATAGCGGCAGAATGGATTAGCCATCGTGCTCCTCTGATTCAAATCCCATCGAACATATTTTGGATTCTTCTGGGAGAAGCCTGGTATCAAAATCGAATCCTCAAAAGGATATCTGACTGCTGAAAATATGCTTCTTGAAGAGTGGCAACTCTTACCTCAAGAACTACTGGATAATTTGATATTGAGTGTGGACTCATGGTGTCACGCCACTTTTGTTGTTGGGAAAAGTCATATCCCTTAATAAAGGACTTTGATTAGTAGTTATTCGTAATAGTTATAGTTATCCCACATACACTCAATTGGAAAGAGAACTGACTGGCCAAGGAAGTGATTGACAAGCTGTAAGACAGTTCATAGCAACACGTGCAGTATGTGGTCTGGCATTATGTTGCTGAAAACTAAGGCCAGGGTACTGCAAAAGGAACGGTAGTAGAACAGGTCTCAGAATGTTGTTGACGTCCCGCAGTGCTGTAAGTGTGCCTCTAATAAAAACCAAAGGAGTCCGGCTCTCAGAGGAATTGGCACCCCAGGCCATAACTCCTGGTTGACGGCCTGTGTGCATGCATTAGTGAATGCAAGATCGGATCATGACGCTGAAATATGCCACAGTCCACCATTTCTTGTGAGCATCTTCTAATCTCTGCATTACTTCAACCCATATGACGAGCGATTCTCCTTTTTTCCTCTTTCAATCCAATGATATGAACTCTTTCAAAATCCGACAGTTGCATGTAGTGAGCTCGAATTCTGCGGCAAGGCATTTTCAGTCGTTGAAATGTATCCTAAATCACAATGTAACAGAATACTTGACTATTAGATTGAGAATGTCAATATATACACCTGCTGTGTACTCAGTTCCAATGCGCTGTTGCTCATGCT
Source organism: Nephila pilipes (assembly GCA_019974015.1). Lineage (NCBI taxonomy): Eukaryota > Metazoa > Arthropoda > Arachnida > Araneae > Nephilidae > Nephila > Nephila pilipes. The sequence continues at coordinate 191,638 of BMAW01106588.1, forward strand.
ATTCATTCATTGGACACCAAATTTTAATCACTTGCATGTTCGGTCCAAATGTCTATACATACAAAATTTCATTACAATCGAGCAACTCTTTCTAGGTGCGCTTTTTTTACTGTTATAGTGAGTATCTTGAGCGACTGGTGAACTGAAGTAATGTATCAGGAACTTTTTAGCTTTCTGCATTGTTTACCAATGAACATGAGGCATCTAAATTCGTAAAAGGCGACGAGATCTTAAAGCAGTGCAATGGAGGTAGAAAGTCAATATGCATAGCTTTTGTGTACATCATGACTGCCTATTGCAATAAAAAGCCATGTAATAAAATATTCCATCCTAGGTCCAAATGTCTATACATACAAAATTTCTTTACAATCGGGCAACTCCTTAGTACGTCGGTTTTTTTGTTATAGATTGTATATTCGAAATTATGATAACTTTTATATTCATTGGTATTCCCATTTTGACTCTAATAATCTCTAGCAGGCAAACCATTTGTTTCTTAGCTATTCTACCTTACTGTGGTTAGTTGTTTTAAAATTACGTGTAGAGATTACTCTCCATTCTCATCGTTTCCTTTTTCGGTTTTGTAAAACAGTCTTTTTAAAGACAAATCGTGTATTTTTCTATTTACTTTTATTTATAATAATTTGCGTGTATTGTAATATAACATTTCATAAGCTTTTCATGTCTCGCTCGAAAGGAGAAAAACAATTCAAGTAAAGTGAATATTCAAAACTGTTAATACCTTGAAAACAAAATTTATGAGGTGCAAACTGCTACCCTGTCTACAAAAAGAAATATTTTCAAAGTTAAAAGAAGTAATTACATATAGATCTAGAAAATTTTTAACATTATGAAGTAAACTGCACTTTCTTAAGAATAAAATTTAAGTAAGTAAAAATACGTAAACTTCATTTACACAAAATCTTTGCAAACTGAATTTCTGTATTATTCCTTACATTAAAAAAATGAAGTTCTGAAAATTTTAAATTCTACTGCAGAAAATATAAATATTCACAAACAACATTATGAAACTTTTCGTCTGGTGCATTCTGCACGTAAAGTAATTTTATTTACTAATTTTATTTATTTTATACATCTTTTTATAGGAAATAAAAAAAATTTAAATAAATTTATCTCAGGACAAAAAAAATCAACTGGTTTTCCTTCTTTAAAAATGCTATGGCATTTTGTTCTATTGAGCCAAATGCTTCGAAATTTTTCTAGCTATGGCTATCAATATGTGTAGCAAATGTTGGTATGAGTTTTTGAGTCAAAACAATTGTTAATTATTTCTTAAAAAATAATAATTGATTTTGTAATTTACGCATTTTTAGTGAATTTTTAATAAACACTTCTAAAAAATTGTTTTATTAGTTTCCATCCTGTTATCTCAAACCCGATACCAACTTGTTTTGTACGTCGTCAGATGAATTTGTATATTCAATTTCATAAGTGAAGGAGGAGTAGCAATTATTGAAGGAGGAGTAGCAATTATTGAAGGAGGAGTAGTACTTTAAAAACACCTTATAAAATTTAAAAAGTATTTATTGTTAAATTGGAATTATTTGCTTTTTTGAATATTTTCAGTGTATATCCTATTTTCTGTATTACATACACATAGGTTAAACAATACATTCATGAAAAACATTAAATAAAAGATTTGTATTTAATCGAACTACGTCACCTTAAAATTTAATTTAAATGCAATGATTGTCACGACCTAAGTAAATCAGGCTTTCAGTTCAATATTTTCAAAATATCGAAAAATTATATGTAAATATATATATATTTGTGTGTGTGCGTGCAAGTGTATCGTTTAAAAAATATTACGTTTTTTTTTAAATCTGTTTCAGAATAAGATTATATGGGAAATTGTCTACCGTGAGGGATCAGGAATTTTACTAATTTAGCATATGTATATTATTTTTATCCATGTTGTAGTGATAGGAGCCCATATTACTTCGTGGACCATTTTCATACTCCCCTTCACGATTTTCTTAAGATCTCTTATGTGTGTGTTCATTGCAAAATCCTTTTCTTCAGAAAGAAGAAAGCAATTTGTAGTTGAAAATGTCATAATTAACTTGTTATAAAAGTAATGTTATTTTAGATAACATTACTTCCAATTAAAAAACGAATTTTTGTAATATTTTAAGAGTCTATATCGGATATATTAACATTAAATAAATTTTGTATTGAGAAAATTAATTTTTCTCTAATATTTAGAATTGCTCCTTATTTTTTATACTCTACTTATTGTAGTATCTCTAGAGTAATTAAAAACTTTTACATATAAGCATCAACTGTTAATTCAAAATAATTGTAATAGTAGTTATTTATTAAGACTTTTAATAACATTAGTAATTGATCGTAAACATTAATTACAATGGTAGTTAATTAAAACTTTAATAAATTATTAATATAGATTTTTAAAAATACTGCATTGATTGGTGAATAAATTTCAAATGAAAAATACTATTCTATATATTTTTGTATTTTATTACAGCTCTTCATAATGTATTATCATTACTGTGTTTTGCCATTTTAAAATTCGCCTAAATTTAATAAAAAAAACATCACGTGTGTGTTACATTTCTCTGTCGTGAGTAGACAAGAGTAAGAAAAGACAAATGTGAGGATATTATTTTTGAAGGAAAATTTTCTTTAATTCATAACCTATATCTAGTTTAACAAATAACCAAAATTAATTTAATAATTTTTTGATAATTAGTAAAAAAGAGCTTTACAAACGAATTTGGTTTTTCTTCACGTACTTTTTCACTAAACGTCTTTTCCAGTATTCAAAATCCTGCTTCAAAACTCACATTTTCCATTGAGGTTACAAAATTTTAAAAATTGGGTTCTTAAAATTGTATTTCAAAAGTTAATTTTCCCCGCTACCAATTCAATTCAAAGCCTCATGTGCAAAAATTTTTAATATTTTGAAAAGTGTACTGAACGCCTTTCAAAACCTTTCATAAACACATGTTAAAGAACATCTGCATGCAATTTCAAGAAGTTACACTCAAATTAGAAACTTTATAATTTTGAGTCTTACTTGTTTTAAAATCTATCATAAAATTAAGTAAAAATTTTATTTATCAAAATCAATATTCCAAATCACATATTTTACGAAGGGCACATAAAAATTTATAGCAGGTTTATACATTTCATACTTAGCTGTAGAGAGCAAAATATTTGAGATAAACTCAATATTTTCTCTTTTTAAGCTCCAGTTATTTCCCCCTGGAGGTTTTAGCTGTGATAGAAACATGGGAAATCCAACATGGACGCAAGATGCGAAAAACATCGTCTTTTTTCTTCTTCTAAAAAGTTTGAGAATAAAAATGTATTTAAAACTACAAAATTTCATTAATCAAAATTAAAGTAATACTTTTATTTTTTTACAAAATACGTTCAAAATTAATAAAATAGTAATATCGCTGAAGGTTTTCAATTTAATTATGTTTAATTAATTAAGAACGTTTAAGATTTTCTAGAAAAAATAACTTTTAAAAACATCATAAATTTCTCATTTTGGCTTTATATTCAAGTGGTTATCAAAATAACAGAAATACCTATCAATATGAATGGCGTTTCTGCACAGATTTCATAATAGTTATCTAACTGTCTGGTCATCACCATTTAGTTTTTGAAAATAGTAACTATTGTTGTTCTACTGTCTGCAAGTTATTATGTAGCTCAGAGCTGTCTCGATTTTTCTAGTTGTGCGTGTTTTCAGGTCTTACAGAATTTTAGAGAGACTGAATCGTTAGTGCTTGACTTGTAGGAGAATCTTCTACCACAACTGTTGATCCCATGCTTGTTTCTCGAAGTACAGTCTCGAAAATCATAACAGCATACCATATACAAGATAAAACAACTTCCGCCAGACTTAACTGTGAGCGGAAGTGAAAGCGGGTGAAAGAGACTGTCGGGTATTGAAGCGGATAATGACATCCAAATAGATGGCAACTGAAATCAAACTGTCTGAAAAATTAAATAAGCACCTAGATATTTCCGCATTAACGATTACCGTTAGTAGAGAGCTACTCAAACTACAAATCTAAAGAAGAGAAGCTATTCCGAAAGCACTTGTCCCAGATATGAAAGCAAAACGCCATCTCAAATAGTGTCTCGAACATAAAGACAGGTCAAAAGATGCATGGAAGAAAGTGGTCGGTGGTCATTTTTCATTGTATCCCACATTCATTTTGTTCCATACAAGGTTGCTACAAGCAGTATTATCAAATTACCGATTTCCACCTATAAAACATAAATGCAGCTCTTCTTCCTCTGTTCTGTGATTTGGGCAGCTATCTTTGGCGGTTTTTATCCTGTATCATGGAAAAAAAAGATCAATGCAACTGCACTAGTAGCTATGTGGATATTTTGGTTAATCTATATATATATAAACGAAATACCGCGACTGACTCATCACGACCTTTAAAACTATACAACCGATTGACTTAAATTTTGGGTACGATTCCTAATTTTTGCGATCTTCAGACCTTTCACTAAGAACTGATTTACAGATTCTAAAATGTAATTTTTTCATCTCCATTCATCTTTTATCATTCTTTATGTCATTTTTTGGCGACTTTTATCACTAAAAATGACTTGCTCAACATGAATATATTTTTTATATATGTATTTTCTATTCAGTTTAATTAACGAGGATTTGTTGTACGAAATGGAAAATACAAATAATTTTATTGCGTATTTCATGCGCTGATGGAGGTTTATCACCAAATCCACCACGCCACCACAATATCTTCCACCATCAAACATTTCAATGACCTTGCATTGTGGTGCAAAAAGCTATACTATGAAACACATTAGCCTTTCACTTACTTTGCTCAGCAATAATTTTTATTGTTGTAGATTCAGACCTCAATTCATGAGAGAAAAAGTACTTTATTAGTATCAATGATTAAAATCATTACATTTGTAAATCTAAAGTAAATCTTGTATTTACGAAAATCTTCAGTTAAGCACTGTAATGAATATGACCTATATATAATAACTATGGTATTTGCGCACACGGTCACGCATTAACTGTGACTAATCAGCAATAAAACGAAGATTTCTTTTTTATAACCAGCCGTTTTCAGTTTTGGTTTCAGAATCGGCACTTTCTTTTTTCAGGCCGGATGCTTTTCTTTCAGGCTACAGGTGTTTTTTATTGATGATTTTAAGGAACAGTTCTGTATTCAAACGGTTTTAGATTATGCTGCTGGCGTAATCAGCAGACCAGCGTAAAGAAAGGATGTACTAAATTCTGGCTGCAGGTTGCGTTACTCTTTTATCACGCGCCAGTATTTTTCGTGTGTTTGGACTGTCATTATATTTTCTGCGATATACCGTTCTTCGGTCTCGTTCTCCCCGCTTTTCAGACCTGGTTTTTTACCTGTCTGGTCTGAATATCTTTGGATCGTTGATTCTCTTTTCTGGTTTTTTAGAGATTCTGGCGTGAAACGCTGTTTCTTTCAGTCTATATCTGCACTAGGTGTTGTGGTTATAATTTGGCAAAAAAAAACCTCAGTGAAATATTATCGTTTCTCACATGTTTAACAACCGTATCGTTTAATACACTCCAGTACTATCCATGCTCTACCAATATATGATTTATATTTTACCGAAGATGTAAACCAAACATAATGCAGGTCTGTTTGCGAAATTATGGCAGCTGTAGTAACACCCCTATCAAAATTTAAAATACACCATCAAGGCGTCTGCCTTATGGCAGCTTCTGTTGGTGAAAACATAAATCCAGAGGAATAAATTACGTTTTACGGGAAACTATAATCATGGACATTTTGATGTATATATTTGAAATAGTTGATTAACAAATGAGAAGTAGAGTTAATCTTGGTGATGTCTTCAAGGTAAATAGAAAATCATCATCATATTTGGTGTTTTAATATAAATATACATCGCTGCTTTCAAAGAATTTCAAATGTCTATCACTAATTTATCAGGTTCAAGTGATCAATTATTAATGATATAATATATCTTCATTAGCAAGGTAAAAAAAATCTTCACAAAAGGTAGATATGAACAAATGAGACACTGCTGGTACAAGAGTCTTGAGAAGTATGACTGCTTCAAAATATACTAAAAGCCATCTTGAGTACATAGAGCAGCAGTACAGCTTTTCTAATAACTGTGAATCAGACTGCAATTAAATGCAGTAGAAAAGATCAAAAGTTAAAATGAGTGCACTTGGACTTCTAAAACTTTTGGTTTTACTAAATATATATAAGCAGATGACTGACTATTCAAATATTAAAATTGCCAGTGTCGGAAAAAGTTTGTCCTATTGTACATTCTTAAAGAATGAAGAACACTCCAGATATAGCATAGCGGTATTCAAATTCAAATTCCTGCTATTAGATCTATCCTGAACCTTTGGTCAGTCTTCTTAACCATAAGGATCACCTTTCAGACATTTTCTTTCCGTTGTGCGAATACGGTCAAGTGACGGGCGAGCTGGCACCCTCTCACCTCCACCGGAAGTTGACTATGGGTTACATCAGCTCTTCCGGAGTCGCCTGGCATGGGATCTCCTGACCTAGAATAAAACCACCAAGCCTGGTCCATACTTTTCCCACAAGCTACTAAAGATTGTTGTCTAATAATATTTGCACGTAGCATTGTCTCTCAGAACCACTGCTTCGACTCAGCAAAACTCAAAACTGACAAAGCCGTTACTTCATATTCAAAACCTACGAACCATCGTTACTCAATATTTCTGATGCAGCGACTACGTTTCCAGCTTCGCTGCGGTATTCCTCGGCAAAACTTCCAAGGGCAGTTTAAAATTAGCTGGGGTGGGTTACAAAGTGTCCTGTTATTCTGATAGTTTACATGGCATGATCAAAGTTAGTTCACGAAAATCTAATCAATATCAACCAGAAAAACGAAAATTGATATTTTATACCCAGAGATGTTTTAAATATGACTATATTTTCTAATGATACAACTATTTCTAAAATTACAATAAGATAAAATAATAGATATGAACTAGTCCATATTAGTATAAAGCAAAAGCCTAGTTGTCATAAAAGCCTGCTACATTCAAAATAGAACCAATGAAAATTATCCTTTAAAAAAAATTCGGTTTTAAAAAAGGCATCACCATAAAATGTATTTTTATTTTTATATTTACATGGTTATTCTGGAGACCCGCCAAAAGCAGCAGAATAGTAGAATACATACTTTTCATTCTCCATCGGTGATGGAATTCTATGTTGGACTATTCACATTTTTTCATTGATAATAACATAAATACTTTTTTGTATTTTTTGCAGTGTGGATAACCATTATTACAGACAATCATTCATTCTCCCAGATGAAATTAAATTGAAAAATTTCCATTTTACGTATAGGTTCCAAATCCTGTATCGTCACCCAGCAGAGCAGAAACGGTATCAACTAGTTAATGTAATGTTACCCCTTTATGGTGCTAAAAATATTTCTGTCTTCAGGCGAACTTTTTCGAGTGATAATTTTTCCAATCCATGCACAGCTAGTGTGTTCGAACATGGTTTGAGGAACACTTAGATCTTATCTCTCAGGCTGTCTGGATCTGGTCAATGATTACTGAATCTACTGATACCCAATATTAGTAGAGCTTTAAAAGATTAGTGTTCAGCCGTTTTGCATCTACAATTCTCTTGTTTCTCATCTGATGCAGTTCAATTTATGAGTATTTTTAAATTTTATAATATTTCTTTAAACATAACGAAAATTATTGTATTCTCTATATTCTCCAGAAAAAAGAATTGGTCGAATTTTTCATTAACACGGGAAGAATCCTACAAATTCGTTTGGAGCAGAAAAGGAAAATTATCTCAAAACTGCTTCCTGCTCTATGAGTCTATCGTAGAAAGTATCAATATTGGTACTATGGGTGATTCACTGCTGCCGACTTTCATACTTGGTGATCATGTTTCTGTCACCACATAGTGCCATTAAAATTAAAATTTCACTTCCTTCTTAAATATAACATTCACCGAGTATGGTGGATCGGACTCCATTAGTTTTAAAGCCAAATCTCAATCTTTGCCGCAAGAATATAAAATGACACGCTACTTGCTCGAAGATGTCATCGTTATTACTTACAATTCACCTAAATGTGTACCGAAGAATGCCGGACCCTTTGCGATGGTTGCACCCACTGGTGATGGGTATGCGATCAGCGGCGATCTAACACATCTTTTACCAGTATCGAATTACGTGGCTTTAAATAAATCATCGAATATTCGACAACGGGTCTCTTGTTGAACCCAGGCATGTTCCTGGTCGGCTATCACCCACAATGTTGTTGGCTATAAACGCACTCAGCGAATAATGGATAAACTTACGGTATCTTTTCGGTCGCCTAATTATAAAATTAATTCCATCATTTGCCGTGATTGAATCGCCGTCAGTGACGCTGTAATGGTCGTAAGAAAATGTCTGGGTATTTTCTTTTATTTTCATTAGTTTCTTATTTTTCATGCATAGAATAGGTTCCCTCATCGATACGCATGTTCATTTTGTGACAATGCCTTTACTTTCATGACGCTGCATTGCTACATAACAGATGTCAAATCTTTTATCGATGATTTCCTCCCCTACCATTTTAATTAATTGAATCTGTTCATACTGGCAGAAATGCGTTATTCATACTCTTAAGAAAGTTCATAATTGCTGTGAAAAGAAGAGTGATAATTTGGTTTTTGGAAATATATTTTCAAACCTATTCTAAAACCCAATATGCATATGTCGGTTAAAATATCTATTCAGACATATTAACCTTTCCTTACTTCAATGCTGTTTTCATCTTCCAATTACTCTAGTTAAAGCAATTTCTACAACAAGAAAATCACTGCAAGGAACAACATAAAATAAGAATAGAAAAATAGCCTAGAGCCTGAGCTGACTTCTGAATAGGTATGTAGTATGAAATCAGATTCCTGTTTTTCGACATATTTATTCTGCTTGGAATAGTTATAATATCTTACTAAATAAAACGATTATAAATATCATAGACTTCTAACATTTTATCAAATGTGCTTAATCGTGATTTCCAGCGTTTCTTGTGCACCAATATTAAGAACACAAAAATTAAATAGCAAACTAGAGACTGGATAAAATATTTACTATTCTACAGTAGTATTCTTTCAAACAGAAAGAAGATGAGCTCAAAAAATATATCATTTTGCTCGATCCTCCTTGCGATTTATTTCAGTGATGAGCACAAAACTCTGGAAATTCAAAGATATGTTACAAAGAGACTTCAGACACGAGGAATGTGGTAAGGATCAAAATAACTCTAACATGTTTCAGAACACTTAGCACATTTGTCGCCAGTTTTCATCTTTGAACAATCTTATTTTATGATGATACTTTGTCACATTCTACCGAATTTCGCTTGACTGCAGCACTTAAAATTCATACACTAATAATGAATATTGATAGCGTTTCCCACTACTCTAAACAAATTGCAAGATTGAGAGGAAATTCATCTGACCTTGTGGTCTGGAAGAGTGGTTTTTTTTCAAATAGCATAAATCGGTCAATCTCAACGAAAAAAAAATTATATGTTGTTTATTTGGCAGGAAAGTGTTAGAATAAATTGTTTACATGCCTGCTGTCACTATTCTCTTTACATTGTGTCATAAATAAGAATAAAACAATAACTATTTCCTGTGAGTATAATACTTTTTGAGAAATATAAATCCCTTACAAATGAATAGGTGCTTGCTATCACTTTTCTGTAAAAGAGTTCTGAAGAGAAGCTATTTTATTCTTCAAAATTTCTACAACATGGGTATGAACTATCTTTTGATATTTTTAGGTACAGAAGCCTGTAATTTTGGTTTCAACAGAGTCTACACTGGTTATCATAATTAGGAAAAAATCACCAAAAATGGCGATACAACTCTTTCAAGTAAATGACTATTTTAGTACATATCCACAAAATTAGCTGAGGTAAAGTGCAATATGCAAAATTAGTAGCACTGCACTCGGCCGTCATCTGCCTGGGTATAGAAAATTCAAGTTTGAGGAGAAACACACAAATTTACTGTGATTTGACGTGCAAAAAATCTGGGTGTGATTCCTTGGCCTCACAGGCATCATTTGCTGAGAAGAATACAAGTGGAGAGCCATCGGAGACTGAAGTGAGATGGGGTCAATCAGAGAAGAGTGGCCAGATGGCTAAATGTGAATTCTATCTGTGGTTCATGGAACTTTGGAGACGGTACTAAAACCACAGGTTGGGCATCTAGGAGATTTCGATCAGGACGGCCAGCACAAACAGTGACGATATTTCGGCAATTGCACGAGGAGGGAATGGAACCTTTACTCCGACACGTATTGCAGATCCTCTTGCTGCAGCCACCGGAGGATTCAGACATAAGCGTCAACTGTGCGCAGAAGGCTCCGAAGGTGGTCTGTATGCGAGACGACCAGCTCATTTGCGACCTGCTCACGCCGCCAGGAGGGCAGTTTGCGTGTTGTAACGCACTGGACGTCAGATCAATGAGGGCCTGAACTACTCTTTGAGGATAGGTCAGGTTTAGTCAAAGTGACAGTGGGCGGGCTGACAGGAAAGTCCTGGGACCGTTATCAATCCAATCAAACCTTCATGAAGAGTGCATACGGAAGAGGCAGTGTCTGCAACTTTGAGGCATATCATGGAAGTTTCAAGTTCTCCATATGCAGAGACGTGGTCCGCTCGGGTTTATCAGACAGCATCTTGATATGCCACCTTGCAGGCGTTGGGTGCTTCTAATTTGGGACAAATTACTGGCTCACATTGTTGATGATTGTGGGAAACAATTACACGCGGTGTGGCCTCAGTCAGACTTGGAATCTATCGGCGTTTGGGATATACCGGGAGTGTATCTGCATCATCGCCCCTCGGGCCCTTTTCTTTACAAGGCAATGTGCTGAACTGATGAACCATGATTAAGCTTTCTATCAGCTGTTTGTTAACAGTATTGCTTCTAGAACGATCATATTCCATATAAAAGTGCTTTTTCTATTACCAAGCCGTGCTTGATTTGTTTTATTTTTAACATACTTTGTTCTATATTACTATTATTCTGATAATTTCTTTTTCTGCTCTTTATTTATTACTACCCTATGGTATATTGTTGGTTTCATAGAATTCCATGTAATTCTTGAGGTTGATTTTTGGAATTTTCTTAATTTGCTGAATACTCGATTATTATTCAACCCTTTAAAATCTGATGTGAAGAATGAATACATGCTATAGTAATATAAAACAAAGTCATACAATTTTTTAATTTTATTCAGAGATATAATTTCTTTAGAATCATTTTACGCTGCAATTTGAAATAATACAAATGCTATTCTAATTTTGTAATTTCGTTACTAAAGATTCAATACATCAAAAGAACCACCAATTAAAAAATTGCTACTTGTAATCCTCATTAAATCTAAACTCATCTTGTCTTATCAGGTTTTCCTAAATAACAAGACTATAACTTTTAAGTTTTATATGATTGTATGTCTTTTGGCAATCTCTCATTTTAACAGCGATAACATGCAAGCATGGGGGGCTCATGGATCACAATTCTTTTAACACTTGTACATTTAACATTTCTCCGACACAGTAATTTTTTCAGTTCTGTTTCATCCAAGAATTTTTTCTGAAGGTATACTACTGATAAAAATTACTCATTCAAGTTTCTTCCTTCTCTTGAAAAATTTGAATATCCTTTGCAAAGGTCACAATGGGATCAGTAATCGCCTTAATAATTAAGTTGAAAACATTTACTGATCAATAATTACGAGGAAACAGGTTTAATTACATTTACAAATTTAAGCGTCAATTATATCGCCTTCGAACAGATGTGATCAACACAGGAAGAAAAGTACCATAGATTTCATACAGAAGAGTTGTTACTGAAAATTTTCATAGCATTTATCTTTGTTTCTCAGATTCTATCAGGACTTGATTTAATTAGTTAGATGCTGGACTGTTGGAATACTAGTTGTTCAGAAAAATAAGATTTATCAGATACTTTCTTTGAACTAAATATGAATGCATTATCACTCTACAGTTAAGTTGCAGCTACGTTGGTAATCATCAAAAGACATATTTGTTGCCTAGACAAGTCTACAAACCCCCCAATTGACTACATTGTATGTTCTTAATTGGTTTTATATTTACTCCATAGGTTTAAAAATATTGGGATATTTTAAAGTACGTTGTTTCGTTGATAAGTTTCTGGACACCTATAATTTTTTCAGGCTTGAACTGGCTTTTTTTTGTATAGTCGCTTCAAAATGTTTTCTGTGCTTGAAGATAAAATAAACATGCAATCAAATAATTCATTTATTTTCTCATTATTTTTCTTTCCGTAATTTTCTAAAATTAAGTATTTGAAATTAAAATGATTATGCATACATAGCATCTTCAGAAGTTTCATAACATAATGAAAAAAAAATTCCGATTATTTATATTATAAAGAATTAAAAATTAGATAACATAAAGAATAAAATAATTATTTATTATTAGGAATTTATCACAGAAGTTGTAGTTGTGTTCAGAAGCTAAGTTTTTTGTTATGTTAAACTATATATAATTTATTTCGTTGTATAAATACTAAATATATCTTTTGGTTTTATGGTTTATTTCCGTATTGATCCTTATATGAATATTGGGTTCAGATAGTAGATTCTTGTTCATGAGTTCATGGTCATTGTTTAAATAATGAGACTGAAGTTAAAATGATGCCATGAGCAGTGCTGTTTTATCATAAATATGTTACTCATCCATGCCACACCTCCATCATCCTTCCACATCCACACGCTGGTTAGTACAGACTCTGCAGCTTTTAACAGACTCAAAATGTTGAAGACAAACACCGTACTGTTTATATGAGAACAAAATGATCATCTTTATTTTCAGGTACAATCACTCCTCATCGACCAAACAATCTTGTGCTTTGAATTTGGTTGCTCATTCCAGCCGCACCACGGCTCTCGATGAAAGAATCAACTCTTAAAGAGCAAGTTCATAGTAAAAAACGTTATCAACATGTTCTATTATTTATCGTTATTGTCTTTGTAGCGTTGTTTTTTACTATCGTTATTGTCGTTCAAATATCAACTCTAATGAAATAGTTCCTTTCAGTGACGTTCAATTCATTCGGTAGAAACATTTTTGCAAAGCTTCTCTTTTTTTAAACATTTGAGAGATTTTCAGTATTGAAGTCACTTTTTTACATATTCGATGTTATAAAATTTGGTATCTAGTTTATCATCATTTGGTCTCGTAATCACTTTGAATATAACCATTATTGAACAAGATTGCCATTTCATAGGTATTTTGTCACCTTTTTTTGACACAGAAGGGTACCTGGAGCATAGTCTCTTTAGGTCTAACCATCTCAATATAAACCCTGCAAAACACGGTGCGTTATTTCTTCTTCATACCCTTCCTGGTAAGAGTCACTTGGTCAAAAACATCAACGAAAAAATAACTCTATTACGAGCTACAGCTGTTCAGGAATTTTATTTTACAAAAAAGAACACCGGCTTGTTCCAAGAGAAAACTTTATAAACGGCTGTAAATGGTTTGGTTATCTTCGCTGTTAGCGTCAGTTATAGTTGTTTAATATCCAAACTTCGTATATCTGCCTAAAGACTGTATGGTAGATATTTTTTGATACAAGAGCTTGTTTGCTTTTATGCTGAGGATTGTTTCTGAATTGTTTCATAAAATCTATTACTGACCTTTTGATTTCTTTTGATATGAGGTTTGGAAGGAAATAGTGTTTGTGATTCTGCAGGGATAATAAGCATAAGGTTAAGTCCATGAGATGCCACTGTTTCGGTCAAGAACTATCAAGTCTGTCAGAATATAAAGTCAGGTACATGACCAAAAGTATCTAAATGATTGTTCAATAACCAATTAATAATCATCATTATAATAATAGATTCACTGGATAAATGGATCAATGTGCTCCAAAATCTTGATAAAAAGACCTTTCATATGACAACAGTGTTCTTCATAATCTGTGCCATTGTTTATTCTGACTTTGTAAATGTTGTCAAAATCAGACAAAATGGAATTTCAAGATTCATTTTAACCTGGATTTTAAATTTTTATTCATTCAAACCATTGGATTTAGAACCTCAATATCATGTTCAATACCAATTCCTTCATCTAGTAGATTAGTCATTGGAATCCAATTTAAAAACGTTTAATATTTTCATTCTCCAAGTAGATTCAAGACTCTTAGATGGACAAATGTTGAGGGTGGGTAAGAGGGTATGAAAATCATAAAACAAGCTTTTCTTCAAAATAGTATGAAACTAAATAACTCCTTGAGACTGGGTTTGGTATAGAGCGAAAAAAAGCTTGACAATCAGTTTTTTTCTTCAAGTTACTAATGGCAGCCCAGCACTCCAGATCATCAGTCTCCTAGAGTTTAATAACAAAGTCAATGGATCAGAACTTCAACTAAGATTGCAACACTGCTAGAATTTGCTTTGCATATACCCAGACTGCACCAAAACCATATGACACAGTAATGGCTGTGACAATTCAGTCTTGCAATCACAACTCATTGATATATATATATATATATATATATATATTCAAATATGTTGTGATACAAAATCATTAAATATTAAATTTTTACTTTCAGTTTTAGAGACATAAATGTAAATTTTAGCAATTCTGAACAGATAGGGTCAAAGTTCGAAAAGAATAAAAAATAAACTCATTAAAACAACTTTGATTTACTATTTTACCGATTACCGTGAAGCATAGTGGTTTCTTTCAATTTCCTTTTTTATTAAAAAAGTATCGAAGGTAATCATACATTCGTCTGAAGCCTTCAGCAAAGAAAAATTTTACCATATGAAAGTGCTTATTGCATATCGCTATGAACAATCCCGTTATGAGGACCGATGTCCTTCTTAATGTGAAAAAGAATGTTTGGCGTGAGCTTTTTATTTTATTCCCTGATTTTCATAGTGAATCGGTGACAACATGCCAGGAAATAACTACTAACTTTCAAAACACATGGTTTTATTGGAATTTTCATTAACGAAATAAGTAGCATTATTCAGTTTATTATAATTATATTCAAAAATTTTAAATGTGTCTTCCAAAATCAATTACGGTTATGGAGATCTTTTGTCATACGGATATAAAAATTAAATATCAGATCTCAGTTTTTAAGCGTACTGTTGTTGTCTTCAAAACATCGTCTAAATTGAGACTTCAAAACTACCCAGTTTACAGAATGAGGTTATAAAACAATTTTTATGTTTAGAACGAAACGCAGAAAAAACATAATGGATTGTTTGTGAGGCTGTATTAAGTAAATTTTACTGGATGTAGTATCTGGTTTAAGGACAGGAAGCATTAAATGTTTTATATGTCTTGGTGAGATTTGTGAATCTTTTAAGTATATTTTTTAAATGGTCGTCGATGATCTCCACCCTGGGCCGGTTTTCAGATATTTCACAAGAGATGGAAAGGAATCAACCAGTTTTGAAGAGTAGCAATATGATTAATAGACCCTCAAGGCAGTTACCATTTTGGAGTTATGTGACTGGCGAATGGTTTTACATGCGTGAGTTGCTATTCATCTTTCATCCGGTTTATGAGCCCTTTTTTCTACTGGTGTCCCATTCAGGTTTTGAAATTCACACTAATTTCTTTATAAATTAGGTTCTTCAACCTAAAATGCCACTTTTCTACGGTTTATAAAGTTTGTTTCTGATTTTCATGCAATTTTAAAGCAAAAGTTTTAAATTCTGTTGACGTATTACATATTAATCAGTTTAAATGACTAAACATAGTTTTAGAATCATAAAGTAACAATGAAATAAATTCTTTTTGGGAAAAATGGACAACATTCAAACACATACTGGTTTCATGAAAGGGTTACTTGGGTTTAATTGCCCTGTTTTTAGACAGAGCTTTAGTTGAAAAGTAATAATCAGAATATGATTGTATGGAAAGGATCTAATTGAAAGAAAAAGATTTAAAATTAACCAGGCTAACGAAATACTGGGATGTGTGAAAGAAGGTTACTGAAACTTCTCAACTGGACTAGCATGTTTGTTCAGATGGCACTAATACCAGAATATTAATCAATTATTGGAGAAGAGAAATGTATGGTTTCCTTTAAAGATTTGTTCGAATTTGAGGGCTATCCAAGAAACAAATAGTTATTTAGTTTGCACTCCAAAGTGTAATGAAGTTCTGAACTGAACGTCTCTGCCAGAACGTTCTCGGAATGTTAATGTTTTGAATGCAGTGTTTCACATAGCGACTGTGGCTGAAACCTGTTTCCATACTGACATAATTTGCTTTTAGTGAGACCACTTACATGAGTTGCACCCCGTGACTTGCATCAAATCATAATGATTTTACCATAAGCTTTCATGGATTTTTGCTATAAACTTCCTACAAATAAAACATGATTACTACAAATGTTCTTTGAATAGTAGCTCTTTACAGTTGTATTCATTGGATTCATCAGATTCCTTTGTTTCATGCATGAGAATATATTACAAATCTTTCGTTTTAATTATCAGAAGTATTTTAATTTGTGCGGTTTTTGTCACCATCACCTTTATTGGGTCTTGTTCTTTCATTTGCAGGTTTTCAAGGTTGATTCTTCATTCGGTTCTTTAAACACTGTTTGGACAGGCAATGAGCCTTCATCACTTTCATGACGGTTTATAATTATTATGGATCCTATTAATCTTACTAGGCGATCGAAACTAAGTCCCAGATCCTAGATGAAATTGTCCTGCGCCATTCTGACCGAAACTGGAGTTCAATCTTCAGGTTTTCTATTGTTAATTTTCAACGTTGGTCATATGGCTTTTTTAAGGGTTCTCTCAAAGCCACGCTTTCCCAGTAACTTCATCAATCGAGTTGTTAAATTTTGTACATAAATAAACATATGATATGGATTTCAGAATGGGTTTACTTTTTTTTTGTGATCTTATGCTGACAATCGTTCAGTATCAATTCACTTTGCGTTGGACAAATACGTAACC
>BMAW01106588.1:218930-295671 GCA_019974015.1 Nephila pilipes
ATTTATACATTTTCACTAGACGTATTTTAGATTTATTTTAATATTATTACTGTTTCAAATTTAAAGGAGAAAAATTCATTATAAAGACTTATATTTTTTTATTATAAGGTGATAATTTTATTTTTATCCCGTTTTGAGCAGACTTCGTAACTAGATATCAAAGTCTTAATATGTACTTCCTTGTTATAACAGCCCCCGTCAAATTATGCATACGTCAAAGATAGTCGCCAAACTTGTGAAGTATATCTTGCGATACAACCTATCTAGGCGATATTTTTAGTCATTTGGTGATTCATCGTTGGGAGCCGCTATAACAGGGAAATATCTATTAATCTTACAAAAATAAAATAACATTTTTTATCTTATACCATAGCTTTATACAATAACAGCTGTGTGTTCGAAATAAATTTAATGAAATAACATTATTAATATGCAGAAAATGCATAAAACCTATTTCTATTCAATGTATCAAACATGTATTTTTAAAGTTACATATGAATTTGATTACGTTGTTGAACACACACACATATACCTATTAAATCCTTTCATAAAGAATAAAATTATGCAAGTGTCTCTCTTTCTTCTGTCGTCTTCTTAGAATATCCAGATGAAATATGGTGTCAAATGTGATGTGGAATATCATATTTAAAATTAAAAATAATATGAAACCGAAATAACATAATGCCACTTGTGAGATGCGATGTTGAATTCATAGTCGCGAAACAGTTTGTATTCCCGTATAGAAGCTTGGAAAATTTGACCTCATTTTAATCATATTTAAATGAATTGAACACAACTTCTTTCAAATTACGAGAACAATACGTTGAAGAAATATAAATCTGAAATAAAATATTATTTATGATTTATAAGCATTATAAGGGATCTCAAATTATAATCAGCACATGGAATATTGTTCTAATGAAGAAAATTATCATTTTTATATAAAAAAACTGAATTATTATACTTCTTGAGAAGTTTGACTAAATGTTGAAATTTTCAGAAGATCTGTGAAATCTTACAAGTATTTTATCCTTTCATCGAGTTTATCATATTTCACTTAATGCTATTAATTCCAATTATTATTGTACTCGTGTCAAAAATTTTATAAATGAGTAAAACTATCATTTTAATTGAAGAATTCACAAACATTGACACTAAGTACTATCAAAGGTCTCAAGGCTAACAGGATCAAAAATGAGTAATTAATTACTTTCCATATGAAACATCAGCTATAACTTAGATAATTGGTTATCTTTATACATTCATCTCCATTAATAAATTACTTTGCTAATGGAAAAAGAAAAACGTAATGAATGAAGTGAATATGAAATGAATTGAGACTTAAATCCTTATTTAATTAAAAGTAACATTCTTTTAGTCTATTTAAGATTCTAAAGAGAACAGTTCGTTATTCCAATTCTCAAGAGTAACATAAAGGGATATGCGTTGGAACAAATTAACGCCTTTAGAGTATTCGAAATTTCCAAATAAAGAGCTTATTTTCGTAATGGGTTATTTTTGGTAATAAAAGAGTGATTTAGCATCTTGTATTTATCACAAAGTCAATTTGGCAAGAACCTTCTCCCAATTTATTACAATGTTATGGATCTTAATCATGGCTTATGATGATAGTTACTTAAAAGGAAGACCCAACAACTTTTCAGATTATGCTTATGAATTTGACTAAAACGCGAAAAAAAATTATTTTTTAATGACAGAAAAGTTATTAAATTTTCTCAATAATCTTCTTAAGTTAACTCTGAAGAGATTGCAGAGTAATTTTTATTTCAAATTTTTCGAAAGTCATTTTATAAAGTTGTGGAACCTTTATCAATTTTAAAGACAGTTTTGTTTATGAATTAAATGCTTGTTTCAATGTTTAACAAGTTAATTCTTTACTAAACCAAACAAAATTCATTTAGCATACTAAAACGTTATCTCATTTTATTATACCTAATTTTATTATATTCCCATATCAACATTTTTTTTACTAAGAAAAAAATATTCTAAGCCGGTATCAAGGGAATATTTATTTGAAGGCAGTATTCGAAATTCCATTTTTATCTATTTGCATATAAGTATTGCAAATAAATTTAGAAATATGACAATGTTCATGATATTCTCCTATCCAATGAACTATTTTTATATCGACTGTCAATAACTACTTCATTTATGTTTGAAAGGACAGCGAATGACAATTTTTGAAAAATTATTACTGAGAAAAAAAGGTAAATATACAAAACATGATATGATTATTAGAAAAGGAATAAGAAGGAAACATATAAATTTTTGAGCTGATGATGCTCAACAACACTAAGGAATTTACATCCTTTTACAACTATGACATTATAATTGTATACTAAATTCTTAAGTTAATATAGATAATGTTATCTTTTGTAATATGCAAAGAAACTGATGTTATTTAAGACCTTACTTATCTTTTAGAAAGCATTCAAAATGATTTTTCATTCTTAAAATTTCTAAAATTACCAATATAGTGACATCGAACATATATACATGTATATATACAAATAAGACTCCAAATAAACATACAATATTCTTAATTTTCTTTTTAAATACAGTCATTTAACTTCCAATAAAGCTGCTTTACAAATTTTGTCTAAAGTTATATTCTAAGCATTGTTAATCAATTTTAATTTTTGAGTAACTCAGATTTTCTAAATTTTAACCACCACTTTTGAAATCGCAAGGTAACATAAATGTAAACAAAATAATTATAATTCTTTTTTGTTACAATTTGTATGTGTATGATTTGCACATTCTCTTATGTATTGTTACTCACATTTTTTGTAGATTTAATATGCTTAACCGATTGAAGTTCACAGATTTATAAAATTGCTTACTTTAGAAATGAGAGAAAAGCAGATCCGTATGTACATATTGCTACAAAATTGAATTGTTCTCTTAATGTAATACAGAAATAATGTAAATTCAGAATATACTAGATTTATGATAAATGTTGCACAAAAGATACCTGATTGTTCATCCATATTGCTTCAATGGTATGAAAAACGTTTAATTCGAAGAGATTTTGATTCAAATAATGGGTGCCGACAAATTTATCATTATCCAGGAAATAAATTGGGTGTGGAATATGTTTGATAAGTCTTTGGTGAATCCAGACATCTAAATTCTGAAAAAAAGAAGTAACTTCCCTGTCTTGATATAAATACTAAATTGTCTCGTTTTTAATCTGCAAAACCCCATCAATTAAATTATATTCATACTCCAATGTTGCTATTATTTCAGGACAAAATAATGAGCAACCGGGATGGTTTCAGGAACAAATATTTTTTAATACTTAACATGTTCCACAACACAAGACAGGATACAAAACATATATAAAACATAGATTCATAAACATCACTCTATCATTCTGCTAAGAAGTCTCTCAGTTTCATCATACTTGCGCTTCTAACCTGAAAGAACATGTGTTGTCATCTGACTACCGTTTAATAGTACATGGAAGGTAGCGCTAAATTAAGGTGTTACATATGGAAAAAAAAAAGTTTCTTGTTTTAAATAGTTTTCCTGTTGAAATTATAAAACTTTTTTTTCAATTGTAATTCCTTACGTATTTTTTTTTATTTCAGATCATAATAAGTAACGAGAAAAATATAACTTTGACCAGCCAGATGAGATTTGATGCTATTGTCAAAATTTATATAATACACACACACACACATATATATATATATATATATATAGCAGAATATCGAAGAATTTTGGACAATGATCACTCGTGCTATGGATTTACAGTACTTCATGAAGGGAATCTGAAACTAGTTTTTCCGTCATCAACGATGGCTTTTAAAAGCTATACTCAGATTTCAATGAATCATTTCTCTAATTAATTCTAAGACGCAGACAAAAAAAAAATCATTTTTGAACATAATTTGACTTTATTCTCTCTTGAATAAAAAAGAAAACCTAAAAGCACGTAAAACAGAGTTCTTGAAATAATCGACTTGTATACTTTAACTATATTTGGTTGAGAATATTCTTAGAATCATGCAGGAATCCTTTTTCTCTAAGATATACTTAAAAGCATAATAACTATAATTCCATATCTCTACTAAAATAGCAATTTATTTTCACCTAGGAACAGTTGGTTTTTTTAAGACAATTTTATGATTATCAAAGAATAGAGAGGTGCAATGAATTATTAAAAGTAGTTTTTTTATTCACTTCAATTAAAGAGAAATTTCTAGTTCTGTTTTACATTTATTTGGAGGTTTTTTATGCGACATCTCGGTTTCTTATCAATAATAAAATTATTTTTGTTTTTATTTAATTACGCTCCACAAAATCACTTTTCTATAAAGCAACACTGTTTGAAAATTGCATGTGTTATATGAAGAAGATATAGCGTATTTTAATATTTATTAAGACGGCTGTATATTTAGAGTGAGAGACAGAGAGAAATTATTAAAAAAACTGCAGTGATGTATTTTGAACTACCTCTAGTTTTAAAGAAATAATATTAATAAAAACGTTATATCAGCTTCGTAATATAATATTTTTGTAACATTTTCAAAGGAATAATTTAGTTGCACAATAATAAAACGAAAAAAGTTAACTGAATAATGATTAACGATTACCAAACATCCTATTTTAACTAAGCATTTGCATAACAAAATTGAATATTATTTGTTAGTTGGAATTTCAAAATGTCTTAATAAATCAATTTTCTTTAGTGACAAAAAGAAGCTTATATATTTGTCAAGAAAATGTGTATTAACCGTATTATTCAAGAAAAAGTAAACTAGAAATATTTTTTAAATCTTCTTTTAAAAATCCAATATTTCTTCCTCACATCATATAAGCTTATGACTTAAGTGAATGGTATCCAAGATAATGATAACTTAAATAAAATTTTGTCAGAAAAATAGCTTAAAGAGAGATTGTAATGTATTTTTAAAGCATCATAATATCATAAAATATCAACACTTTTCTTCCGCATATTTTTTGTTTAGTTTTGTATTCCTTCAACGAAAATTTTTCAGACAAGACAAAGGAAGGAAAAAGGGAGAGAAAAAAAGTTCAGAATAAGCAAGAAATTTACCTACAGCGTAACATCGGAAAAGAATTTTTTCTCTCTATTTTTCTTTTACGTTCCATAAAAAGTTTTTAAAAAAGCATAATAAGTGAAAAACATCTCCTTTCAGTATTTGTAGTCGAAAGAGGGCAACTAGAAGCGAAAAACTAAGTACTTATTCATATTCCAGTTGCTTAAAAATGTTTTCCCTTTTTCTCTTTTTCGTTTTTGTCTTTAGTGAACGGTAGTTTTTGTGTGCCCTGTTCATTTTCCTTTACTTTTACCGGCCTAAGGGTCTGGGTACTCCTGGGATATAAGACCTTTAGAAGATTTTTAGAGGTTTGTAAGTCCTTCCTTCAAATTGGACGCAGCAAATTGTTGGCGCAATGTCGAGTTACTTTATATTTTTGCAGCACAAATAGTAGAAATAGAAAGAATTTTGGAGATAATACAGCATTACCATTATTTGCAAAGAGAAGGAGTTAGAATTTCCTTCGAAATACCTTTTTAAAATTACAATGCTTAATATTTGTGTTATTTAAAGGAATGAGCATATTTGTTTTATTACGTAGTTTGCTTTAAATATATAGTGCATAAATAATAAAACTGATCATAAAACATCCGTTATTTGAAAATGCATAGTGATGAAAACATTCATTAAAGTGAGAAATTCTCATAAAAAAGAAAAGTTTTCTGAAACCTTTCATGAGCTTTTACTCATTCATCATTCGTGCTTAAATTCAGTGAAGTATACATCGACGATTCACAAATTTTCTTGCTTATATTTCATTTTACTATAAAATCTTCTGGATGATAAGTTGAAGCGAGAGAAAACATTCATAAGTTAAAATTTGCCGCCTAGCACACGGATAATTAGGAGTAAAAAGGATAATTATGTTTATTCTTATAACTTATTTCGCAGTTTTCTCCAGAAAACGAAAAAGTGAAATTTTTGACACTGGAAACATCAAAATTTATAACTTCATTTCATATTATAAATTAAATAATTGATTTCTTCTATCTAAATATTATTTTAATACCTGTTTCTCTCAGATAACCTTTGTAAACGAAGGAAAGAGAATTCCCTCTAAATGTATTGCTTTTTAGAACAATACATTTCAGAAATCCTCAGAAGTTATTGGTCACGAACTGTATCTTTCAGAACAGTGCTGTTCTCTTTCTTCACAGCATCAAACTACGTCACTAAGTCTAATTTTTTGGTTGAGAAATGATTTGTCAGCAAAGAACGTCCTACTACGAAGAAACAGAATCCACGAAGAACTCTTTAAAATTTTGCATTCCTAAGGCAAACGTGATGATTGAAGTAAAATACCCCAATGTATATACATCAGTAACGTATTATTCATAAATCGAATTAAGAAAGCTTATACATCGGTTAATATGTCATTTTCGTATATATTGAACTCTTTCTAACAAACTCTTAGTAGAAACGCATATATCCAGCAAAGGAAAGCAAACTAACGGTTTCTTTATATTTGTCACTGACAAATAAAAAAATGTCGGATATTATGTTTACACAGGACAACCTCGCTTTTTATCCTGAGTCTCTTTCTAGAAATGTGAAATAATAACATCCAATTCGTTCTCTGGTTAAGCTCTTTATGATGTATAATTAAAAAAAAAAAAGAAAATTTAGACCAAGTTAGAGAACTTACTATTTTAATTATACTCCTAAGATTTAAATGTCAGCATGAGATTGGCAACACTAATATTTATTTTTATAATGCATTCGCAGAGCAAATGCAGAGAGATAGGTTAATAATACGATTTCTGAAAATAATTTTCTGTCATGAAATTATTGATACTAAAGGAATAAATTAGTAACTGAGAGATGATGAAAATGAATTTTTCTTTCTAGTTGTAGGCAGAGAAAAAAAATTTTAAAGTTTTATTATTTGTCTGCATAAATTATTGGATTAAGAGTGTTAAGCTAATACTTTATTATGATACGTTATCACACACTAATTCTAATGAATTTTATATATATTTATTTCCAATTAAGGATATTAAAATTAAAAGAGCTTTTAAATACAACATAAAAATTGGGATATTTATTTTTAATCATAACAAAATTTCAGAATTACAAACTCCAGTAGTGAGTAGATGTAGTGACTATATTCAATATGTTGATCCGTTCCACCAACGTGTTATCACAGGGAATTTGGACATCGTTGGAAACAATTCAGTCAGAGATTTTGTGATTAAGGGAACTAGATTTAGGCTCATGCAATTTAGTCACAAGAAAACAAATTACTAAGAACTTTGATAATTCATTCTTAAAGTTGCAATTAAATATGGATTTCCTATTGAGGCATTTAACGTATTTAGATCCTGTGCCTTGAAGGACATTTTGAATTTTTTAGCAGAAAGAGAGATTACAATTAAAGTTCTAAGGCTCGCTATAGATAATTTGTGAAAATATTTTGTTATCGCTTATGCAGATAAGATTCTTGCAAACTATGCAATTATTTGTAAATTTTAATATTATAAATAATTGAGAGAGCATATATTGAATAATAGTGCTTTCCAGATATCTAAATATAATAAAAGAGAGATTAATAATTGGCTTTTGACTTTTAATAAGAAATTAGATTTATATTTTACACATATTAAATTTCCCGTAAATTTTTTTATCCCCAAAATTTCACAAAAGTCCGGGCAAATTTCAAAGTATTACAAATGGCTATAACACCGGTATCACCAGATGTGGCAAATTATTGTAATAAATTCTTTAAAAGTTTATTGATATTCTTGAAGAAATTTTATTATTAAAAACATTTTTGAAAAAGTCGAGATCATGAAGGAGCAAAAGGTATTCTCTATACATGGCTATGATTTTGAAGATATTTTTAACCCATTCGCTTCCAGCGTATCACAGTTGATACGCTCGTGTTGGCTCTCCTGAGCCCAGCATATCACGGGCGATACGCTCCGTAAGTGTCTTCTACGGCCCAATGTATCAATAGAGATACACTTCATGAGAACGTTTTATTTGGTTTTTCTTAATGTTAATATATGGCGTTAGAATACCGCGAAATCTATATAGATAGGCTATTTGGAGTGTTGACCTGGGTGATATAGGCTTGGATTTCACTTCTGGTTACCAGGAGGGGGGTAATTGTAAAGCGCACGTGTTGCGGCACGACTGTATAAATATAATGACATGATTTAAAGGGTGTACTTTATTCGGTTTGCCTTTTTCTTTCTTGCTTTCTTCTCAGAAGTTCTAATGAGAATTTATGGATGTTTAAGGGGGCTAGGGCTTTTGGTAGTTGATGCTCTCAGCTGTTCGTTTCATTCGGTTGGTATTTATTTCTAGCAACAGTCATGACGAAAAGAAAGTATTTATCTGATATTGAGATTTGTGAATTAATGAATGATTCTGACAGTGATGTTAGTGAAAATAGTCCAAATCCAAAAGTTGACAAAATATGTAAGACATGTGATGTTGGACAATGCATTGAAGAATTGTTTTATAAAAATGCCATAGAGCAAAATAAGATTCACTTTTTATATCTTAATGTTCAATGTAATGGTACATCATTACACCATGAAATTTTATGTAACAAAAGTAAATATGTTTCGTATTTTCTTAAAAGATATGATTTTTTATGTAATAATTTTATATTAAAAACATATAATTTTCGATTGAATCTATTTTTCTTTCGTATGTATTAAGTAATGTATTTTAAATTATCAAAATATTCAAAAGAATATCTGATTTTTGAGGAATTTTTTTCGCGATTTAGGCTTAATATCTAGTTTAAACCCGATTATTCGATCCTCAGCCCGAAATTGCTTTTTTAATTCCTGGGTTCCAATTTTTCATTTATTTATTTTTTCTACATTTCTCTTTGGTTTGGGGGGGGGGGCTTTTAAATGTTTTATAAATTATTTTTTCTTAAATTTTCGGTATATATATATATTATTTCACACTTATAAAAATGCACATGATTTCTCCAGGCTCTATTAATCACTGTTTCTTTAAATTTAATTTTAATCGAAGTTACTGATAAAATAATCATATCTTAAGTCTGTTTGAATGTATTATTAAACTAAATTCAAAGCATATAAAGATTTAAATGCCGATATTTCATTCAAAAAAGTCTTATAAAAAATTAAGTAAATTAAAGGAAATGCTTGTGCATATCAAGATTTATGTAAATAAAATACACTTAGACAAAATATCAACTCCACCTATTTCATTTAGTGAGAAAATATTACAATTAAAATGTACATCTATAGTGTGGTATAGTATGGTTTAAATTAACTAACATTGCTGTTGCATCCCGACAATAATAGAAAACGTATATCTTACTGAGTCAAATTCAGTGAAAGGAAGAACAAGTACATGATTACACTGATTCACAAGTATTTTTGATTTGACTAAATAAAAGGTTAATATACAGAGAAATTTTAGCTATTATAACTTTCAGCTATAACATATTAAAAAATATATTATTGCTTAGTAAGTATAATATTCAAATTTAATATAATGCTATTCACTACAGTAATTTTCTTAACGAAGTAAAGTATAGCTATTTAAAAATGTGAATCTATATTTGCTTTTAACATAAATTTATAAATTCATTTTTAATGAATTTTGATGTAATATTCACTATGAATTACATCATCAAAAAATATTTTGATGTTCCTATAGTTATACTGCTTTAACATATAATTAACAACTTTATTATTTATACAGCATGAATTTCTTTTTGTATATGAAAACAATACAGGGTGTAATTTTTTTCAAATCTTTAAAATAACTATATAACTAAAAAATTTAAAGCTGAACATGCTTCTATTGTTTTTCTAATTCCTTGCTAATTAAATATCCTTCTTTAGAGCTTGAGAAATATTTTTATATTCTCGAGTTTGCTTGATGGACATATTTAATATATATTTTTATATTTTTCTTTATTTGTAGTTCTGTGTAATAAGCAATATTCATAATTCATTATACGTATATGTATTTTGGCTGCATACTAAAACGAGGTCTAAATAAATTAAATTTAATGAGAATGAAATGCACGGTTAAATTTAATGATTTAAATATAAATTACATTTAAATGTATAAAAAATTACTTAAATTAATATTTAGATTTCAGAAGTTTCTTAATAATAGTATTGGAATAAATTTAGAAAATTAATTTTTTTTGCCTCATTTTTTTTTAAAAAATGTTATTTACAACCAAATTTCGTTCATTTGAAATAGGATTTATTCAACTCATTCTGATATTATATACATAACTATAAATTTACATATTTATATTATTTTTACCATCAAAATATATTGTAATCTTCTCTCAAATAAATGTAATTTTCATCAACTTAATTTTCCTCTATTTGTGGCTTCATTTTTAAAATATAATGAAAGAAAGGACAAAGAAAACGGCAATGTTTGGTAATACATTTATGTTACGAGATGTTTGAAAATGGCATTCAAAATGAAGTTTACGATTGTTTTTCTTTCTCAAAGAGTGGAAAATATGTGTGTGAGGTTAAAGTAAATGAATCACAAAAGTTTTCATGTTATATCCTTGATTTTCTGAAATGAAATATTCAAGGATTTATGTATAGTTACCTAATTTGAAAAGAAATGATTGTGTAAAGTTATTTCTTTTAAATATGGAGCAACACAGGAAGTTAAAAAAAATATTTTTTTAATCATTTTCTTTTTCATTTTTGCTTACCACTGCCTATTTGAAGCGTGAAGACAAAAAAGAATATTTAAAAAGTAATTTATTCACATTTCTTTCACCTCATATTGCATTTTAAACTTAAGATGAATTTGGATAAAAATCCTCCTTTATTTCATGCCGCATAAGAAAACGTATTAGATATTTTTTAGACTCTGATTTTCTGATTGATGTATTTTTTTCTTCTTACAATTCTCCGCTCCGTAGAGCGTGAATACAGTAATCTGCAACAAAAAAGCTAGCATAAAAAGTTTGTTGGTCATGAAATTTACACTCTCATGCACGCACACCCGAAGAAAAAAAGGATCAGACCCACACAAAATAAAAATAAATTTTTCTCTCATTCAAATAAACTGATTCTCTTCAGTTTGGAAAGCGAAAAATAAAATTGGGAAACTACTCTACTTTTTTTTAGCTGAGAATCGTTTCAAAGTTAATTGCATTTTTTCGTCTTTCGACGGATGAAAAGAAATGTAAAGATTTTAAAATAATAAAAGGAAATTAAAGAAAATGTGATTTTGTTTCACGACTTATTTAACTGGAAGTAACACTGCATTCTCATTTCAGATAAGCCCTACGGCAATATGTAATTCGATTACGAATTACAGGCTTGGACTGTGATTAGTTCCAGTTCCGATAACTGGTGAATTACCGATAAAAAAATTTCAACCAATTAGAAGTATCTGCATGTGCCTTCATCAAAACTTCCCACTTCTTTCCTGAGTCCAGTTGCTTTCTGTAAAGGGGAGAAAATGAACACTAGGTAACAGTGGTTACATTTTTATCATTCGATAATTATATCATCCGAAAAATCATGGGTTTAACATGGATACAAACTTTCGTAAGATGAAAATTTATTAGTCATTTGATAAATTTACACTTTATGTAATATTATAGTATTTCAGTAAGACATGCATACAGATTGAAATTAATATAGATTAAGAATTTGATTATTTTCCGTCAGCTCGTTTCATTAAAAGTCATCACTATTTAAATCAATAAGTTTTATACATTCTAAATCTATATTTATTTACAAATATTTCATGCTATTTCAAAATTTGCAAGGTGTTTTTAACCTGT
The DNA here is from genome assembly GCA_019974015.1 of Nephila pilipes. Classification (NCBI taxonomy): domain Eukaryota; kingdom Metazoa; phylum Arthropoda; class Arachnida; order Araneae; family Nephilidae; genus Nephila; species Nephila pilipes. The sequence goes on from BMAW01106588.1 coordinate 230,793, forward strand.
CATTACTATATATATATACATTCATGTAATTGATAGGTATTATTTTTTAAAAAAGCTAAAAAAGTATAATTATAATTTCAATCTTATTCCTTCTTCCTTTGTCAAAATTGTTTAATTTATTATAAATAATATCTTCAGCAATTCATAAAGTGAAAATGTACAAATTTAGGCAAAAAATATATTGATTATATATGAGCATTTTTAACAATTTAATTGACATAAAAGATTGAATAGTTAATCAATTAGAATAAAAAGCAAATATTTTCTCATATCGATTAAGTTATTTTCCTTTATGTCAAAATGCAACCGAGAAGATTTGGCCGAACACCCGAAAAGCAAATCGTGAAAAAATAATCAAATTCCACAAAATGACTTTTATCTTACAAAATTAATTTTAGGGACAGTCTATACATAAACAACCTTAGTCAGCCATTACTCCAACTGAAACATAAGTTCTCCTTCTCCCTTCACGTTCATGGTTCGTCGGTTTCTTCACCAAAATGGTCGACAACATTGGTGTCCAGACTCATTTGGTGACTTGGGTGCTTATATGTCAACTCAAAAGAAACTTGAGGGACAATATTGCGGAAGATATCCATGGAAAAATAAACAACATAGTCTTAATACACAAGGTGACAATAATTGAGCTGACAGTGCTCAGAGTTTTATGTAAAGTGACCTAATTGTGAGAATTGCGCCAAATGTAGTAACAAAATTAAGCAAAATTGGATTACGCGAAAGAAAAAAATAATTTCAAAAATCACTACTAGGGTTATATGTGGTATTGTGTTATTGAAAAAAGAATTTTAAAAATGTATGTATCCTTTTATGTAGCACATTCAAATCAGGTTTAATGTGGCCGCCGTATTTGTGGACCACCAGACATTGCATTTTGTGCCTAGCATTCAGAACAGCAATAAGTAACATGCCAGCTGGAATCTCCAATACAACAGGAATCTGTTATCAATCTTTCAACATAGCAGGCAGATATATTTTCTTGTGCTTTTCTTGTTGATTTCCATGGAACGTTACCGGAATGGAAAAGGGGTGTATATTTAAGGTAATAATAACTATAAATGTATTAAATCAAAATAAAATATTTTGCACTTTGAGTTTCACAGTTTAATAAACTCGCCTTGTGCATGTTGTAATTGTATTTAAAAATCATGTACAAAAGAATTATTTTCGAGTATTTTTATCATATCATATTAATATTTTGCACTTAACAACAAAAATGTGATATGAAGAATTTTACCTTTCTCATTCTTGAGGTTATACCGACTGTGTCAGAAAGGTTGTTTTCACTTATATTAAAAGGCGACCGAGAAGATTCACCTAATCACCTCAAAATCAGGTTCTTACAAAACGCATCAATTTCCACAGAAGGATGTTAGTATTATAAGTACAAGATAGTTGAACAATCAGTGCATACACAACTTTCGTCGGTCGTAACTCCAATATCAACAGAAAAAAAAAACTAATAAGCACCATAGAACACTTTTTGAAAGGGTAGCCATTTTTAAACCGGCGGCAGACGTTTTCATTTTTCTAACGATTCTTTTACCTCTCTAATAAGCATCAACCCCATTAGCAGGTAGCACAAAGATAACCATAACCCCTCTCCTCTGAGCCGTCTACGGCTAGCAACTTCACATATAACTTCCCAAATCACATCCTTTTCTGTACACCCGAGCAATTTCCACGTTTTTAATTAAAGCAATTTTTGAAAAGTTAAAGTCATGATCTATAGTTGAAATAGATATGTAACATAGATTAAAAGTCAACATGCTTAAGTGTTATAGCTAATCCGTCGGTTAAAATATTTAATCTAATTAAATATTGATATTATTCCTCTCACTTAGCAAACGTAATCAAATATTGTAGTTAATCACAATGCAAATTGAATGTGAGATTCACTTAGAAAATGCTGAGCAATTTTAAAATTACTCAATCATTATCTCTTGAAAGAAATGGGAAAGAATGAATATCATAGCTTCTTTTTAAAATCATTTCAATGGTTTGTCTACATTTCACAATCCTGTAGTGTTTCTGGAATCAGATGTTTTGATTTTACTTTTGTAAATTTTTTATTAGCAAATCAAATTTATTTTTACAAATTATTTTCCTTTTGAATCACAATGTGTATCTGGAATTCTCTCTATCTTTTTTTTAAAAAAAAATTCTAGTACTTATATTACATAAAACATGCTCTTAAAATGTAAGTACATTTGTAAAAAAAATATTTCAATGATTATATATAAATATATGCACAGATTTTAACATTTTAAGCTTTTCTGTTGTAATGCTTTTTTAAAACTGTATTCATAAAATGCGTCTTTTTTTATTTAAATTTAAGTTACGTCTTTTAAAAACGCTGGTTTTGAATGTTTCCGTTATTCCTAAATTCGGTAAAATCTTGTTTTGCAAATGGAGAATTCAGAGAAAATTCCACGAAATAAACATTTTTAAAAACATAAAAATCAGTTTTCATTGTTGTTGTTCTACATCTACCTTAAGCCTTTTTGCAATTGTTGATTTCTTTCAGCTCTCAATGAGTCCATCATTAAAATAGTGTTTAGTGTTGGAGTTTAATATTAGCCAACATTTTTAAAAATGACATTTTGGTGCAATTTCGGAAATTTCCCAACACGTCTTTTTCTTAACTTTGATTAATGTCATAATATGTATTCTTATATAAATTCAGAAATTGTTTTGAAATCTCTCATATATTCTCATTTGAGGAGCCAGATTTTTAATTTTAGTAAAGTATCTCTTTCAAAAAAGATAATGCCTTTAGAGAGAGAGTAGGATAACTTTATATATACAACATGGCTAAAAGAAATAATTGCGTGATACATAAGAGTCGTTGATTGGCTCAGTGTTACAACGATTTACATGTTGCATCTGATAATTTATTTCTGTTGTTGTTCAGAGGAGAAATGTCATGTGGTCCTGATGAAGTCTATTTCTAAACGATGGGCTAAGAAGGGAATCTCATGCAGCGATGAACTCTTCATGCAGTGTCCCAATTTTCGGGCAAATGGAGGCAGTACTGCGATCTACGTTTGCTTAAATGGAACTAATAGGGAATCAGCAACAATATGAGACAGTAAAATGAAGTCAGTGGATTACTTAGACGTGCTTGATAATGAGATCATCCCATCACTGAACTTTTCTTCCCTGGTGGAACTGGCATAATCCAGGATGACTGTGTCAGAGCCAAATCATTCAGAATTTGTTCAAAGAGCATGAGGAACAATTTTTATCTCATGTTCTGGCCACCACAATATTTTTTTAAAATACACTAAAATACCAGTTATTGAGTGGTTCGTCTGTTCCGTCGTCAGTTCAGTGTACAGCCGATCTGAACGACAATATAGGCTGAAGCTGTGCAGAATCTTACAGAAACACTGACGCTTAAAATGCGAACTGTAATTTGAGCCGAAGGTGATCTAACCAAATTTTGTGGTAAGCGATTTTTTTTGCCTAGTGTATGTATAAAGATAATGATAAGATTATGGCAAAAATAACTTGTTAAAATTTAATATATATATATATATATATATATATATATAATAAAATATAAAGAATTTTGCAAATAATTTTTTAAAAGGAAAGAAAAGAGAAAAAAGTAATTTAAAAGCAGGAGAAAAAGGAATTTAACTATAAAAGGAAGAAAATTTAAAATAAATCTAAAAAAAGAAATATTTAAATAAAGCAAGTTAAAGTAAACAAAAAAGAATCATATTATAATAATATATAAATATAGTATATAGTTTCGGTGTGTGTCAGAAAACAACTTCCTTGGAAAATATATGTAGTTTCTTCGCTGATACATATTTTCATACATTAGATACAAAACAAAAATTTTCATCTTTAATTTATTAAAGAGTTTCATATGCTATTTAATGTAAGAAATGAATTTAAAAAATATTTATTTTCATCATTGTTACTATATTAATTTTTACTGTATTGTCATTATAACTGCATTACACTCTCCAGAATGATTCTTGATAGAAGTCTCAGCTTCAATAGTTTCAGTCAGGACTGATTGAAAATTGAAGGCTTCCGTATATCGGCCATTTTGATTTCAAAAAGGTAATGTTAATCCTTCGGAATTTCTACTAGCGTCCTGAAATCTAGAAATCTATACTATTTTATACATTTGAATGCAAAAAAAATGCATCCAAAAGAGCAAAAAATAATATGGGTTTGTGGGGAATTACGTTTTCTCCCCAATTTTTGAAGATAATTTGGAAAGTTTTTTAGAATCCAGAAATCCCTCAAACAAATAATTAAAATAGAAATAAAGTTTATTTTAAAATATTGATTCAGCAAAAACCTTTTTTATATTTTGTTTTTTCGGATGCACTTTTTTGTATACGAATAATCAAAATAGTACAGATTTGTGGATGGTAGTAGAATTTCGGTTGGATAAACTTTACGTTTACGAAATCAAAAGGGCCGATAGACAGGAGTATTATAACTGCATATGCCTAAGACTTGATGGGTGCCTTAAGTAATGAAGTATACATACAATTTTCCACCCAGAATAATTTATATATTGTTACTTGCAGCGTTCATCATTTACACTTACACCAGACTCCAAAATTTCGTAATAACAATCTACATATCCCCTCAGATGCATCGGAATACTTTTTTGCGGTGAGTTTTCGGAGTTGATGTTGTTGCTTCACTGGCATTCACCTAATGTTTTGGCGCATGCGTGTTATACGATATCTTCCCTGAGAACTGTGCAGATTGATTAACTTTTCCCTTCGTAACAAATGCAGTGACAAATAAATGACTTATCTTATAAGATCGGTCTCCTTCAAAAATTTAACTTTAAATTTACTTTTTCTTGGCTTATCTGTGGGTTTGATAACTCTGAACTTGTTCCTCTCTCATGACACAAGCGCAGTGTAGTGATTGGTAAGCTATTTCACAGTAGAAGTCACACAAAAATCGATTTACAACTTCTTACTACATCCAATATACAAATGGCATGCCATAAAAAATGAGAGTTACTTTTCTACATGATGGCAACACCCCGAACCCAAAAAATAGAAGTGCAGGCAATTTTTTAAAAATGTTAACTGAACGTTTATAAATATTCTAAACGTAGCGGACGATTTTACTTTAGTAGTTTCGTGCTTGTTTAAAGAAATTTTTATTTACGCTACAGAAATGGAGGTGAGTGATTCGGAGTTAGCCTCCGGAAAGAGAAAAATCGAAAAACAAAATCTACTATAAAGTTCATGATGATTATTTTCTTTGAACGTAAAAGTGTAATCTATTAGCATGCTGTGCCTCCAAAAAATATTGCGAATGGTTGAATAATATTTTTCAGTTTTAAAATTGTTGCGATTACACATGTAGAGAAAGAGTAATAAACTGGTAAGAAATTGAATGTTACTTCACGTACGCATGCCGCTACTTCTGTTCAGAAATATTTTAGTATAAACCTCAATATTAAAATCATGCTACATCCAAATCACACTCCAGATCTCGCAACATGTAATTTCTGATGGTTTTCGACGTTGAATACTGTACCGTGACAGAAAGTGTAATACATATTCAGACGTTAATTCAGCAGAGTAGGTTTCCTTCAAGCAACTTTTAGAAAAAAGCATATCTACTTGTTTAGAACAGTAGATTGAATGATCGGATCGTTGAATATCATTTCAGGGAAGGTATTTTGAAAAATAATGTGGTTAATTTTTTGCTATAAATATATCTCTTAATTTCTTATGATTGTACTCTCAGTTTTTACGGAACGTCATTAGTAATATATAGTTACACTTTATAACGAAAAAAACGATGCACCAAGAAGAAGTGGCCCGAATGTAATGAAATTTAGTACGCAAAGATATTTAGACCGAACATGCAAATTTTTAAAATTTGGTGACTAATGAATTATTATCGGGAGCTACAGCGCATTAGAACTGCGCATTCAGCAGGTGTATATAAGAAGCGATTCTCAATCGGATGGCAGAATTTTCTGTCGTATTAAGATTTAGAATATCTTAAAATGACTGAAAAAATACCTCGATACAGGATTCGAGCTCATTACGAGCAACTGTCAGAGTTTGAAAGAGATCGTATCATTGGATTGAAAGAGGCAGGTGTGGCTAATCGGATAACCGCTCGTCATAGGGGTCGAGGCAATGCTGCGATTAGAAGATGTTGGCAAGAATGGGTGGATAGTGGCAGATTTCAGCGACATCATGGTAGCGGTTGAGCTAGGGCCACAGCAGTTCGGGATGATAGAGTAATTGTCATATCAGATGTCACAGCGCTTGAATCATCGTTATCAACCATCAGACGTGCTATCCGCACACGAGAGTCCAACTGTCCAACATGACTATTCACAGATGGCTGATAGAGTGAAATCTACGCTCGTACCGACCGCCACGCCACCTGTCACTCACGCCTGCACACTGTCGAGCCAGATTACAGTTCTTGGCTCCATCAGGTTGGAATAGTGCTTACTGAAGGACGTATATAGTTTAGGACGAATACCGCTTCCAACTATTTCCTGACGAACATCGGAGACGTGTCTCGAGACGCCCAGGGCAATGTGGAGATCCTGCTTTCACTATTTCATGCCATACAGGTCCTCAACCAGAATTTATGGTATAGGGTGCCATTTGCCTTGACAACTGGACCACTTTGGCGCCATTAGAGGCACACTTACAGCACAACGGTTCGTCGATGACATTTTGAGACCTGTTTTGCTGCCATTTCTTTTGCAGTACCCGGGCCTTATTCTTTAGCAAGATAATGCCAGACAACATACGGCACGTAATACTATGAACTGTCTTACAGCTTTCAAACACTTCCTCTGCCAGCCAGATCTCTCACCAATCGAACATGTCTTGGATATGTAGGTAAGGTGACTGCATCTACCAGGGAATGTTGATGACCTAGCCCGACAATTGGAGCAAATTTGGCAAGAAATACTGCAGAAGACAATCAAAGAGCTTTATTAATCCATGCCACGTCATGTGACAGCTTGCATCCAGGCTAGAGGGAGGTCAACGCCTTTTTGAGCTCGTTACTTTGTAACTAGTTATGTAACTAGAAATAAATCATTAAATTTTTCTGAAACTTTAATCATTTTTTATTATGTATATAATTTTTTAACCACCAAAGTTTGTCAACATCGACTACTCCTTCTTGGTGCGTCGTTTTTTGGTTATAGTGTATATATATATATATACATATATATATATATATATATATATACGTGTGAGTGTAGTTCATATTATTACTTGCAGCATAAGAAATTAATTATATATATTTCTGTCTTTGATTATCAGAATTTGTTAGCTCTTAATATTAATTATTCTGATCACATTTGTTTCCTTACCTCCCCTCCATAGCATCGATAAAAACATTACACATAGGATAAAGAAAATTAATTTTCAAATTTTTTTGTTGTAACAGCAATTTCGAAATATAATACATAAATTGTACATCTTAATTCACGAATTATAGAAAGCAATAATATTCAACACCATTAAAAAAATTCAAGTTTCAAATCTTAAGATTTAATTATGAACCATGAAAAACGGTTTATTTTGAAGAAAAGCGTGTGGATTGAAGTTTATTCTCACCATTTTTAAAACAAATTTTCACATGGAAACAATATTTTCTTTGGAAGAGTAAGAGGGAAAATGCTGATAAAACAATCCAATTTCAAGCAGAGATGTTTTTGAATTATTTTGCATTACGTAGTTCTTTTTAAAGTAATTTTAAGCAGTGGAAAAAAAATCGCATTTTTAATGAAACACAACTTTTGGAAATGAACCGAATTTTTGTAACGGCATATTCTTCTTGAAATGCATTGATGTCTTAGCACATAGAGCTCTTCAGTCGCCATTATGAAATTCGACTTTTCAAATCGATCATCATGCCTGCTTGTGTCATAAATTTGTCAATTTATGTCACATCCTTGTTAATATGAAATGTGATGTTGATATTTTGTTAAAGAAGGCAGTCTTTAACAGTAAAATGGTTTAATTTGATTTAATCAATCTGCAACTTATGCAAAAATATTCAATAATACGCACACACACAGATACATACATATATATATATATATATATATATATATATGCCCCGATGAATTAGAATTAAAGCGATTCCCTGATTGACATAGAAAGTGTCAGGGGAGAAAAGATCGTTAGGTCGTGCAAATAGTTTTTTCACATAAGTACAAAATGAAATTCTCGAAATAATTTTGTTAAACCAGCAAATTAAAAGTGGCTCGTAATGTACTATAACACGTGCTACTCTAAAGAGGAAAGCAGTATATTTAAAAGTGAAAAAATATTTCACGTTCTGAAATTGGATAAATAGATAGATGATAAGAAGATTTGATGTCCAGGTATAGTGGACACCAAAGTGGCTCTGCGTTAATAGATGAAACCCCTGACTGTGCCATTTGATTGGACATTAGGGAAGTTAGCACTCATATATCGTAAACCTTGTGGACATTAATGGTACAAGTAGAATGCTTAAAATGCACATTTGCTCGTTCCCGAATTTTTACACAATGACATGAAGAAACGATCTTAAAAAGAGAAAAAATAAACCACTAGCTATCATAAGAAACCTTCATTCTCGGTACAAGGATTAAACTTCTTTCAATCAGCGAGAATAGAAATCTGAAACTTTGTTTAACTGCATGTTCCAGTGCCCAGTAATGGGTGTTATGCCTTTTCTTTATTTTATTCCGCGAAGCGCTTACCTCATCCGTCCGCAATGTACTTGCCAAGATTGTTGACTGGACTTTTAATTCGTTCATGACAAAAAGGCCCCATGCGTAACGTCTCACGGCATTCTTGTTCAGTGATGTCTGATGAGGGTTTGCCGGGTGGGAGTGAGATTTTAATTTCTTCGGGATTTCCCATTATACGACTTTTTGAGAGGCCACAATTTTAACTTATCTCTCTTGTGCTTCTCTTTGGTTAAGTGAGGGAGTATGATAATACATTTGCCGGTCGTACCTACCATCCTGCCTCAGCTGGTTTGCCTGATTAAGGTTGCTTAGTCCACGCGATCTATTTTCTTTAAGCATTCCACAATCTTCAGGTTGGTTTTCTGTGAAAGACAAGGGCCTTTAAGGGTGTCAGGACCCTTTAAATTTTGAAAAATGTGTCTAAAATGCCTTTCTTTAAAAAAAAAAAAAGGAAAAGAAAAAAAGAAAGAAAGAAAACTCCTGTATTTTGCATGAAAATCAACGTAAATGGGAGAATTTTTTTTATGAGTTTGAAATGGTTTCATATGTATAATTTGATGGTTAAATATTAAAAAAATATTTTTTTAAAAATGTTATTTGCTGCATTTTGAAGATTTTATTTTTTTTTTCTGCTAGAAATGTGATTTTCACTTCAAGTTAAACGTACTGTTCAAATATTATGCGAATACCACCAAAATAGTCTCAAATTAAACTTAATATTTGATTTCAGGTGCTGAAGCTATTTTAGTTTCAAAATACTGAATTATTTTAAAAATTGTGAAAATTTTGAAGTTTTGAAAATTAAAAAACTTTTTAAAAATAATTTCCTGTCCATTTACTTTAAAGTTTGCTTTAAGTTCTACAGAATTGTAATTAGAAAATATGTTCAAGTTTTCATCCATTTCTAATAATTAGTATTTCATACGTCTTTGTAAAAGTTGAAAAAAGCATGTTTTGAGAAAAATGACTTTAATTTAAGTTAAAAATTTGAATAATTTCATACCCACTATAATAGCCAACATAAAAAGCCTCTCGTATAATAATTAAGTCATTATTTTACAAATACACAATATATATATTGCATTAACTTAACTTAATTCACTTTATGGGCCCCAAATGTCATAAAAAAAGCCTGTTGCAGTTATTTCGACATTTCTGGTATTTGAAAATATACATATATTTACAAAATATAACAGTATTAACGACTTAAATTTAGGTTTAAGTTACTTTTAAAAAGTTACTTAAAGTTTAAAGTATTATGTTACTTGTTAAAAGTGCATAACCACTTTATATATCTTGTCTAAAATATATAAAAAGAAAAAAAGATCGGAATATATTGTAAAGCGAACGCTTAGGATAATTTAAAGCTCATTCTCATGAAATAAAACATTTCTAATTTTAAATATATCTTAATTTTAACAATCTGCAGTGAACATACAACGAACAGAAAGATTTGATTTTTTTTGCCGTCCGAAAATGATGAAAAAAAGCTTCACAGTAGTATTGATTTTTTTCCTAAAAAGCATGTATTTTAATACGGTTATGCAGTAAATTATAAAATATAAGGTACAAATTATACAAAACATTATTTAAAAGCTTGTTCAGACTATTATTCATAAATTATTGGATGGTATATCATTATCACATTCAAACTATTTTAAACAATGTCAAGTTAGAAATGAACAACTCAATATTTAACTATTAACTATAATTTATATTCCGGTAATGTGGAGAAAACTTTTTAACCTCCTGGCACATATGTATCACCTTCTTTCATTCGCATGTTTTCATTATTTTTTAGAACTTTCAATCTTTTTGCTTTCCGAAAATCATGCGACTGTTCGCTTATACGTTTCTCAGCTTTCCTGATTCGCAGTTTATCCAAGTTTTGGAAATGCATTTTCATTTTCTTATCATTGGGCAGATCTAATTTTTTTGCTACAGAAAACAAGGAACTTTGTCCATCATTGCAAACAAAGGTACCTAAATAAGCAACAAATATTGCCACATTGCAGTCACATTCTACAACTTTTGGGAGGCAAAATAATGAGTTAAGTTATTTATTAGGGTTTTGTGTTTTCCCACTTAAACACTTTTTCAGAAGTGAAGGATGAGAAAGATCCTTGAAAACAGGCTTGACGATCTCCATCACAGCTTTGGAGATTGAATTCTTGTGCTGATATTCATGAATAATCATATCATCACAAATTGCCTTATTGTAACGACACCATGCATTCAGGCCTTTCAGACAGAGTCAATGCATGAGTTCCTTATCAGTGATGCATGAATGTGCCCAGATAGACCAAATAGCTGTCCTCATGCTTCTCACACCAGTACTATTCCCTCGTATGACGTTACTATAGTAAGAGGTCAGCTTTTTTATTACGACATCGGTGAGTCTGCTTTTTTCACCAATAGTTTTTCCATCAGAAAGCTTTTTTTCCCATGTGATGCTTTCAGTTTTCGTATCCTGTAGCGTATTCTCTTCTACACATAGCCGATACACTTGATTTTTTTTCTAACTGCACATCTTTCCCATATGGATATTCATCTGACAGTGCAAGAATTTTTTTACTGCCTCCATCAGATTATTGCCTTTGTTGCTCTATATCCCACAACAATCAATCAACTGTCTCCATCACCTATATACCGCAAATATTTGGCATTGTGCTTCTGTTGGGATCTGAGAAAAATACGTTTCATACCATCTACTTCCATTTTACCAGCATAAACGGAGTGATTTTTTTTACAAATATGTTTATGATTAAAAAACTACTGCAGGTAGGCGGGTCAAAATTTCATTACTTTAAATGAAATACATCCTTTACAAAATGACGACTTCACCTCAATGTCAGCAGCCTTGCCAGACTCGGCACCGAATATAATGCATACGCCAATCAACGACATATGCCCCCTCGTCTTCGAAGTACTATCACCACTAACTGTGAGTGGATTTGGATTTTCGGTAAAAGATTTTTCTTCAGAAACTGCGTTCTTCATGGAAGAAAGAGCCAAATCTTTCATTTGCTCAAAATTTTAATGTTTATATGACAGATCTTCGGTCCAGAAACAGATCTTCGGTTAATTTCTGCCTCATTCTTTTATTCACCAATCATGGAACAACTTCGAAAGTTAGACGAATAATCATATCCAGAACACTGAAATTGAAATAATGAATACGGCCCAGTTTTCGATTTTTCAGTAAGAATTAATGGATAATGCCAATGCTTGCACACGGTATTATCATTATAAAACTTTAAAAATGCTGATACATCAATCATGTGATATCCATTAAAGTTTTTACATTCTTCTTCTTCTACATTTTCATAAGTAATAAAAGAAGTTCATAGTTTTTTTAGATGAAGCGCTGACTTTTGTTTCATGTGCAAAAACTTATCAATATTTTCTTTTTTGAAAAACGGATTTTCACAAAATTTTCTTTGGGATCGTGTTTTGTTGCTTTTTCTTTTGTTACCCATTGTAATTACTCTAAAACATGAAAGAAAATATTTTCAAATAGCTTTAAATGATTACATAAAATTCTACTCAAAACTTCTCATAAACTTGTATGCAAACCGTGAAGAATGAGAGAAATGGGGAAAATATGTTGCTTAACCCCTGCTGTACATAAAAAATATTTACTAAAAGATAAAGCCAAATTAATTGTGAAAAATCTTAAAATTAAACTAAAGTGTGAAAAGCAAAACAAGAACTAAAGTGGGTGTGTCAGCCGCCATGTTTTTGACCCATCCATATTGGGAATTTTTTTCGCAAAAGTGACTTCAATTTGAATGGCTATGACTTTACAATTAATAAAAATATCAAAAGACGATTCAAATTATTCAGAATAATCCAAATTATATAAAAAACATTATTTTCAAAAACATCGATTATTTGAAAGTTTTAAGGCTCCTGACAGTCATTCCATGGCCCTGAGTTTCTGCACTCAATCCCAAAGAGATATCTCTTTTATAGAAGTCTCAGGTTAACAATGTGATATTTCATACGTAATTGCATTATGCACAAATTTCGCACATCAAGCGCAAGTTGCGTTGAATTGATGCGTTTTGTGACAGTTGAGGCGTTCTGATATATATATAATCTTTAAATCGTCTACTCTGTTTAGGAGTTAAATACAGAGATGCCCCCTGGAGGATTTCAGCTATAGACCGCTAAATTGGGAATTATATGCGATATCAATTTGCCATGATGCGAATTCCTTTATCGTAGTGAGATAATCTTTTCTCCTTTAGTTGAAATTTCTTGACGCCACTGTTTCGGAAATCACAGAAAAGCTTTTGAGAATTTTAAGTACTCTTTATGATCATTAATTTCCTCAAAATTTCTTTTCATACTGAATCAATTATGCTGCATGACTCCGTAATTCACTTTTTATCCTGTCTTGAATCGTTTTAAAGATAAGTGCCCTAGTTCCGCAGTTTCCCAACGAGTGGCGTTATCAGTGACCTCACAACGTAGTGCATAACTACTTTATAATAATCTTACACTACTTTTATCACTATAACTATTCGAAAATTAAAAGTAGGAACATACTAAATCGGGTTCTTTCCCTTTTCATGTGTATATGTCTTTCTCGTTCTCTCTATATTTCGTAGTGAATAGGCGTGTTTGTGTAATGATTTCTCTCAAATCTAATTTAATTTCCTAATTTTTATTTTAACGGTCATAGTAATGCATTTATAGCATTTATAGTAACGGTCATAGTAATTTTTTTCCTGATCCATAGCTTTTAATCTTTGATTTAGGCAATCACGCGGTATCCAAAACATACAAATATCACCATTTCTACCATTTTGAACTAATAGGGTTATTTTTCTCACAGCGAATTAGTCTCTTTGTAAAATACCTTGATGTTCTCGCAACATTTGTCATGGGACGAATAACTCTTACATTGAATTCCTAGTGAGATAACCAAGAAAAAATCTTTGTCACTTCGTACTGATTACTGGAGTACGGGGACCAGCATCGTCCGCTACTTATTCCGATGTATACGCCTACCTCTCGAGTGAACATAAAACAAATTCATTTATCCTCTATTTAAAAATTCTTTATTGTGCCACGACTGAAGTAAAAATGTTTTCAATGCAATATCTATGCAATTACCAAAGCAATATAACACACAGACAGGTATATATATATATATATATTCAGACTTTGGATTGAAATGCTGGGTTATGCATGTTTTAAGGATCGGAACTAATCAATCACATATAATATTAATTTATTTAAAAAATTTGACAAGAACCAAAAATTAAAAGAATAAAAGCAAATCATCCAAAATATTTGGACATTAGAATAGAAAAAAGTGTATTAAAATATCTAAATGCTTCAGCAAATTAAATTTAATTTACTTAAAAAAATTTTTTCGCAAAACTCTTTTTAAATAAGAGTTAGCTTTTATTGATATTAATGTAAGCTTCAGCAACAAAAACACTTAATTACTTCCTGTTGGACCATACAGAAAATGGCAATACTAATACTTCTCACCCTATATTAGAATGTTTCGAATTAATCGAATACTGCTAACAAAAATTTCAAAAAAAAAATAATTCTAAAATAAATAAATGCTTGTTCTAGTTTAAAGGTTATAAAATTCATATATTTCAACTTAATTCGAAATAAATTTTAAAAGCAATAAACTTGTTTCACCATCTATTTAATTTAAATAAGATTTAAAAAGATTTTAGACTATGAATCAAATTTAACTATTTTCTGTTTGTAAATAAGTGTATTAACATTAAAGTAGATGCTGTTTTTTCAAAACAATGCAATTTTTTTAAAATTTCATTTCTTAAATATTCACATTTTAAAAGATTGTTTAAACATTAATTAAATAAATGTATCTCTTCTATCTTTATCTGTTACACTTTTTCTCGTGAACTCCATTAAGTACAGCATATTAAATGACAATTTAATAATAATTTAGTAATAATAAAATGTTGATTAAAATAATATTAAATGACAATTTCCACATATTATTACAATGCTAACTTTTTAAATGTATATGCGTAAACATATAAACTTATATCGAAAATTCTAAAATTGGTAAGTTATCTGTAAAATCTTAAGAAATTTTCCAGAGATACTCGAAGAAACAATCAGACTAATTATTTGTATCTACCTTATTTTTCTTAAATAAAATACTATAAATTTTGAGGCAGCAACATTAATTCTTTTGAATGTTTTAAATTTTCTTCAATGCATAAAGAAAAATATCCATTGAACATAAATTTTCTTAAATAAAATAGTATTAAATAAAAAAAATACCTTTTTTTAATCTTATTAATTTATAAAAGCATATAAAAATAACTTTTGCTCATAAGTTTCATATTTAAATGTTAACCTCAATCTTCTTTAAATAAGTACTTTCTTTCAATTGCAATTACATCTACTATTAAAGGATCAAGGATTCATTTTGACTAAAAAGAGCATCAAGTAACGTGGACAATGTAAAAGAACCATCATTTGATGCAAATAAAATGTCTGAGTTCTTGAAAAAAATCTTTAAAAGTTCGGAAATAATTATTATAATATTTGAAAAATGATCACACACACACACACACACATATATATATATATATATATATATATATATATATATATATGGGTAACAAAATTTCAGATAAACAACATACATCAAACAATATCCAGAGGAATCGAAATATAAATTTCGTATTAAATAGTTAAAATAAGTGATGAAATAGCAGAAATAAATTTTAAAAAATTATTCAAGCTTAAAATAATTAAAAGCTACTAATTTAAGAAAAATATGTATAAATTACTAAAATACGAGTTATTATGAATAACACAGAAGAATCATTAAAAGACAACAACGACAACAAGAAATAAATTGAAAAAAGAAAATACCTTAGAAATAAACCAAATGGAAATAAAGATATATAATACTACCACTAGATTAGGGAAGAATAATCTGATCATTAATGATCAAACCTTCGAAATCAGTCACAGCTGCTGTATAAAAAAAGATGTAAGACCTTAAAAACAAATCAAAGGGACTGAACACATAGAGAAAATTATAATAAAAAGAAGTAAGTTAAAAATAAGAAAAAAACATACAAAACATAAATCTCTAAATATAAAATGTAAGAGAAACACCAAAAAATGAGAATTATTGTTAATAAAGAATCGATAGAAGTAATAAAATAACAAAAAAGCAACACAAAAAACATGATCAGCATTGATATAATCATTTCTTAGAAATATTAAGCTTGACACGTTTAAAAGCATATATATAAAATCCTAAGATCATCCTCTAACATTCAAATTTAGATTTAAAAAGCATTATACTGACACATGCTTAAAAGTTATAATTCAAATCATAACTAACAGATTTTAAAAAATTGAAAAATTAAAATAAAACAGTTCAATATAATTAAAAGTTTAAGAAAAAATAATTCTTTGAAAGAAAAAAAAAGAGGAATATTACAATAGTTCAAAAGTATTAGATCTTAAAACTTTTACATTTTAAGTTACTTTTTACAAAATAAATTGCATTTTCTGCTTGAATACAAAAATGATAGAATTTATTTAAATTTCATTTATTATCCAAATACTTATAAATTAATTTAATGAAAAGTAGGATATAATAATACAAAATTCTCCTGAAATATTTAAATTTTCTACACAGAAAGATACTTTAATGACCAAAACGTTTTTGCTGTCCCTTTTGTCATAAATATTTTACATATCCTATGATTCACAATTGTTAAGTTAACATCTAAGTAACCAGTTTCAAGAATATTTTATAAGTTTGTTTTAATTTTAAATAAGAAGAATTGAAAAATTAAAGAAATTTAAAGTTTTGGATACATTAAATTTGAAAAATTATTAGATCATCAATATACCTAAACAAAGTATAGTTATTATTATCTATGTAATTTTCTTCGCAAAAGTGTAAATAACAATGTTAGCCAGACTATGACTAGCGGGATTACTTTGTCGTATGTTTATAATTTCCAAAATACAATATCCATTTAGTACGAAATTAAATAGAAATTAAAAAAAAATTTCATAAAAAATGGAACAATTAAATTTTAATTTTTAATATTAAGAAGAATTTTCAGTAAATTTACAATACCAATCAAATGCAACAAATCTTTAAAATCATAGTTATATATGTAGAGTAATTCTCTATATCATGAACATATTTAATAATGTCATTATTTTTTTATCATAAGAGTCGTATCAAGAGAAGCAATACTTTTTTTTAAAAAAAGTTTTTATAAAAATTTTACCTGTTTTATTAATGTAAATATTGAAATCATTAATTATTCATTTTTAAATATTTTCCTAGAGGTAAAAAATTGCACTTTATGCTAATTTTTTTAATATTTTAATCATGGTAATTTATTCCATAAAAAAAAGATCGAAAAGATGCAAGCACATGAAGCAGATTTGAAAAATATTTATGCTTAATGACTTAAATATCTTTCAAGTTTATGTAAATAAGATTCTATATTTATGTGAAAAAAAAATTTTAATTTAAAATTACCGATATTGAATTTGTCTTTGTTATCTTTAGACATGTGTGGGTATGGATTCTATAAATATTTAGAAGTAACATAAATTATCATAATGTTTATTATTTATCGAATTATGCATTACTTAAAATGAACATACTAAGGTTAAGTTTTTAAAATTACGAATACAGAAAAATATTTCTGTTAAGTTCCTCATCTGATTGATTTAATAAAATTAATTTTATTAAATACAGGAGGAAAGTATATTGCTTAGAAAGTAATAGAAGTTTTAATTTACTAAATTTTTCAGTTACAGCTTACATGCTTGCTCAATTTATTTTACTTTCATGTATATATTTTTATATGTTTCCTTTCAATTTTTCAAAAATGTATTTGTTTGGATTCTAATCAATTCGCCAAAAATAAGTTTTTCTAAAATAAAATAAACTAGGAATTAAATAATTCATTATTATACTATTAACAATGAAATCTAATCAACTATACTATAATTTTAAACCCATACTCTCATTATAACATTTTTGTTAATGTAAATTTAAAGCCTAATTTATATAAAGTCATTGCCTTTCAATTTTTCAAAAATGTATTTGTTTGGATTCTGATCAATTCGCCAAAAATAAGTTTTTCTAAAATAAAATAAACTAGGAATTAAATAATTGATTATTAAACTATTAACAATGAAATGTAATCAACTATACTATAATTTTTTAGCCCATACTCTCATTATAACATTTTTGTTAGTGTAAATTTAAAGCCTAATTTATATAAAGTCATTGCAATTGTAAGCATATTAATTTTATTGTTAAGACGTAATATTTTTTCACTTAGAAATTAACATGAATACCGATTTAAGAGTAAATATAATTACGTAGTAAGTTTAGAGTAAAAGCAATATATCAGTTGCTTACAAATTAAAATAGATTTTAATTCAATAATGTGTAATTTTCACTGTATTAAACTTATATTCCAAGTATATTGGCAATTATAGAGTAATCAAATGTACTTAAGACATGTTTGATACATTTGATTGTATAGATAAGCAGATTTCATTATATTTAGCAAATTACTTTATTCCCTAGATCTCAAGTAAAATGTGTATCAAATCATAACACAAATTAAACATAAATCTTTCAGATTTCTGCTTATTAAACAGCATATTAAAATTACATATTTCATTTCTATCGAATAAAACTATTATATTGTTTCTTTTTAATGAATACTTTAGAGTAAAAATGTTAAGAAGTGCTGCATTTCTAAAGCAAAAATAAAATTATACGTAACGAAGACTTAATTTTTTTTTCAACATTTTCTTTTTTTTTTAATAAGTTCCATTGATAATTTCTTGTTTAGTAATGAGTATGCGCGTTACATTATTCTTGTAGGTGTGAAAAGTAACAACTGTCCTACTTAGCACATATCAGTGCTTATAAGTTTATTTTCTGAAAAAAGTATTTTTCTTATTATTCTATTAAGCTTTAATATAAAATTGAAAAAATTAAATAAAACCCAGGATAAACTGAAAAGTTATATACTATCCATGATATTATTATTTAAGAGAACTATGATAATAAATGATAAATTTTTCGTCTAGAAACGCTTGACATATTTGCATTGTTTGCAAAGAAACCTAGCAAATATTAAAAAAAAGAAAACAAAAGTAAAAATTACCACAGAAATTTAATTAATAAGAAAACGAGTAAATATCTATATAACTAAATCAAATTTGTGTAGTCCCTAATAATAATATCAAGTATAATTAAATCTATCCCTAACATTATTTTCATTGAAATTACATTGAAATCCCAAAATTACAATCAAAATTTAAAAACATCATTTTTTCCCTTTTTTCTTCATTTTTTCAAAAAAAATCCATTAAATAGAGTTTTTAAGATGCATTTAGTGAAACATGAAGATAAAACTTCATTTAAAAGTTGCAATTTCTTAAAAAGTTATTACAGTATTAAAACCTAGATCTCTTGGATCGTAACATTATAAAAAATAATAATTTTTGTACACGAATTTCTATTCCTAAAATTTGGCTGTTAGAATGTCCGGTTTGAACCAATTTAAGTTGCATTTGAATTCTTCCTTATGTGATTTCCATATACAAATTATTCTTAAAAAATTTTCCATTTATGAAAATTTTGATCCTAGAAGTCCTAAAAATATGTATGTTTTCAAATAGGGTGCCTAGTATATTCATATCTATTAAAACAATTGAAAAGAAAATTTCTTAAGAAGTATATTATTTTTTCGAAATATAGTTTTTCAAAACTTACATATACCAATACATTAAGGTTATAATCACAATACTTAGATACTAATAATTAAGCAGGTTAACTTGTTACATGCGTGTTAATAATAAGAAAATCTAATTTATCTTATTCTGGAACACTACAAGCTTTACTTTTCTTATGTTATGAAATAAACAGACGTTTTTTTAATATATCTCAAAAAAAAATTTCCCTTAAAAAATAATTATTCTTAAGATTGCATGAATTAGGAATAATCGTATTCAAACAAGCTTGCAAAAATAGTTTTCTAATTAAATTTAATCAATTACATCTAAGATTTAGGCACGAAATTAAAAATATAATGTGTGTGTGTGTGTGTGTGTGTGTGGTTTATAAAGGCGAAATGGGTGCATTAAATGACACAGACTACTGAGAAATTTTCCTTCAATTAAATCTCTAATGGGCAGCTAAGGTCTTTTTTTAATTTTTTATTCATTTTAAACGTTGAATGAAGAAATTCTTTAAAAATAAGCTATAAAAATTCTAAATCTTTTTATATGCAGAAGCTTTATAGATGTAAATTTAAAGTTAATTGAAATAAATACGCTAAGCTCAAAATCTACAACATAATTGTTTGAAACAAACGAATTCGGACAGTTATTAAGAAAATAAAGATGACATATAAATATTTATAACAATAAAAAAGGTTAGTATCTTATTAAAATCAATGCACATTCACACACATGTCCTGATAAAGTCCTTTTCCTAATCCCTTAACATGTCCGTCAAACTAAGAGTAATCCAGTTAAGGTAATTAAGGGAGTTTTCGTGGAATATAATTTAGGTAGGAGAAATGGCTAAGAATGCGCTTTCCAGTGTTGGAAAAGGAGATAACTTATAATCTTGACAACTCTAATTGTTCATATGACATGATTTTATCGCCTTGATTGGCGAACTAATTTAAGAGTCAGTAGACCATAGCTGACTCAAGCGATTGCTGTAATTACTAAGGCTAAATGCAAATACTTGTTGTAAGTGTAAAAAGTTCTTTCTACTAATAACGTTTCGTGCAGATTTATTAATATGTGATACTGATCTAATGAATCATTTGTTTGACAGTGGAGCCTTTTTATGAAATTAGAAGATAAAAATAAGCTCCAGAAATAAATTCATAAATTATATTTTGTTGAGAAATTTGGAAGTAAGTTGATTTTCATAGTGTTAGAAAAAGAATATTGATGTTTTATGTATTTGAATATTTAAAAAAAAGCAGAAACATGAAACATTTGTTTATCCTTAAATTTATTAAACAACTTGATTTGAAGATGATAAATGTCTATTATTTGACAGAAATTAAAATTTAACAAAATATAGGTTCTCAATTGTGCTGTAAATACACTATAGTGTTTTTTATTCACTCTCATTATTTACAGTTATCCTCTTAATGGTATTAAAAATATGTTTGATATACAATTTTGAGCTATTGAAATGTCATCGAATTCTTATTAAAGGAAGCTCTAAATAATTGTATTGAAGTATAAAAAATCCAAATTCTTAATATACTGTATTTACGAAATATGGTTGCATTTTATACAAAGTCCAAATATTTTTTTTTGAAATTTAAAGTAAAAGAATACATTTAAAGATTTGTAAAAGGACAGAAAAAAAGGGATGGATGTTGTACTGCTCCACCTCATAAAATGTGGAATGCATTAAAAAAGTTGAAATTTATTTAAAGTTAGATTAGTTTTTAATTAAAAATATTATTTCAGTTTATTAAGGGATTTCGAAACTCATACCAAACACAAATAAATTAATCAGGATGAAAAAATATATTTAAAAATAAAAAAAAAGTCACTATAAATAAAGTAGCTAAAGACTGCTCAAAATCATTGAAAACAAAACATAAACATTTAAGATGGGCCGATCAAAACATGGTTTGTTTAATATCCTATACTATGTCTTTGATTTTGTTAAGACAAGAACAGAAAATGAATTTGGCATTAAAAATATACGCTGGATAAAAAGTTATAAAAGATCAACGAACAACTGACAATTAAATCTCAAAAAGAGACTGAATAAATTTAACCAACGTTGAATTTAAAAAATAAGCAGTGGAGTTATTAACTAATATATAATTTCTATTTAATATTTTTTAAAATTCAAAAAATACATTCTAAACGCCCGAATGACTTATGCTAATGTCGTCTCCTAAATTTACGTGAAAATTATTTGAAAGTAGGGTAAACTTTAACACGATCTACGTCTTCTTATACTCAATTTTTCGAATCATAGGGAGCGAATGAATCTTGTGAATCCCAACAAATCTTATTGAAAGAGAAAAAGTGATCATTGTTCATTATTCTTGCATGGAGACTGGCATTCCAATATTCGATAGTATGACAAAGTATACTCATAAAATAAGAACTCATCGAGCGATGGAAACGGACGACTAATGTTAGTTTTCTGCGTACATCAAGAGCAACGTCTTGGAATATCTCTTTATATATACCAAGTCCCTACTAATAAAAAGAATATTTTTCCAGGATTTCCCCAGGGATACGTGTTTCATTACTAAAATAAATCGCAGTTAGTCTGTGTGGAGCAAGCGAAATTGATGTGTATGGCTCTTGGGCGAGATCCTCCTTCTTCGATTTGGAAACATTATTCATTTGAAAAAGGTATAGTTTTAGCAGCAGCAATTGCTTTTCTTCGAATGGTTTTGCATACGATAGCAATGGGAAATCACAAAGAATGTAATACTTCTCGATATTTATTTAAATTCACGAAAATTTCAAAAACTTCTGGTACTTAGCAAAACATATTTATATAAAGATTTAATAGTATTTATATGATGAAATTCACAGTAAAATATATTTCTTATATATATAAATGCTTATAAATATCAATTTATTATGCTTCCGTTGCTATTCGAGCGCGCGATTTAACCATAAAAATCCCAAAGTAGAATTATTTTGTACTGCTTTAAAAAATTTAAATTATTCTTTGGAAATACTTTTGGTTATTATAGGTAAAAGTTTTGGTGCTTCTAGAGTTTTATGAAAACTATGAAGTGTAACAGATATAATTAAGAGTAATTAGCTTAACGTTTTCCAATAAAAAGCTGTTAATTAATCTGATTTTACTTGGTGTAAGTTAGTAATAAAATGAACAACATAAAATGAATTCCAAGATGCATATGTTTTCAAATATTTTAAATAAAATATTTTTTAAATAATGGGTGGAAAAACCTAAGTACTAATTTATTGAAGTGTGGTGCATGAAATCAACTATGAAAGTCAAAATAGTTATCAAATTAGCTATCAAAGCTCAATAATTATAGCTACATTATTCAGCTGGAGAAAAAATGAATTCTATGTCCCAAATGTAATTAAAATGTGCTTTGAATTAAGACAGTTCGTGAGGAAATTCAATATTATTAATACAACTTTATTTCTCCTCTTAAAGAACTTATAATTCTATATTTCTGTATTTTTAATTAGTTGTTATGTGAGAAAAGCAGTCAGGTTGGAATACATTTCATATGTGGTTGAAGATACTCTTTGAAAGAAAATTTCGATAACTTTCCCCATTAAATACCTATTAATATATAAATATCGTAATTACAATTTATGATATATTTATATGTTCAAATTTCCCTTTTCTGCAATTAAGAAAAAAAATTATATTTAAATTATAATTTGTGTGTGTGTAAAATGATTAAGATGGTGTGTGTAGTTAGGCTGGAGTCACAGAAGTTCATTTTCAACTCTATTTCATATAGATATTTATTTAAGTTGATGTTATCACATGTAGGATATACTTTGACGCAAAAACAAACATTAGGGGAAGCGGACAAATCAAGGATTGCTTAACGGCAAGTCGGATTTGTCGAAAAAAGACCCTTAGACGGAGTAGAGAGCTTTTATACTCTGGAAAAGTGTATATATATATATATATATATATATATATATATATATATATATAGAAAGATTTCTCATTACTTTTGCAATTGCATTACAAAAGTAATTCCAAATTATTAGTAATATCTGTCGTCAATTTTGTGTGGTTCAAAGGACTTAAAATTATTATTAGTTGAGAATTTAAATTTTATGAGAGTTTGCTTATTGGACATTAAATAATAGTTTTCAAATCTCTTCTAATTAGGAAGAAGACTGAATATTCCATTAATGCTGTCGATCCGTAATAAAAAAAAGTTATTCTACCACATAATAATTATGAAATTCTATCCTTGGTTTATACTTGCAGTGTAAAAATTTTGAGCATTGTTTTAACTGTATTGCTGAATATTATTCTCTGAACACTAACCTCATTTTATTAATTTTAAAACATGTAATGATACCGAGGAGAATATTATACACAAACATTTTGCAAAGATTTGAGAAAGTGGAAAAAAGTAAATCTTACTTATGCATGTGTTCAAATTTATTTTAAAAAATATAAAGTCTTGTTTTCCAAAATCTCGATTCAAATAGCTTTTGGCAAAAAATGGAATTTTTGAATATTTATATTCTACTATTATAAAATTTATATGCTTCAATTTCTAATACATTAAATTTTTTAATGATAGTTAAATTTATACACCTTCATTTTTACTAAGTATTCTTTTAAAAAAGTACATATTGCTTTATAACTTATAATTTTGTTTCGATTATATTCATCTCATGCACATCCATTTTGAAATCATTAAGTATATATTTCTTCCCAAACGTAGGAATTATTTTAAGGAAAACATTAATATACGTTGTATATATGATATGAATTCAACATTGTTAGCTTAAAACATAAAAGTATATGTACAATGCTAATGATGAATCTGAAATAATTTGCTTTGTTAAATTTATAAAGGGAGTCTTGAATATATGTTTAATAGACGTTGCTCTTTAATGTCATACTTTTGAAAAGTGAGATAGGTAGAGAAATCTTTTCGATGATATTAAACAAGGAATGAAAATATGAGATTTTTCGTAATAACTTAAACTAGTATTTTATAATGAAAATCTGAGACACGATTGATGAAGATATACATGCTAATATAAGTGCAAGGTGAATAACAAGGCTGTATAATGCAGAACTGAAGAAATGTCTATTATCATGATATACTGAAGATAATAAAATATTAATTTGCATTTTCAGGCACATTATAAATACTTATATTTTGTAAAATATGTTTAGGAAGCATAAATATTCACAAACAAAACTAGTACAAAACTAAATCAACTCTTTGGCTGTTTAATAACCAAAGAGTTGCAATTTTAGTAGATCCAGACATGCAATTTAGCATCATTATTTTATAAGATATACATTTATGTTCACTAAAACTTTTTAAGAAGTTTTCATAATTTCAACATCTTAAATAAATTTTCTAAAGAGCTATTTTTCATTTTCCCACTATTTCAAAGTGATTTTATTTATTGTAAGTTCGTGAAATCAAGTTTCAAGACATCAATAATAAAAAAGATTTTTGTAGAAAATTGTGTTATTTTAGTAGAGGAAAACTGTCAAAAATAATCCTTAAATATATAATTCTATTGTCTAAGTATGGGAAATACAAAAGCCAAGAAATGAGTAATTACTTTTCCTTCATAGTATAATCTAAAACTTCGTGGATAGATTATCCCCATTTATTCATTTCCATTGATAGTATGATGGATGATAAATATTTTGATTGAAGTGAATGCCAAATAAAAACACTTATATTCCGATATGTAATTAAAAGTAATGTTCTTAAATATTTTAGTATTTTAAGAATACACATGATTTTTCAAATTCCCATTGGAATAACATAATAAGAAAACAATAATTTAGATAATTGTGATTAAAAATAAATTCGTTGAATGATTTCAATTTTTCAAATAAAGAAATTTAATTTTGAATCAGAATACAAGAAGTAATAAAGAAAAATTTTGCAACTTGTTTTCACCAGAAAGCATTTTCTTCTGCAATCAGCTTATTAATGTACATTATTTTTTAACAAATCTAAAAACATTTTATACAGTGAGAAAGTCATTCGAAAAGTCTAAATTGTTATCGAACTCTATGAGTTATTAAATTAATTTCAAAATTATATAAGAAGAAAGGAAGAACTAATTTTTAAAAGATAGAATTTTTGAATGTTTTTAATAACCTCAAAATTATCATTATGCTGTTTTCTTTTATTTTCTTTTTCTTTCTGGAAGTAAGCAACTTTAGTAATAGATGTCTCTAAATCAAATATAAAAACACATGCTAATTGCCTTCTTACACAGTATGATTTTTCAAAACAAGTGTTTAATTATTAAAGATTAATACTTTACTATAAAATAATATGATAATAAACTCACATCATTTTCATCTCATTGTTTGGTTAATTTAAAATTCTGCAAATTAGCTTATGAAGAAGATCAAAGTTTGGTGTAACATAATTTACAATGAAATTCAGATAAGTATATAAACTTAGTACTTATCCTTATGTACATATGTATATTGTTGCAAATTACAATTAGTAATATTGATATGTTTGGTTTCAGGAAGTTGTACATTGGAACAAACCAGATGATAACAAAGTCTTAATTATTATTCTAAGTAATTGAGTCATAAACTTAAGTTTATTTCTTATTTTTAAGCCTTTTCTACATGTCAACAGGGTTACACATTTCTCCTAGTGTTTCATGATCAATCGAAGTCCGTCATTGTAGAAATCATCATATTGAACTTTATATCCTCCATATTGTAAAGACAGCTTTCTAAAACCAAATCAAAATTAATCACTGAATATTAATTGATCCTTATGTACAACGTTATGTATATAAGTATCAATTTTATTCATAATAAATTTTATAAAGATATCTTGGTTTTTTTTTTCTTAGAACAATAATTTAAACTTTACGATACTGTCTACTACTGCACCATTAAAAACTGTTACACTATCATATAAATTTGACATATTAAAAATTAAAAAAAGAAATTAAAAAAGAGTTTCTAAACATATAGCACGTGCTTATGTCTTGATAGTGAAATATGTTTGTCCCAAAAACAGTAATATTAAATATTGGAAGTAAGACAGACGTATCCATGAGAAGAATGTCACTAAATTTGGTGTTAATGGGACATGTCAGCAAAAGATCTATTCGCCTTTACTAAAAGCGCATCATAATCAGCAGTGCTTCTGCTGATATCTTGAACATAACGGTTGTACACTAGATGACCGGTAAAACGGTGCCTGTTCAGATAAATCACTAGTTGGTAACAAACATTGTGAAAGGTAGTGGTGGCTCCCAAATAGTGACGACTGCTTTACTTGATACAATCTAGGTTCTCTCGTCAAACGGAATCAATCCTAGATTATGTTAAATACTTGAATACCATTTGCAGCCGTTCATGGGCTTCTGATACCCAAACAAGGAAGGAAATTTTCAGATTGACAATGCGCATGTCACCAGGTGAAAATAGTTTGCGATTGCTTTGAGAAACATTCTGCACAATTCAAACGAATGATTAAGCTACCTTAAGTACCAGAAATGAATTCCATAGAACGTATATGACACATGACCGAAAGGTCATTTCGTGCACAAATCCTACAATTGCTAAGGTTTGTCGTTTATGTTTATGTTTATTATGGACGTTTAAAAAGTTATGGACGTTTCTATGCCCAGAATGGCAGAACATTTTTTCAGGAAACTCCAAGCAAATTCTCGAGTCAATGCCATTTCGATTTGCCACATTTTAAAGAAGCGGCTCCACAAGACGGGTAGAAGAAGGTGGGTCTACAAGATAATAGGAAACATCCCATGACTTTTGGCTATTCAGTACATGTTTGTATGTTTGTATATATGTGTGTCTATGTGTGTGTAGATTATCCTTGAACTAATGACCCGAATCGTATGGTGAGAAACAAAATAAATTATGAAGTATTTTTGAAAACCTACCTGAGCTCGAAAATTAAAAGTGTTAGTGAAAAATAAGAAATGCTAAAGAAACAGAAAAAAATTATTTTTTTATGAGGACCGGTGTGAAATTTTGGCTAAAATGGTTTGATGGAATCGTCATATGCTGTATTCCTCTAACTCAAATGTTATACGTCCTCAAGCTTTTCTCGAGAGACTTTTTGTTATTGTGTAAGCAGATATTGTGATTAATTTCCTCATTGCTCGATACTTGTTACCATATCTACTCCACGATAAATCTCATTTTCATTGAAAAATTAGAACCAGAATTACTTGAAAATGTTCCAGATAATTCTCAAAAACCCATATGTGCTTATCATTTCGACATTATTTACTCTCATTAGTGTTAAGAGAAATCGCGTCGATGAGTGCTTTGAGTTAATTATATAATAAATAATCAACTATTGAAAAATAGGGTGAACATGTTACCCAGGCAACTGGTCCTATCCATCGAAGGTCAAATTTGAGATGGAGGGAATTTACTTAAATTTGACCCTCGATGGATAGGACGAAATGGACCAGTTGCCTGAGTAACATGTTCACCTTATTTTTCAATAGTTGATTATTTATTATATAATTAACTCAAAGCACTCATCTACGCGATTTCTCTTAACACTAATGAGAGCCTCATAGCAAAACTTTCAGTTGCTGTTGGGACTTTTCGTGAAACCACTTTCATCTGAGAAATGGTATCCAAATTCCTAAATAGATGCTGCAAGATCTGTTTCGATGTTGGTGGTGTCTTATTTTAGAATTTATTCCAATTATAAATATAAATATAATATTTTTTTCATCTTTTGCAGCATTTTTTAAAAAGCCTTTCACCAAAACTTTTATTCCCGATTCCAACTGCTACGCGAAATATATCTCTTTATGTTATAGGCATATATATATATATATATATATATATATACATAATATATATACTCATAGTTAGAGAGAGAGAGAGAATCTCCAACATTACAACAAAAAAGGACACCTTTGTTTACTTCCTTACATTATGAAGATAATATGTCCTGCATTTTTGCTAAACTCCCTGCTCATGATGTTCTGCATATGAATATTAAACTGTTTATTTTGAAAGAGATGCAAGTCCATTTTCTGCTATATTGATTAAATTAAGTGTTAAGCCTTTAGTACTTTCAAAAATATAAATTAATTTTGTCAAGTGTAGCAATGTTTAAATCATTTTATCAGAATGTAATTTTTTTAAGTGAATTTTACTATAATGATATATATTTATTAGTTATAAAATAGACTTTCACAATTTCAGTTGTAAAAATAATTTAATTTCAATTACGAAAAATAAAACATCTTTTTAAATATATTTTGTATTAATTCGGTTTTGTTTATGAATATCTACAAGGAATAAATTAGTAGTAGCATTTTTATTATTAGTTATTATTTTATTTTTAACATTAATCATATTTAACATATATATATTTTAAACTTAACATACTATAATACTATTACTCTTATTTATTTAGTCTATTTATATAGTAGTGTTACGAAATATACATGACATATATAGAAGATATATGATATCGTTTTGTAAAAGCACCAATATGATTCTTTTAAATTTTGGTTGTCTTTCCTGAAATGTTGGTGATACATCTAACGTCTTAAATTTTGTATCTTCCGTTCATGTTTTACAAAAAAGTAAATGTATAGCACATTTTTTTATTAAACCTCATCCAACATATCAATTAAATTTCCTTTTCTCCGGTGGAACCTTTTCTTAATTGTTTTTGAACTGTAATTTGTAAATTTTTCTTTGAAGCGAAATTCCCTCGTTCCATTTCCCGTAAGATATATTTTTTATTTCATAACATCATAATAATTCTACAGTGTTCACAAGAAATACTTATTTTGTATTGCTATTTCAATAATACCAAAATCTGCATCGTTTGGTAGATGAGAATGTCCAGAGGGTAAAAATTTATGATTAATTACTTCGATATTGTTTTCCAAAACCACACGATATTGATTCACCCACATGAATGCTATTTGTAAATTACAATTTTGTCCAGTACACATATCACTGTATGTAATGACATGACTTTGGGTCGTTACAGAATGCGAATATCTAAGACAGCAAGAAGCTATTTTCTGCACTCACCTGGAAGCAGTAGTTCAGCCCAACAAATACATATGAACTTTATTAATATGGAAATTATAAAATATCTCTTTCATTTGCAAGATACATATTTCACATGTAATATGCAACTGATACAGATAATTTTGGATATGTTAAGGTTTTTAATAAATCAAAAGAAAATACAAAGTATTTTTCGAGAATTTTTGATACTAGGGTTTTATTTTCCTGTAATGCTTTTCTTGATAGCTCAGCATTTTCAGGTGAACACCATGGCTTTGTACTAGAGTCCCATTTTCTTCATCATTAAACGTTGTCTGAATTTTTATGTTGAAGATATCACATCCTGCACAGATATGTTTATGTAATGTAGGAAATGTAATCATGAACTCTCGTTTAAAATGTTTTCTGTATGTCCATTCATTAATAGAATTTAAGTTACCTTCATCACATCTTTTTCTAATAAATATTAAACCCTTTTCTTATCTATAATTCAGGATTCAAAGATTTTATTTTTAGATTTTTGGATAGAATATAATAATTTTCAAATATCGGAACAATTTTTATGTGTTCTATCATTGTATTTATCACTAGTTCATTATTTCTTCAGCAAAAAAACATACATTTGTTATCATGTCTTTTGGAATATCGTGCACTTTTAAGAAGTAAAGTAGATTTCTGTAATAAAAATATTAAAGAAAATTTTCTTACTTACTAAAATGTTTCCAAGAGATGTAACCGTGTAAAATTTATAAGCATAAATCCACAAAAACCCCGAATATATTTTGGCATTCTTGTGTTTACAGTTTCACGGTGAACATTATAATAGAATAAATACGTTTTGATTATTAAAATTACTTACATACAAGAATTGATAAAAAAAAATGTTATAAGTTTTAAAAATTGCCTGTTAATCTTCTTTAACACTTTCTAAATATTTCTTCAAGCAGTTGCAATTTTTTAGATTCAAATCTTTTTTGCTCTTTGGAATAAATTTAATTTTTTGTGTAACACTATTGTCAGTATTTTGATTAATTTTACTTATTCGTTGCGTATATATTTTCCATTATTTCCTTTGTTGAATTGAAGTTTTCACTAATAATATCCTCATCTAATGAAGAGATTTTACTTTTATAATTCTACAAGTATTTAATTCCTATGTATTATACACACGCATTTAATGAAACATCAAAATGTTTTATTAAAAGCTTGTTTTTCTTTGTGGAATCGTCTGCATCCACCAATTCTAAAATTCTTCTTTTGTTCATATTCATGTATTTTATCCTGTGTGAATTTATTTGTAATTAATTAAAATGAGTATTTTAAATTATTATGAAATAATATTGATTTATCGTTTCTTCTTACCTGTATTACTATTTGATGCTGTTATGAAATTATCAATTTTTAGAAGAAAGTAAAATAAGTAAAATCCCCTTCAAAATGTGAAATTCACGACTTTTTTTTAATCAAAACAAATATTTTACAAATATACAGTTACACAAGCATCAAAATCAAACAGACGATTTTTTTTAAGATAATAACAATATTAAGGAAGAATAGAGAAATAAATTTAACAAACTTTGGGGGTTTTTTGTTCATTTTTCCGTAACTTCTGATAATAAATATGTACGTTTAACAGTTTTCATTTTGTAGTAAGTAGTATGCAAATTACAATTACGTTATATAGAAGATGATGAGAAGTTAAAGACTTATTCCACTTTCATAATCAATCACTGAGTAATTTCATTTACTTGCCAGTTTTAAATTGAACAAAGCATTATCCTTTGCTTAGGATATTGAATATTAACTAGATATAAATAAAAAGCTTGCATTAATTTGAATTAAAATTATGAGGTATTCTAATTTTTTTTAAAAAAAAGAAATCGTTTTCCATCACTTTCAGAATACGTGGTTTATATGTGTTTGTGTGTGCTTGAGTGTATATGAGCGCATGTTTGTATGGGAAGAAAACTTGAGGATACCAAAGAAGATGGAGTAAAATTATTTTGTTTAACACAATCATGAACTTAACAATTTTATTCTTAACTTGGTTCTTCTTTCTGAACATGTTTTGAACCAAACTAGTTTCGTATCGAAATTAAATGTCAATACATTTTTTTTTATTTCCGCAATATCCTTATATTATTTTTTAACTTCAACTGAGCTGTGTATAATCAAATGTTGGAAAAAAAACTAAGATTACTCCACATTAGACTTTTTTTTGTACTAGCATAGATTTTTTTTCTTGTTTGCATAATTTGTATTCGAAAGTCAATTACATATTTTAAATTAACTGTGCATTCAAAGTGCTTCGCAATCAATATGATCTGCATTTTCGTTGTTTTCAGATTATCACATTTAATATTAATTATAATGTAAATGATATATAGTTTCATTATTATTAATATACATATTGATAAAAAAAACCTTACTCTGATTATTTTGATACACAATTATTAATTATTTTATATTTTTAGTTTATTCATTTAATTAGTGGTGAGGAATGGTAGAAGGCAATCTAACTTTCTACCTTGAGTGGGTCTAATGGATTTTGCTGTAATTTATTTTATGTTAGCTCACATGGGGTTTTATTGTGACTTCTTACATTTTATGTTACCCTAAAATATATAAATTTATTTAGCTTTATACGACTCGTAGAATCCAGTTTTTTTTTTTTTTTTCGTTAACAGAATAAGAAAATAACTTTTTTTTATCAAAGAATGGGTTTAATAAATCCATATCTATAATATGCATTTAGAATTAAAATTAGCTCTTATAGAAGGTATGAATTTGAAGTGGATGTCATATATTAGGAAAATATTTTCCGTTTTATTTCATTTTCAACCGGATATGACTGAAATTTCATATGGGCCTGAAAGGAATAATTCGATAATCCTCTCTTCTACTACGTACTATGAGGGCGAAGTTTTAGATGAGGATGATAAGAAACCAGATATAATTTCATATTGCACTGAAACTCAAGGAGAAGAAAATACTAATGATAAATTAGATGCTACATCTCATGCGTTTCAGCAATGTTGCAAGGTTACCAGTTGTGAGGGTGAACGTAACGGACACTCAATGAGAAAGTAATTAATATCACACAGAAATATTTTACACCACACATGCCTACAATAATCATTTTGTAAAAACTTTTAAAAATAATTTAAATTAAGGACAATCATAAGCTGAGGACCCGACAGCTAATAGAAATAACAAAATAGAAGAGAGAACCGTAAATCATCAATACGATTCTCCTCTCTCGATTGCTTTTCAGTACAATTTTATAGATTGGGTAGAAGAAAGAATTTAATTCACTTTAACTTCCTATAACTTAAGTTGGCTTGCCTTGCCAGAATAGACGCTACGTTCTCATAGTGTTCGAATGACAATAGGCTGGTGGGGAGCACCAGTCACCACATATGCAACAGGGAACTAAAAAAATGATCTGTATGTTTATTATATAATATAATTGACCTAGATGTTATAACTTCAAATATTATTTTAATGCATTTGAAACCTTCTTACAATGAAAACAAGTTGTACAAAAGACTACTTTTTCCAAAGGAACTTGGAAAATAGCTGAGCAAAAATCGCACAAATATAAAAGATTAAAAAATATTCTAATTTCAATAATTGTATTTGTAACAAATTAGAAAGAAGAAAATAACAGAATACCTAAAAGATGAAGATGTAAATAAGTCAGAACAAAGAGAGATCGAACAAATAATTAAATAGTCCTTTATGATTAGATTTTGTTAGTGAAGATCGTATAAAATGTAATGTAAATCAAGTATGACGTATGTATTTTCAAGGCATGTATGACAAATAATGGATGTAAAGCACAAAAAATTTATAATTTTAAAATATAATTTCTTGCGCTTTTAAATGCTTTTAACCGTTTATGCTAACAATGCAAACTAGAGATTGGATGATAAAAGATATAGATAAGCAAGAAAGATGCTGGGTAAGCTATGAAAGATAAAATGTGCTTTTTAATATACGCAACAATAAGTGAAGTGAAGTCATATAAAAATATTTGTTATGAACTAAGATGAATATAAGTTTAAAAGGTTCAAATTGACAAACACGGATAAAAAGTATCTTTTTACATAGGATATGAAAGTTAATGAAAAAAGGCTTAACTTATTTTATTTCCAAAAGGAATTTCAACTGTACAAAAATCATTTTACTCTTGATAATGCAAATTTTGTAGCTGGTTTCTTTAAAAAAAAAGCAGCAAGTTATTTTATTTTGCAATCACACACACATACATAGAGAGAGCTGATATCATGAAGAAACAGTCGTCGAGTACTCAATGACTGCTGAAATAATCACACCAGATACAGGGACCCTATGCCGAAATCGAATGCAAGCAGGCAACGAGTGGTCTCAACGGAACCTCCAGACACGTACACGGCCATCAGAATACTGAACGCAGAACCTGGACTCGTCTGAAAAAAAGACATTGTGTCATTCCTGAATCCAGCTAATCCAGAGTCGCCGTCTCTCTCTATGTTGCACTGTCAAGGGAAGCCGAGGTAATGGTCGATGTTCTGACAGTCCAAGCTGCTGAAAATGTCGTCTTACCGTAAGAGCAGGTACTAGAAGTGTTGAAAAAGATGCCTATTTCCTGACTAATGGTCCATTATGTGGTTGTACAGTTTTGAAGGGTCGTTCTCTCAATATCTCTATCCTCTTGGGCGTTAGTTATGGGAGGGAGGGCATGGAGGTCTTGCATGTAGTTAAATATGACCCTCAGTAACCCATTGATTCCATATTCGTATGACAGCGGTTGAATTTCACCAGTGAGACTGACGAAATCATGGAACGATAATCCATACTCTGGGTAGGCAACGATCCTGACTCTATTGAATTCCGACAAAAGTTGTTAAGCATTTCTTCTTATTATTCGAGGCAAAACACGATATTTTGAACATACTCCGACCTGTCAAAGGGTTTTCCGAGTGAGAAATTCACTACTCAACTTTTTTTACACAGTGCTTAGGGTATCGTTTCTCTCTACTACGTCATCTAAATGCGCTGAAATACTAATAATTTGTATATCCTAACCTCTTCTTCTTTTCATATGATTTTAACTTCAGCTCCTTCCTTCCTGGTATTGTAATTTTTATGACCAACAGAGTATGTGTGTATATATACATCCAAATAATTTCTTTGAAAAGATAAAAAAAGATAATACATTTATAAAATAGATAAATTTGTTTTCAATGTTATACTTAAATCAAAGTTAAGAAACACTTTTTATATGCATGTCATTAAAAATAAAAGATGATATTTTTTAATCATAAGTTATAATTATATGCAACAGAATTAAAATAAAGCAAGAGGTAATAGTGGTTCTAAGTGATTATTTTAGAAAAAAATAATTTAAAGTTGATGAAACATACATAAAATGAAATAAAATGTTAAAATATCAACATTTTTGACTCATATGTTTCATTTTTGCTTCATACTTTTCTACAAGAAAATATTCAAAGAAAACAAAGGTATCAGCAAAATTTAAGTAAAACAAATCTGGTAAAAAAAGAAATCTAGAAATATGCAACAATGAGAATGAAGTTTTTAAAAAATTTTGCTATTATTTACCTTCATGTAAAAAGTAACTTAAAAAAAAGAACAGAAATTTTAATGAACAAAGATCAACTCTCTTTTCAGTATTTGCTATCGAAGAACGCAGAAAAAGAAATTACATTTGATATTCTAGTTGTATAAAGAATGTTATTCCTTTTTTCAAGTCTAGCCTGTTTTTCTCAGCGAACCGGAATTTTTGTATGTCCAATTCACTTTCCCTCGTATCAACCGGCCATTGGATCTAGGCACCTTGGGATTTAAGGCGTCGTGAATATTTTTAGGGGTCTGTCAGTTTTTTCTCTAAACTGCATTGTATAGATTCGAGTTACTTTATGTGTTTTTACCCAAAACAAAAGGAAAAGAGGAATGCATAAGATAATAAAGGAATTATTGTTACAGATATTTTTAATACGGATGAAAGGACTTATATTAATTTTTGAAAATTAGATATCTTCTTATTATGTTTTTATTTTTTTAAATTGAAAATAATCGTATGCAACTAAACGGACTAAGTGACTGCGAATTCTATACGTATAACAAAAAATAATATATTTCCAACAAGTTTCGGTTGAATATTAAAATACCTTCTTTACGTCAATATCACTCACAAGTAAGCAAATAACAATTACTAATATGTGAATAAATTTTAAGCGATTTCAAAAGATTTTGTTTGTATTTTAAGAAAATTACATTACATTTTATTTAGCGTGAACATTTATCAATACAATTTACAAGATCTAGTAATTTTAAGTAATTAAAAATAATGCAAACACACACAAGATTTTTTTTTCTGTTATAATATAAAAATAGGTTGTTTAATATTTGCTCAAAAGCACATTATTCTTTGGGCAGATTCTATTTATTATGAGACACTTGCGATTATTTTCTTTAAAAAAAGTACACTATATTTGAATTAAGAGGAAAGTTTGAATGTTATTAAAAATTAGACATATGAGGATTTCTCTTTGGTTGAAATTTGAAACAAATACAAAAAAAGATATCATTTTTCTTATACAAAGACGTAGAATACATTTTTAGATTTTCTAGGTCAATAAAACCTATGCTTTTATTAAATGAGCAAGTTGTGAATATTTTGTATATATGTGGAAACTAATTTTTCTCTTAGATAAAAATTCATTTTTTGTAAATACATCAAAGTGTATATTTTGTAAAAATCCAATAATTCATAAGAAAAATAAATCATTAAATTTTGTAAAAAATCTCTAGAATGGAATTAATGACGACATATGAAACAATTCTTGTACTAACTCATTTAATGACCTTGAAGTGAATTTTTTTGTAGTCACTTAGTTTCATGTTAAAATTATTTAATTCATGTGTTTCATGTTAAAATTATTTAAAATTCAATAAATAATTGGTGTTTATATATATAAGACTAAGGATGATATTAAGAAAATAATCTTGAGTTGAATGAAAATTATGAGAAAGAATTTAATATTAAAAGTATTAAGTACTTTTTATTTTGCATTAAAAAGTGATATGTATTTTTTGTAAACTACTTATTACATAATAGTAAATATAAGTGAGTATTATATTCATGTAATTAAGATCTTGAGAATGATAGTTAAATTGGAGTAGTGAGCAATAGTCACAAAGAAATTTCTCATTCAATCATAGCTCTCTATAAAAGAATTGGTAGTAATATGAATAATGTTAAATTACTTCACATAACATAAACCAAAATTTCATAAAATTCTTATTAAATTTTAAGGAGTAACTAATGCATCGAATACTCATATTACTTTTGCAGGTGAAGAAATTACAAAATATTTTAGATAATTTGTATAGAACTGCTATTTTTTTTAAAAAAAACTAACAATATAGAAAAATTTATTAAAAATAAACAGATTTATGCTATGATTTTGAGGATATTTTTAACTCTATACACATAGACGATCTTGTTAAATTTTAAAAGTGATTTATAACGGATTTGATATTAATAAGATCTAATAGGAAAAAATTATGTGTTACAAAGTAAAGAAAGTGTTTTTTATAAACCAGGGGCATTTTAAATATATTTTAGTAAGTTTGGTATTAAAAAATTGCATTTGAATGCTTGATTTTTCTCAAAATGAGTTTTCTCGACATATTTACATATAGTTATGTAGATATCAAAAGCAGTTATCAAACAAATTAATTTTAATTTTGCAAATATCTTCCTTATATAGATTTTAAGAACTCCTATTACATGGTTGTAAAATTGATATGGTCTTAGGAACAAAGGTATAAATTATATATAACTATTAATATAATTTGTTTTTGATTTTCATTGTTATTTGACTCGAAACAAAACAAAAGTTGTGGTAATATGATTTTCATCATGAAAGTAGTACCAGTCCCAAAAATTGTTATGACGAATAAGATATAATTTACAGAAAAATCATATTTTTGTTTATTTTTGAGTTATGAGCGTTATTCTGATAATCAATTTATGTACTATTTTCACTATGCTTTTCATTCTAAAGGTTTTTTTTTTTTTATTTAAAAGCAGAATAACAAATTTGCTTTTCATAGCTTTGGTTATATTTCAACACTCAAAAATATTTTGATGTTTTGTTGTTTTTATATTTTTAAGCTTTTATTTTAAAGTTTAATTAAATAATAATAAGGTTTTAATTCAATTTTATTTAATAATTTTTAATTCTTTTTTTTACATATATTTATTATTTTATTTTTATTTGCTATATATGTAAAGAAAAAATTAATTCATTAAGTATTGCTCTAAGTTTGTTAGGATTTCATATTCTCACATACACAATTATTTAGAAATTATTCTGGATATGTTCTCTTTAAAATTTAGAATTATTTTGCCATCTTTCCTGTTTTTTTTTTTTTTTTATTTATTTTGTTTTGAAAAAATAAGATTCATTGTAATTAAAAATAAATTTATTTTGCTAATTTTGTTTAATATTTTGATTCACAGCTATATGTTTGCTATTTTAAGCTAAGAAAAGTATGTAATATTTTTGAAATATGTAAGCATTACGTAGTTTCATTATTTGCCTAATTTTTCTTTTCTTTTTGTGAATTGTGCTTTAAAATTTTTGAAAACCATGAATAAAATAAATTAATGCATTTGTTAAGAAATGGTATTTGTAAAAGTCGTGAAAATAAATATTATGTTTACTTTTACTGTCTAATGCTGTGGAAAGATTGGATATAGTATATAATTTTTTTTTCATGTTTCTCTTCCATTTTAGAAAGAAATATTCTACAATTTTCTCTGAATATTTTTCTCCCAAAAGGAAATATCCCGTAAAAAATTTTTAAAAACCATTAAAGTTTGAGAAACATACTGTGAAAGATCTTTTTTAAACATTTGTTTTGTCATTTTCTTAAAAAAAATACTCTTTTAAGTGCAAGCTCAGGAAAAAATATTTTAAAAATAATTGAGTTGTATTTTTTTTCTTGTAATTCATTTTAAATATCAAATGAATGAAGGTAAAGATGTTCCTACATTTCATTTAGCATGAAATAGCGAAATCGATATGTATATGTTTTTTTTTTCCAATTTTCTGATTGTTGTATTTTACATATCTTTTTTTTTTTTTACAATTCTCTGCTCCATAGTGCGTGAATACAATAATCTGGAATAAAAAAAACATGCATTCAGTGTCAAAAAGAATTTTTTTTTAGTCATAAAATGTTAAATAAAAAAAGAACCAATCCCGCACAAAATAAGAACACCATTTTTCTTATAAGACTCTACCACTTTTCTTCAGCTTAGAATATGAAAAAATAAAATTGGAATTCTACTCTCCTGTTACCAGAACATCCTTTCAAAATTAATTACATCTTTTCGTCTTTCGACGGATGGAAAAAAAATCCGAGGATTATAAAATAACAAAAGGAAATTAAAGACAATGCGTTTTTATCGCATGACTTATTTAATTGGAACTAATGTTGTGTTCTATTTTCAGATATGCTTTACGGCAATACGTAATTCGATTATGAATTACTGGCTTGTATTGCCGTAATTAGTTCCAGATCCGATAACTGGTGAATCTACGTTAAAAAATTTTCATTGAAACAGAAGCATCTACATTCGCTTTTACCAAAACTTGCAATTTTATTTTCTGAAGCAACCGATTTCTGAATTGCAAGGAAAAAAATTAATATCTTTTTTTGTTTTCTTATCATTACATTATCTATAAATGTAATTATTTTATTGAAAATAGTCACATCTTAAATTTATAAAGTTAAGTTGTTTCAAACGTATCTAATCTTTCACAATTTTAACGATAAATGATTACTCGATTACGTTCAGAATAGCTACACTGTATTATATTAATGTGTTAGTTGTATGTGAACTAATTTTAAATTAACTTCTAACACAAGCTTTATTTCTCATAAAGAATTCATTTTCTTATAACATAATGTATTTTGAATTGTACTTTACTTCTTAATCGAGAGAAAGAGAGAGAAATAATACTTCGATGCCTCTACAAACAGTGAGTTTATATATTTAAACAAATAAGTCCTAAACTAGACTTTTCAGAACATCTATCATCCGTCAAGGTGATTTTTGTTTTCGTCAAAGAATAAATTGAGGTAACTGACAATTTTTCAATTATGATGGTACAAATATATTGTTTTAAAATTATGGAAATGTGTAAGAAGATTAATACTTCTATTTAAGGTTCCCTCCATAGATCATAATGTAAACCCCAATTTTTAATTTTTTTTTAATATTTTATTTTGTGGTTTTCATGTTGAAGATAATTTTAAACACTGACTTGGTTTATATAACTGATTTTGTAAGATTAATGGATACCATCATATTAAATGAGAGTTCCTTTTTACTTCAGAATTAATGTTATTTCGCCGTAAATGTTCCTACTTTCTCTTTTTTCATTAACCGTAATTCAAAATCATTAATTAATCATCAAGTTTAAGTCATTGTTAATATCGAGTGTGTAGATTCAATTACCAATACTATTTTAAACTGATCAAAAAAAATTAAATTTCCTACATAATGCATTTAATTAAAAAATATCATTAATTTACTCAACTATTCTTGGTAGTAACGATATTGGCTCCACAACCTTAGTTTTTATTCTTGTCAAATTCAGGTATTGTTCAAGTAATTTCGAATTTTTAGCTCTAATGGTAATAAAAATGAATGCATTCGATTGTAAGTATTAATTTCATGTTACTCCAAATGAATGTTACAAACGTTCAAATACATGTTATTATTTCAGAATATCTATTAATTTAATGAATGATACTTGATAATGAGAATATTACCCACATAACCATTTTTATCATGAGTATTAAAAAAATATTCGAATAACTTATATGGATATTCCTTATAAACCATACCAGTTCATAGGTTGAATAATATGTATTGTGAAATTATTCAAAACATTTATATTTCTCGGTAATTATTTCATAAATACTTCTATATTTAAACATTTAGTTAAAATATTAATTTTTTTATTTATTTTAATTATATTTAAATATATTATTTTATATATTTAGTTAAAATATTATTTTATATATTTAGTTAAAATATTATTTTATATATTTAGTTAAAATATTATTTTATATATTTAGTTAAAATATTATTTTTTATTATATTTTTATGTTAAAATATATTATATTTAATTAAAATATTATTAAAATAACTTTTGTTGAGAAATGTTGATTTAAAAGGCACCAGGACGAAAATGTTTAATCTTGTTCTTGTTTTTATGATGCATATGACTGTAAATTTGTGGTGTCCACTCCTTATCTATTGAGTCATTGTGTCATTTTATTCTACTGAATTTAAGGTAACATACAATTAAAGTAATATTAGGTAATGTACAAT
Source organism: Nephila pilipes (assembly GCA_019974015.1). NCBI lineage: Eukaryota > Metazoa > Arthropoda > Arachnida > Araneae > Nephilidae > Nephila > Nephila pilipes. Next base: position 271,761 of record BMAW01106588.1, read on the forward strand.
AACACACACACACATAATTGTATATATATATATATATATATATATTACACTGGAGTTCAAAATTAAGAGAATTTGCACATTCTGTAGAATTTCATGAAAAGAATTGAATGCAACATAAAAATATTGTTTCGAAACAAAAATGTAAATCTTGCTCGTTGAATGCGTAAGCGTATAACACATCAATCAATAACTCGAGACTAGCTAGAGGGACTCGTAGTAAACCAGTAACCAGGTCTTTCTAGTACTAACCTTTGCTTGAAACGTGTGCAAATTTTAGTCGATCGGACCAGACAGCTGAGATTATCGAGTTGGGTAAAGTCGTTTAGTAGTTTGTTTATAAAAATGGAAAAACCGAGTTTCATGTTCTGATAAAACATTGTTTTTAATGGTGTTAAAAAACACCGTGCAAGCGAAACAATGGAGAGAAAAATGTTACCCAGGACTCTTGTCCATCAAAAGCAACGATTTGTCGGTGGTTTGCCGAGATTTAAACGTGGTCTTACCGACTTTCGTAGCCTGGAACGCTCGGGATGAACCTGTGGAAGCCGTTACACCGGAAAATGTGAGTGAAGTGACAAAAGTATAATGAAAGATCGTAAGGTGAAGCTCCGTGAGATTGCTGAGGATGACAGTATCATATGGAAGTGTATTTACTGAAAAAGGTTTTTTGGAATCTGAAGTGAAAAAGGTTTTTTCAGAGGTGCCGGATTGCTTCGATAAGGAACAAAACAGCTAACGAGTCGATGATTCAGAAAGCTGTTTATCGCTTATTTACTCATAACAAACACTTTCTTGAAAAAAAAGGAAAAAAATTGGGGGAAGGTGGAAAAGCGTTGGAACGATTATCATCACCCTAAAAGGTGATTAACAAAAAGGTGTTATGTTGATGATGATAAAAAAAAAGTTGTCAAAATAAATAGAATAGCTATGGAAGATGTGTAAGCTTATCAGGGTGTAGAGCAGCAGACAGAGGATTACCAGATCCGTAGAGAAAAGGCACTGGGCACGTCTAGCCCGAAGACCATGATAACTAGAGAAGATCACCATTTGTCCATTACAACGAGGCGTAACAGGGATGCTACAGCTTCTCATTTTTCTCATGAGTTTTATGCAGGTACAATAACCCGAGTTTAAAGGGTGACTGTTTCCAGTACACTTCATGAGAGAGGGCTGTTTGCAAGTAGATCTGTTGTTTGCGTCTGCTCAGTTCTGCGAACCAGAGTGTCCGCTTAAAATGATGCAGAAATTACAGATGGGAGCATTAATCAATGGGTGATCGTTCTCTTCACCGATGAGTCGTGGTTAAACCTATCCAGTGAGTTTCAACGTACTTTCTTATGGAGAGAACCAGCGACCCACTACTTGCCTTCAAATGTCCTAGAAATCGACCATTATGTCAGCGGAGGCTTGATGGTCTGGATCATTTTGGAAGGCCGCACATACCTCCAAGTCTTTGAAAGAGGCTCTGCGACTCTTGAGAAGTATAGGGAAGAGATCTTGGAGCCCTATAACCGCCTTTTCAGGGGTACAATTGGTCCTGATTTATTTTTAAAGTATGACAACGCGAAGTCACATAGAGCTCAGCTGGTCGACGAATTTCTGGAAAGTGAGGATATTCGCCGGATGGATTATCCAGCCGAATCTCAAGACTTCAATCCTGTTGTAGAGCATGCCTGGGAGACCTATTTATCTCTAAGAGGGAACCATACCCCCTATTAACCCTTTTTTTGTTCTATTCTGTAACTGCTACTTCATTCTTTGAGACTCCGATGAATGTTGCGCTTCATAATGTGTGTGTATTATAACTTTTAAATGGTTTTTTTCCTTCGTATTATATCAATCCTATGTATACACAAGATTTCATTAATATCTGTCCAGTAGTTCTAAAGATAATCGACCAAATTGGAAAATCCTCTTAAATTTGATCACCAGTATAAATATACATATCATTATATACAAATATAGTCTCTTGTTCTATCATTATTATTTAAAGTAATCCTTTAAAAATAATCTAATGAATATAAAGTCACACAGCGATGACAACTTAATTATTTTATTCATTTCTATCAATAATCAAAATTCAATCTGAAGAAAGTCTTTATATGAATCTGATCTAATATTTGATATTATAAATTAGTGTTTATCTTACCTAACTAATCGTCTTAGATTCCTTAGATTATTAATGGATGAGGGTTAGAATCACTAACTCTTTGTAGATCATTTCTATGATCACTCTTAAGGCTCCCGTCTACCCGCCATTTTGATTTCGTGGACGTAATGTTAATCCTATGTTTGACTTTAATTCTCACATCTTTATTATTTGAACTATTTGAAGATGCAACAAAGAAGTGCATTTTGAAAGAGTAAAAAATAATAAATGCTTCTAATGAGTACTTTTTTCCAAAGATTTTTTAAAAACGTTTTATTCTTATTTTAATGATTCAATTTTGAGTTTTCCGGTCTTTAAAGAATATTTTCAAATATTTTAAATCAGAAAAAATAATTCCACAGAAGCATTCATTATTTTTGCTCTTTCAGTGCACTATTGCTTTCAAATAGATCAAATAATAAAGATGGGATATTCAAGTCGAAATTCATGGATTAACATTAAGCTGACGAAATCAAAATGGCGGTGGAGCCTTAAAGTTTCCTTTACTCAGCGCATTTGTAGTGCACATGTCTTACATTGATAATTCCAGTTCTATATCTCTCATACCTAAATAAACTACCAAATCTTGAATTGAACACCCCATTCATATGCATCTCCTAATTCTAACTATTATACTTTAATAGCTAATTTAATTTACATAGGTCAAGCAACATCAAAACCTTTAAAGTCTCCAAAATTAACTGGATTACACGATACAGTCCTTGTCATATACATAAATAATGCTACAAATTATGAGTAACAAATTATTACTGTTTAAAAGGAAAATATCTTTACTAAATAAGGAAAAATTGTAGAAAATACATCAAAATTTCTAATACCAATTTGATAGAAATTATTATTTTGATGTTGCTTTGAATTACATAATTAATATCATAATTAATGCCCAATGATTCTTTCTAAATTGTGAAGTCTTGATTATCATTTGTGATGAGACATTATTTTCGAAGTGAAGGTCTTAAACTCGTCAGGGAATGGTAAATGTTTTTGCAAGTAATGAAAGTTTCATTAATCAAGACAATATGTTTCAATTTTTAAAATTTTTCTCTTTTATTGCGAAGTTTACGTTCAAAAAATTTTATTCGTCAGACTCATAAACCTTTCTCATTTTATGTTCATGCTTAGTCAAAAATAATTATTGCTATGTAATTTTAAAATGGCTTTTAAATTCAACATGTATGTAATTCTGAAAAAATTGATCATAATTGCTAATTCTGACAAGAGTTACAAAATTCTCTATCAAAATAAAATAAATAAATTAATGGGCCGATAAAGTCCAACGATTGACCTGTTAAAAGAATACAAAACTGATACCTGAGAGCATATAATAAATAATTTGTAATAACTAAATGGAAACCTGTGTCAGTAGATTAAGGACGATAGATTAATTTGTTATGTGCATTTAAAAATCTCATGAAGTTTTAAACTACACGTTTTCCATAAAATATTGTTTTGATGTGATGATCCATTATGAAAATATGACGTTTTTTTTCATAGAAATGTTTAAAATAAATGCACATGTGTATGATTCTAGTCATAGTGTATTTGGTTATAAATCAATTTATACTCAATTATTTAATTTATAATACTTACATAAGTTATAGTCATAGATTGTTAAAAATTTAAAACCAGTTCAACGTGATATCTTATTTTTTTACTGCTTCGGCTTCTAATTTTTGTTTATAAATTTATCATCAACTGGATTTGTTTTGTAAATTTACAATACAAAAGAAATTGAATAGCAATTATAAGTAGAAAAATATTAATAAAATATACCTGGTATTTTAATATACATACATGCAGTATTTAAACATTAGATGACTTTAAACATTGCATTTATGTGCAAAGAGAACAAGCATTATAAAATTAAATATTGTATGAGTGAATTCAGAATGTTTCTCACGAAATAAGTTCATCATTACTTTTAAATGTTTCTTATATGTAATAATTACATCTTTAAATTTAGCTTCAATGTATGTAATCTAAAATTAAACATAGACAATATCTACGTTTATCACATTTCAGGTTTTCTTTTTTATGAAATCTTTTAAGAGAAATTATTCTATATTTATTAAAGAATGTTTGAACAAAGTTGTTTTTCACCACGGTAACATCCATACACTATTTAGAGAAAACGGAATATATCTCGTGGAAAATAATGACACAATTATATTAAAATATACATCATTGTATTACATGTTTTAAGCATTAAAAGTAAAATTGAAAAGAACATAATTGAAAGTTTTTGTAAGAGTTTTAAAAAAAACAGACATATATTTTAACTAAAAATTCCTTTAATAAAAATATATGTCAAAATAACAGAATAAAAACTGCCTTTATTCAATGGTTCCAATTTGTAATTTCAAAGATATGTATCACTTTTTTACAATTAATATTAAAATAAAAGTTTTCTGATTTCTATCATTTCTTACATTTATTAAATATTTAAGATTTCTGATTTTCTTACGCATTTATTAAGTAGTTTTGATACTGGAAATTTTATTGAAGTATATATGTTCATATGTAACCTAACGTTAACAGAAATGATTTATGTATACATTTTAAAGTAACTTGATTTGTAACTACTTAGTTTAATTTAGAATATTTAAAAAGAAGAAAAAACAGTTCAAATGTTGTAGATATCACTTCTAAGTTAGCATTTTTCTTTCAAGTTGTTTCTGCTATGATTAAGGAACTGACAAACACTTGATATGTCATATCTTTCAACTTTTACTATTCCTTTTGCACTCGCGTGATTGACTCATATCGGCCCTGGGCTTCCTTAGTATTCTTCATTCGGTCGATAGCGGCCAAAGTTTTTCCTAATTGTCACCATAATAGTTTTTCAAGTCTTTTTTAAGGTTTTCATTCTACCTAAAATTTTAGTCCCTCTCATTATTCTGAACAGTTATCCAAAAGATTTTTAATGTATTGATTGTAATGTTATCTTATTCATCACATGCTATCCATTAAATCATCTGTATTGCTAAAGGTTAAGATATCCGGTTCTTTTAAATAGTTTTTTAAATTTCTGAGTTGGTCCTATTTTCCCCAGCTCATTATCATATTTAATTCAAACAAATTCTCTTTAAAATTCCTCTTTCATAAACTACTATAAATTATATATGTTGCTCATATTTGAGCAGTTATAACACAGCATCACATAAATCTTAGGTCAAAAGCATAGAACAACTAAACAACAATTGATCATTAAGAGTTCACTCTGAATATATTTATAGTCCATTTTACTCTATAGTAAATATTTTTGTATTATTTAACCTTTACATAAAACTAGTAATTGTAAATAATATTGTTTATTTTTTTCTGTAATATACAAGGCATATTGTTATTCTTTTAATAATGTCCATTAAATATCATTCCTTAAAAGGTAATTTTTTTTCAAACATTTGTTGAATTTCAAAAGCCCTAAATAGTTTTCAGATTTCAATAACTATCACCAATCAAGAACTGCAAAAAAAGTCCTTATGATTACACAACGTTCGAAGTTAAGTAAATAATTTTCAAAAATTAAGTTATTGTAAAATTATTTCAACCCTAACAATATCTTCAATAACGTTTACAAAAGAATAAAATATAGATAACTTAAAAAATAAAATAATCTGGATATATATATACTTCATATATATATCCAAATTCTCTTCTATTCTTTGAAAGTTCAGTTTTTTAATGGTTATGCTTCCTCTTTTAAAGTTAGCTAGTGAAAATATATTTCTTTTTTCTGAGCTGCTTTTCAAGTGCATGTAATATTAATAGAAATAAAATACTGATCTCTATTATTTTAACATCAATGGTTGAAAATAATTCAACAGAATCGTTTTTCTGTATTTTTTATATAGGGTTATTTTTTTGCTGAAAATATTAATGAATTAAAATTCTAAATTTCTAGTCATCAACGTATGCGATGAATGGGAAAAAACATAAAGAATATTTTCATATGAAAAAAATGCACAGATTTTTAGTAGAAAATAATGCGAAGTACTTTCATAAATGGTGAATTATATATTTTATCAGAAATATATATATCAATTCATTGCTTTTATTTCGTAAAGTTGTTATATGATATATACATTTTAGTAAAATATATATAACCCTATATGTGAAATGATAAAATAACTAATAGCTTGAGAACATTATAATATAAGAATCTAAATTATTTTAAAAATTCGACATTGCTTCAAGAGAAATCTTCTCATTCCTTAACTTCCATTTTTCAATCTCTCTCTATATATAAACGAAATACACTGGCTGACTCATGCGATATCTCTGGAATATACAACCGGTGACGAAATTTAGCATAGTTACTCATTTTGCGATGTAGACACTAAGAAAGATTTTGCAGATTCTTATCCAAATATAATTTTTCATCCGTTAATCTACTCTTATCGATTTGTTGATATGATGACGCCAAACAGGCTTCTATATTTTGTTGAATACTGTGTGTTGCTACGAAGATTAAATTTACTTGGCGAGATTTGCGAAATGGAAAAATACAAATAATTTAATATTGGGGCGTGATGGAGGATTGGCAAGATTTTTGTGAAGAAGCTCTTTATACGAAATTTCGTGCATGTCGAAAATAAAACGCACATATTGCTTGATAGAAATAAATCTGATTTGGTATCCACGGTTGGTGAAAATGTAATTTAACTCCAAAACAGCAGGATTTTTTGAAAAATACTAAATGGCGACTTCTTACGGAGTAGCGCGATAAGACAATCCAGTTAGATGAATGCATTGTAGGTTTATCATTTATTATGTAAATATTGAGCCTCGAGATTCTTACATTTAGAAATTTATCATAAATATCTTCCACCGCCAAGTCAAAACATTTCAATGACCTTACATTGTGATTTAAAAAAGCTATGCTATATGGTAGCTAGCTCATTTCAACCCGCTTTTCTGGCCAAAACGATAATTTTTTTATTGTTAACCCTAGACATGTAAGCTTTAAATTTATATGAGAAAGAGTATTTTATTATTAATAATGATTGATAAACTACGTTTGTAAAATCTAAAACGCAATCTTACGAAGATATTGAAATTGGCTAACAAATGAATAATAACGGTATATTTATTTATGTCATAGATAAAAAAAAAAAAATAAAGAAGCTGTCAAAATATTTATTTGATGTACGTCAATAACTGTTTCCACATGTAAATATTATGCAAATGTTTTTGTTTTCTGTATTTTTGGCAATTTTAGTTTTGGTTTCTAAGAATAAGCGATTTTTGATTTTTTTAAAATGGCTGGATATTATCGTTTCAGAATACAAGAATTGTTTTTAATGCTATGAATTTTTTAAAGAGCTATTCTGTCTCATTCAATTGCAGTTCAGATAATATGCTGCTAATTAATAGAGTTATCCTTTGCAAAAGGATTACGTAATAGGGTGACTTTTGTAAAATTTATTATAAATTTTTTTTTTTGTTAGTATTTTTGTTGAATTTTTAAAATAATTTGATTTTAAAAATTAATTTTTGGTTATTTTTTTAACTTGAAAAGTGTTTCATATTTAGGTGTAAAGTTGATTTTTTTATGTTTTACTTTTCAGTTATAGTTTTTTAGAACGGATGTTGAATATGTTGGATAGATGGAATACCTCCTTTCAAAGCTTTCAAAATTCTTGGCGACAGACATGTTTATTTTTCTTATATTTAACTATTTAAAATTAAGAATAAAGAATAAAATAATAATGAATATTAATTAAGAGAAATAAATTGATATAATAACCAATAAGGTTAAATCAGTTTGAGAGACCTGGCGCGCTTTAACTTTTTTTTTAGCGATACATCGCCAAATATGGATACCAAATGATTCTTTTCACAAGTAACCCTACTGAATCTATAAAAAGGGGTTCGACGCTTTGTTTATCCTTTTACGCCAAAAGTTAAAGCGCGCCAGGCCCTCTCAAAACTTCCGAACAAAATTCATTCAATAGGTTTAAAAAAATAAAAAAAATTATAAAAAATATTTTTATTTTTATGTTGGCAATTTTTACATGGTTTAGGTCTGCACTGGGGAATCATGTAGGGTATAAGGAACGCATCGCACTACACAGTACCTCATGGGTGATGCGAATTCTATTCAACGACAGTTACTGACTAAATTACATTTCATTTGATAAACCAGTAACAATTAAATACTTTCCAAACATTTGAAAGTCGTGGATAACCATTATTACAATCAATTTCTTAAAATTTTAAATTCAGATTATAATTATCGTTTAAAAATTGAAAATTTTCTTGATATTTTCGTACTCCAAAATATAATATTAGCTTCTGCTTAGCCAGGTGGTGAATTATCAACTAGTTTATAATATTTGAGTTTATAAAAAATTCAAACAATTTGCATTTATTATGAAATTCTTGCATTTCCCAAATGTCTGATGAAACCCATTTTCTAAGTATCTGAATAATAGCATTGCTTAACTCTAATTATTAAAAATGTTTTAAGTAAAGAGTGCATTTTAAAAGTTGAAATCATTGTTTATTGTATTAATGTTAAAATTTTATATCAATGCAAACAATGAATGGTATAAATGGGTAATAAAGTGTCTAACTTCCGCGACTTGCAGAAAAGGATAGAAACTTTGTCAAGCTATAAATCATAATTTATAAGAAACATAGTAATAAATGGATAAATGTAACAGCAAGTAGCCTCTCAAGTTTGGAATATGTATTCAACCATCATTGGGTACTGTCTACAGCAATCATTTACATGAGCACCAATTGGTCGATGTTCCTTCGTACATTGCCTAAAATGATAATGGACGCACTACTGTACGTTGGCCTGAGAAAGAAATTCCAAAAAATAATCAATCAAATTATTAAAGTTCATTCGTGGTCATTAAAAAAACGAACCGGTCTCAATATGGATCCTTGACGGTAAATGTGCACAATACCGTGTGGCGACTACCCAACACGAACAGCAATATTAGAGAAAAATGTGTGCTGGATCAGTGAACTGACACCTCGGCTCTAGAATAAGAGTGCTTGAGGCTCTGCAGGATCTTAGAGAGGTACCCGTGCACCTTTAAAAATGTTGGCCAATCAACAGAGCGTAGATATGTGCCAGTGACAACATTTTTGAACATTCATCAACATTTTGACATTCTGCAAGTCATGGAACAAGTCAAAGAGTTTAAACATTTACTAGAGTTCCAAAATCAAGAAATCATGGAAAATATGATATTTGAAAGACGCTGTGTTCTATTTGGAAATATTTAATTTGTAAGTGTGGTTAATGAATATTACCTGTATTTTTATACCTAAAATATATTAGTAAATCTTCTACATGAACTTTAACATTAAATATTAAATTAAATTAAATGTATTCCAATTACCCTACATAATTCTTTGTTAAAATTGCAAATTGACTTTAGCTTGATATATTCATGTATTTCGCAAGATGTAAATAATGAATACGTTTCATCCATTATAATTGACACAGTATATGCTTAAAATCAACAAACCATTGCGGAATCGCTTAAATAACTATCAAATTTATCAGTGAACATTCTTTATATGAACGATTCCAGTTTTCAACTGTCTACAGAGAAAGTAAATCGTAAGCTATCTAACAATTGCTAAAAAAAATGAAATATTAATTTTGATTATTAACAATAAGGATTACTTTAAATCATTTAACAATACTTTAAATGAGATTGTCAAAAATGAAGTTTATAGAAACACCTACTTTTGTTGAAAATACATCAATTTGAAAACTGTTCTTAGATTAAAAATTAAATTAGTTATATAATGGATATATGTTAAAGGGATATATTTTTTTTACACCAAATAATGTAAAGTTTCTCAAATATTTTATTTTATTCATTTAAATTCATAAATGACAAGGAAGGAAAGATTTAAGGCATTAAATATTTTCATTTATTTTTGTGGGTAAAATAAAAAAACAAGGTAAAAAGGTTTAAATTAAAATAAAATTTTTATTACAATCTCAAAATACTAAACCGTATATTTTATTAAGACTACATAAAGTTATAACTGGATCATGCATTTCTTAGCAGCAAAGCTTAAAATATGTAATAAAAATTCAACAGTTTTTTTTCACTTATTTTTTTACTCTGGAGGCCTTAACTTGATGGAAAAAGCGTGATCAAACACAGATCTGAAAAGGAGAAAACATAATTTTATTTTTTATGCTGAAGATTTGAAGATTAAATAATATGTGATTTTTTTTCAAAAAACAAAACTTCGTCAAATATTTAGAAAAATAATCCTTTTAAATGCCAAGAGAAATCACTAAACATTAAAGTAGTTAGGAAATATTTTTAAACAGCTTAATATTTAAAATGAAATAGAATTTTATTTCATATATGCAAGTAATTAACTGGACTTATTACTGATTCCTGTTGATATAACCATTATAGATAGAAAATAGAATATATAAAAGATTGCAAAAGGAAGTGTAGTCTTTTTTGAAACAACTATTTATTTAGTCAGAAACTTCAGCTTCAAATTTTAATAAGGAAGGGATGATAAATGTATATTTCAGCGTTCCATTTTTAAAATTATTACTAATACAGATACGATTTACGCGAATTTCTGAATCTTCTACAGCTATGTTTTCATAGTAAATAATCTTATATTCAGGACTATTTATTTAATAAACATATAGATCTTGACAAAATTAAGTGATCTCGAGCAATCGTTTTAGAATAAAATATGAAAAATTTCTCATAGTACTTTTTTTAAAACTTTCACAAGTTTCTAAATGTGAATAATAAAATATAACTATAAATTATATTTCTTTGCCGAATATTGAATGGTTATATTTTGTATGCTGTCTCTTTATGTTATAATAAATTAAATACTATACTCACCTTATTTCTGAAGTATTTTTATTATTAAGTATTCAATTATATTTTTCCAAAAATTTGTATATGTTAAGAAACATTTTAATTAAAAATTGACAACTAAGAAATTTTAGTTTTACAGAAAACACTAGTGCATAGAAAGTTTTAAAGCATGTATTTCATTATAAAATATTAAAAGGACATTTTCGTTACAGTTTAACAATATGAATTCATCTTCTCACTAAATTTAAAATTGAACTGTGATTGTGCATGGTGTTATTAGAAAAGTGATATCTAAGTTTGCTATTATATATGAGTTTTTATTCATTTATGCTTTAAGAAAACCGTAATATTGTGGAATTCTTCCCTGTTCGTTTCTTCCAACTAGATTTTACTGAAACTATTAGAATATTTATATATTCATCGGGTTTATCTATTTCCTCCACTTATTGAAGGAAATGAAAGAAGAGGAGGTTACTAAGGAAATTTTAAATAATTATAATACATCTATGTTGTGTAGTTATAAGAATGAAGTCAAATCTTCAATGCCTGTAATATCAAAAAAAGAATTGCTTTGAAAATATATTTAAATATTACAAATTGGAAATGTTCACAGTTTGATGATAACTCTTTATGTTAAGCCACAAGAGAAACCAATTAAAACCTAAATTTACATTTTCCTTGTATGTTATATTTATTTTCTACGAAGCAAATTATTCTGTCGATGTTCAAAACGATTTTCATTTAAACAAATTGCTTGAATATCATTGGTTTCTAAAACATTGATGCATTTCATAAAAAAATTGACATTAATTGTTAACTGTTTTCATCAACATATTCATAACTATTCGAAAAAATATCATAGGTGTTTATAAAACTTTACCTTCTTCAAATGAATAATATTTTAAATAAGAAGAGGAAAGATCTCCCCCCAAAACCATTCACATCAATTTCACTCCTCCACGCACAGTGTAACTGCGATTTATTTTAGTGATAAAACGCATATACCTGGGGAAATTCTAGCTAAGTATACTTTTTTTATTAAGAAGTGGCCGTAAGTCTGGAGAGACATTCCCCAGACAGAGTCCATAGATCTGACATATACTGGAAAACTATTATTTGGCGTCGGTTTCTATCTTTTGGCGAATTCTTATTTTATGAGTACTTAATCATTCTACCAAATTTCGCTTGATATTAAGTGCCAGACTCCGTACGTTATAATGAAAAATGTTCTCAGAATTCCCACAAGATAAAAAATTTATTCGAATTCATTTCATCCCCATTGATTCGAACAATTGAGTCTCTAAGGATCATATAATTATATATTTATTGTCAATCTTTGTGGTTGAGAAAAAGATTCTTTATTATTTATTTGGAGGACTATATATATATATATATATGTATATATATATATGTATATATATATATAATATATATATCCATACATATATATCATATATATATCCATATATATATATCCATATATATATATCCATGTATATCCTTATATATATCCATATATATATATCCATATATAATTATAATTTTTTTCGAGTTTACAAGTCTTACCGTTCGCAGCATGTAAAGTTTTGAAAGGAAGATGCCAGTTTTCATCCTCTTCATGACCGAGATTCAAAATTACGATGTCCATTGCCAATAGTCCTGAACACTTCGATGGAGAAATGTTGGTAAACATTTAATCAATCGTGATTCATATAACATACAAAAGGCATGAAACAATAGTCAACTAGTTTTACTCATAAAAAATTAAATATTAGTTAAATTACTTGAAATTTGGACAAAATTCTTCTTTTAATAACTACTTCCAAATAAATGCATTCTACTTAGTCTAAAATATTAATCAGTTCTTAAGTGCACAACCGACAAATCATATTTAATTTCAAATTATATTTGGAATCTGGCGGAAACATTCTTATACTATCGTGATAACAGAATAAAGTTGTGAAATGATAAAAGTCAGGAATTTGAAACTGAGCAGATTAAAAAAAATTTATCTTATATCATTTTATATTGATATTTATCACTTCTTTAACAGAAAATATGTCTCTAATAAATGGATTAAGTAATTGGTATGTATGAGTATTTTGCATTAAACGCATGTACAAGGAAGATGAAATAACCGCTAATTTATAAGAGAAAGTACATTTTTTAGAAAGAATTTCTTCCAAGCAGATCAAATATTTTGAGGATGGTGATGTGAGATGTGGAAAGTGTGGTACTAGATACTCATTTCGTCCTTCTGACTCGAAAATAATTTGAAGTTACGAGATCAGTAATCTCTTGCACAATCTCTTACAGAAATTACAAAACATAATAATTTATAGTTTGCCCAGTTGGTTGCTTAGCAGTAAATTGATTGACTCGTTAATTGTATTAAACTGTTAATAAATTAACAAAAAAATCATCAGTAAAAGTTTCTTGGGGTATCAAAAATACAAAATATTATTTTTTGCTTTGAGTTAGATTGATGTGAAACCTCTTTTGAATCTTTAACATGCACTATGGAAACGAATGAATAAAAGGTATTTATATACTTCATATTATCCAAAAGCTTAATATTTCATTTCAAATTTATTTTTTGATTGGTATTATAATAAATTTTGTCCGATGTAAACAAACATATTAAGATAATCAATATCTTTGGATCCCTTTTTGAACTTTTTTTACCATCTTACTCAGTTTAAAAGATATTTCCGGTTGAAGGAAATTTATTAGACATAGGATTATTTAATTTTTTCGGGTCGTAACACACAAATTGTAAATAAATACTTTTGTGTTAATTAATAGAAGAGCACATCTGCCCATTACTTTCTTGCTTCTCTTTTCATGTCAAATCTATTTTTGGTCAATTGGTATTTAAAAGTTAAAGGAGTTTGAAGTTATTAATTTTTTTATTACAAATTTATTATGATTTTTCTAAATCCATCATTCACTTGATAAATTTCTTTTATGCTAAACAAGATCTAAAAGCGCTCCTTTTAAATACTGATGGTAGAAAAGGGAAGCATGAAGGATACATCATTCGCCTTTTTTCGTTCTCTCTCTTCGAATTTTTTCAGCATCATGTACTGGTATTCTGATATGTTCATGTTTACTACTCTATTGCCAATCTATTTGTTATTGTTATTGGGATATTTGGTTTCACCCTAATATTTGAATTTGTCAGTTTTTCTAAGTCCATTTAAAAAGAGACTTTTTTACCTATTGCTGGTTTTAATAGTAAGAATGGTTTATGCTTTAAAATAATAAATATATTTATTACAGCAGTTCAATTATATTTCAGAAGAAACACATGCTATTTTCTAGAATTCCTTTGCTCATATAAAGCCTGAATTAATTTACCGCTTGTATACTCCATCTTTTGGTTTATTTACAATGTGAAATTATAACATTTGTCTCATTTGAATCTTTAATTTTATGGTTTGAAATGAAGACTATCCAAAAATACTAAATTAATTTTTATATGTATTTTCTATAGAAATTAGTGATACTGGTCAATTAGACTGGGCAAAATATGAGCTTTTTTTTAGTTAAGATAAATAAAAATAGCTTTATGAGTGTGATAATAATGGAAACAAATAATTTATCATTTGAGGAATAAATTAAGAAGCCAAGATGTCATGTTAAAATATGCTAACTGTCATAAAATAAATTTTATAATTGGATTTATTAGATTACATCAAGTTACGAAGAAGAAGGAGAATATATCTTTCAGTTTTATATATATATGTATATATATATACGTGTTTTTCAGCTTTTACACATGAATTCTGGTTTCAGTATCCATTAAATACCTGCAATAACCCTTTCCACACTTATTAAATATTTATAAGCTCAATTTTATTACGATATTATGTACTAGTTTATATACCCAATTTTTCACGGGTTAGTTAAGAAAGCAATCTAGATGGAAAGAGCTCACTAAGTTATCTTTTTTAATGAACTAACTTCTTAAATATAATTTTTTAATGGAGTAACCAAATCAGCCTCCTATGAAAGAATGATTTAGTAAATGAAATAGCAAAAGTCAGAAACTGAATTTGAATCAAAGTGAAAATGAAGCCTCTATATCATGTATATCAGATTTTTTTTTTTTTGATATTTCATAACTGCTATTTGTTATAGAAATAACAGTGAATTCTTTTAGATAGCTGTAACTTATTGATAATGTTACATAAAGCCCAAAGTTAAAATACAATTAATAATGCCTGTTACATTTAATTTCTTTACATGGATTTAATTTTAAAAGTAAACAATACAGCATCGAAGGTATAAAATATTTTATAATTATTAATAACACTTTAACAAAAAATATGTTACACATGTCAACACCAGAGAATATATTACTTTATTTTAATAAAATATTGAACAAAAACCAGTTTTACAGTAATTAATACATGGGCTAAGCATTAAAATTGGTAATAATTCATTAAAAGTCAAGAATGATATAGTAGACTCATCGACATATGTACTTAAGTACAATCTAAAAATCCCCAAATTCCAAGTGTTGAATTCTTCATTTCAACCATTAATATCTAATAAAATAAGAGAAAAAATTATAATTTAATGAAATTACGGTAGGTTAAAAAATAAATTAGCAAAGGGAAATTCAGCCAGACTTACTTACAAGAATAATAAACTCAAGCAATATATAATTCAGTCAGCTTAAAACTGAGTAAATAATTCCTCTATGACAATGAAATTCACTAAACTGATAATCAAAGTTTCACGTGATTCTAGAAACTGATGATAAATAAAGTTTAAATTAGAGTTGAAAGAAAATTTGATTTTCTGAGGCAATACAATTCAATAAAAATGAGATATTTCAATTACACAAATTAAGATAAAGTTGGGCCTAATAGAAATCGAGCACTTGAAATAAATTTATTAAATAGTAACAATAAGAATAGTAAAATGCCTACAGGTGGATTGAAAAGCAAAAAAAAATATAAGTAGTCAAAAATTCAAAAGAAACTAAACAAAAGTAATAATGATTTTTAAATGTGTTCGCAAAGTAGTAACTCAAAACTCGTACTCTTTACCTTCATTTCAATAATTCATTAAAATTAATTTCAACACAGAAAATAGTTTCCAGTTAAAAATATATCTTTTTTAAAAAATAACTTTTTTATGTGCTTTTTTCAAACAATATTCTTTTTTCAGATGAGGATTCATTAGAAAATTAATCGTTATTATTTTAAAATAAATAAATAAATCAGTAAAAAATTCATTTTAGAAAAAAACAAATTATTAAAAAAAATAAATCAAATGTTTTGTCAGGAAAAAGATACGTTAGACTTCATACATGAGCGTACATTTAAAATAAAACTTCATGAAATCTAAATTGAATTTTTTAAAAGAAACGGCTTCATTATTGCACATTATCAGAGATTCACAGATTTTTTTCTACTAATATCGTTAATAATGTATTGCGTAATCTTTCCTCTAAGCAGTTCACAAAATTATCATTTTCCGATCTAAACATGCGTAGTGAGAGCAAAATTCAGTAAAAATTTAATTTAAAAAAATTAAAGGTGAATTTCAGCTTTCCTCATAATTGCCCCCACCATATTTTTTTTTACTTAAATTTCAGAACCTGCGTCTTCTATCCTTTCGTTACTCCACGGACAAAAAATAATAAATTCTTTTGTGATATAAGGAAAATACTGAATACTAAAATAATGGATCTCTAAATACACTAATAAAGATAATAAGCTTGAAAATTCATTAAGTTTCCTATTTATAATAGATAATATAAATTTTTAAATAATATTTAATTTAGAGAAACATTTGGCGCAATAGATTATATGTTATTAATCACTAGAAGAGAGAACTATTATTGAAATATCATTTGATTTTCATACAAAATATTGCCTTCTTTTCTAGTTTTGAAAATAATGGGTACTTCTTTTTTTTTAATATTAGTGAGTAAATATCTATAGTCAAAAATAATTTAATACCCAATGAATTCTTTAATATAATGTTTTTTTTTATAAAGACGAAATAAATCGGTGTATCAATTTATTTCTCTGAGAAATAATTTATTTATGTCTTCGCCTCTCATCAAATGAGCAAAAGTATATTTCATCATATTATTTTTGAACAATTTTGTACATTTTTTTCAACATAATATTCCTCCTTTGAACAAATTATTCATTTTGATTAATGCTCCTTATTAATAAATCTGCCTTAAATGATACATGAAAAAGAAGTTTTTGAAGTTTCATTTGGGTTTTTTAATAATTACTATAAATATCTGCAGTCCAGCCATTCCACACCAGCTGTTTAATTAATTTGCCAATGTTTGGGAAAAAAATGATATCATATGAATTAGATCCATCAAGTTAAAGAAAAATCTTTAAGCTCTGCATTCTTTTCTAACAATTCATTGGAAAGAGCCTTCTCAGCACTCCCTCATATCTAAATTATATTCCAGGAAGTACGCTTAACTCCTTAATCTGTATTTTATTTAATTTGGCGATATTGAAGTTAGGAAAAATGACAATGAAGATACACATTGATTGATATTAAATACAGGCATTCTTCTCCTAGATTATGTGAAAAGTTCTTTACTTTTTATATATAGGCAAGTAAATTTGTGTAAAATACCTGTTTTCTTATTATTGAGGAATTGATTTTTTTTTTAAATTTGTATAAAAATTTATAAGTAATTGAAAATTTAAAGCTTCTTGAGAATATCTGTTTTTTTTACTTATTTATAAAAAATATTCGCAATGTCAAAAATAAAAAAATGGACCGGGAAATTACCTACAAATTATACAATCATTTCGCTCATAGAATTTATGATTAATTCTACAAACGACACTTTTTTTCTATCGATTTGTAAATTTTAACTATAAACTTTAATTTTCAAATGTAATTTTTTCTTTAAGTTAAAAGTCTAATATTTTAGTTTTTAAACTTATCAAATCTTAATACTCATACTTATAACGTAAAATCAATCACGTTATGTGGAAAAAATAAAATTAGATATTTTTGAGACCTCTTTCAGAGATATTCTTTACATAATTTTCAATTATTTTTCAATTTCATCTATATATATATATATATATTTATTTGTAAAGAATATATATATTTTTACATAATTTTCAATTTCCTCCTATATATATTTTTATATGCAAGAATATATATATTCTTTACATAATTTTCAATTATTTTTTATTTCTAAATATATATATATTTATATGTAAGGAATATATATATTCTTTACATAATTTTCAATTGTTAATTTCATCCATACAATAACTTTATTACAATATTACACCATATTTTTTTGACGCAAATTATAAATACACTGTGAGAAATTATAAAGTTGCTGTTTCGAGCTACAAAAGGTATTGGGTTCAATATTATAAAACATATCTGCTCAATTTTATAGAGTATTAATATTTGGTTTTTAGTATGAAGATATAAAGGAATTGGTTTGTCGTAACCATGTGGTAGTGTTTTTAACATTGTCTTCCGGCTTAAATATTTACCATAATAAAATCTCAAATTTAACAAATTAACACTACGTAAATAAAATTATTGTAGTATTTATTCAATGAAAATTTAGCATATCACATAGCCTTCAATTTGCAAATGAACGTAATATTTCGTAAAATTATGAATAATCTTTCGAATACTTTGACACTGCTAAATTAAGTAAGTCTAGATCAATAAAATTTGAAAACCAACTAAAAAATGTAAAGTCAACTTAAAATCAGACATAAATTTTGAATTACATTGGTGCCTGATATTTCATAATAGAAGAATCTTTGATTAAGAACATTGATTATTTTGATCATAATGATACGTCAGCCTTATTTTAAGAGAAAATGAGTGATTTGAACTATTTAAAACTCAGGATTGGCATATTAATCATGTACATTTCTTGATGCATGTGATTCCCTTTAATGACAAGATTCAGCAGTGCCTCCGAAAAACATTTACAAATTTTTTCTCTATTAATCCCAGGAAAGAAGGTACGAACAAAGCCAAAATGAAGAAAATTTTATATCAACTGTATTGTCTGAAGTGCCTTCAGAGTAAATATCTCAGTTTCAATAGTTTTCCTTTACAAATATTACCAACAAATTAATTGTATCAGAGGCATTTGTATGCACAAAACCTGAAATTATTTCATCCTTAAAATAAATAAATTTTCCTTTTAAATAAAATAATGTAATAAGTATTTGATTTTTACTTCATTTTCATATTCAGAATAAAACACTTTGTTTGATACTGCTACAACTAAATATTTCGCAGCATCAACTATCAAAAAACAATGCATAATAGAAATTTCAATAGCATATCAAGCAATTTTACATTCAATCACAAAATATTTTCAAAATAACAATAAATTCTCAATATGGAATCCATTCAAGTTTGGAATAATAATTAATATTTCTTGTAAAGCACACAATAGTTTTTTTTAAATCTAATTTTTTTTTTTTGTTTGGAGATATACTGCACCTGGCTTACACAATGTAATTTTTTTTACACTTTATATTCTGGAATTAAATTTTAACATTCATATAAATTAAATTTCTGGCCAATGCTTGAACTTCTTGAGAATTAATTTAAATATATGTATATATATATATATGTATATACCTCTATCTATATATATATTGCCTGCACATAAAACATGTTGTTTTCATTAAAGCGTAATGTAGAAATGTTGTTTTAATTTTATTGTAGAGTGTCCATTTTCATATAATGCTCATTTTTTGTGAAATAGCATTTTAAGTAATAATAATGATAAGATAAATAGCTCAATATAACATTGTTATTTATCTTTTATTCTCTTTTCTTTTTCACTTCTGTAAAAGTAGAGAATTTCAAAATTGAACACAAAAAAACTTAAAATCTTATTATATAACTTACAGAGATTCAAATCCACTATTTTTAGAATTTAGAGATATATATTTTCGATTAATTTTCTAGTAAATACTATCTGTGATTAATTATTAAAATTCTTTTAAATAATTCTTCTTCTAATGACATGTTGTTCTTAAATTACTTTTATTCAGTTGTGGTGACTCCTGTACTTGTTTTAAAAAATGTATGTGCATCAACAATGCCTTTCTGGTTGCTTTTCTGAATATTCGTTCTTAAATAAGTCTCTCAAAGTTGACGAATTCAGAAATATGATACATCTTTCGGATGTGTGAAAGTCACATTCGAAATGACCCTGCTAATGGCCCGGGATTTTCCCAGTGGGGAATCTTGCCCATTTTAATAAAATATTCAGTTGATAAAGTTCCATAAACGTTTATTTTTAGTTATTAAGTAGTCGAAGAAATTGTGGCATCAGTTTATTCCCAAGCATAAACTTTATTAACGTATTTAAAATAAGTGTTCTTGTGATTACTCAGATAACAGTATGATGACGCTACATTAGGTGAAATAGAAAAAAGAAACAGGAAATATGACAAACGTGAATATTTATACGTAACACTCTACTAGCGTGCTAACGAAAACTCTAGAAACAAAGTTACACTGAAACTTTTTTATGGATTAAAGTTGTAGTGATTGCTATGAACGAAGGCTGTTCGGCTTGAATAAGTTGGGCTTATTAGAAATTAAAAATAACTCTGTAAAAGTTTAAGTGAGGGACAAACAACAGTAATTTGCAAATGAAGACATATCTGTGCAAAATAAATTATTTTTTGTAATATTAGTGGGTTTATATATAACATTAAATTTTAATTAGAATCATATTTTCGGACTTTTAATAGTATAGAATATGTTACAAATATTGTGTATGTATGTTGAAACTTTTGATTGATGAAAAATAATACTGAATACTTAGGAATAATTAGTAAATTAAAAAGTTTCAAATTCGTGTTTATTGAAAAGTTTCTAAATTTGTTCTAAACTAAAGTGTGCATTATTTAATAATAATAATTATAAATATTCCAGAATAATTCATTGATTTTGAATAAAAATATTAAAAACTTAGAAATCTATGCGTAGAAGCAGGAGAATTATTTCTTACTTTTACTATAAGTATTTTATTAAGTCTATTTTAAATATTTTATTATTATGTATTTGAGCACAATTGATATCAAATAAAAAAAAAGAAAGAAGAACAAGATTTAAAAATGTCTATCAAATGGACAAACCAGTGGAAAGATGAAGTGTAATGCATATGGGTTATAAACATAACAATTTGCAAATCTGGCTTTGTAACACTTTTATTTTTTTTTAGACTGTATTTTTCAAGATTGTTTTTTCCTTTGTTGAAAATTTCAAAAATATTCAGAGTTTGAATATTCAAAGATTTCGGTAAAGGCTTTATGAATATTCTTACTTAATACATTATTTTCGATGCCAATAAAAATAATAAAATTTGGAATCATGAGACATATATTATAATTTTAACAATTTTTCAGATTATGAATGTCATTTCCAACATCAGTAGGTGGTTATATTGATTTGATTTGAAACCCTGTATCGAACATAACTTTAAATCAATAAATGCTCAAACTTTTCCATGTTTTCAAAAATTATTTTCTATGAAAATCATATTCATTTAAAATTATAAAGTCATTCCTAGGATATGAGACATTTGGAATCACTATGGATTTCCATTTAATTGCACGAATAAAAAAACAAATATTTCTTATTGGATATTTTTCATAAATAGCTCTAAATTTTTGTATACTCAGTATGTGTGAGATTCTTTAATAACATGGTAAAATATAAATCTATTTTATTTCTATTTAAAGTTATATCAATGTTTAAAATGTGTCTCAGAATGTGAAGTGTTTAAATTTCTCTCCTTTCAGATTTAACCTAATTTGTGCAAATAGAATGAAGGATATTCACTTCATAACAACAAATTGATAGGGTTACAGAGCTATAATTAGTTTTGAATAGTTTAGCTAAATGAACATCATTAAATATTTACTTCAGGGAAGCAAAATATGTATTTAAGAGTAGTCAGAAAAGGAGATCAACACCTATGATTTTTGTGAACAATTTAGTATCTATTTCTCAAAATATTCATATTAAGTCCCTGTTAAAAGTGCAGCTGAATTCACACAGCGCAACAATTCTTTTCTTAAACATTAAATGAAACTTTCAGCTTGACTCCACTACCTAACATGTAATATTGATTATAGGCAAATTTTCCATAGCAGCTCTTTGAATATTTAGATTAAGAAATTGGTGCAGGACACACAGTTAGATGTGAATTGCATTCTATTTTGTACTTTAAAAAAGCAAATATCTTGTTTTTTTAAAGGTAGTAACATCAGACTGTATCTAGCGATATGATATGTCCAGATTTCAAATTAATAAACTATAGCATAACAGACAAAACAATTTCCTTTTATTTAATATCTCGTGCCACTGATTCTAAAATTGCAGAATCTAACAAGTATAACTGCAACTCATATTCAACTATATTGAGATACCAAATAGTAAAAAAGTAGAAATGGAAAAATGTAATACAAATTACTACTAAATATGATTCTTCAACTCAGGACTGTAGCAAATTTATATATGTCTCATTTAAATTCATTATAAAGGAAACATTATAAGTTATCTTGGTGAGGATAAAATCAAATAAATTTCAACACTACTTTAATCTCTCATCTCAGCTGATTCTAAATTAGAATATATACATTAACATTCGATACATCACTTCTTCATCTAACTTAGCAAGAAAAGGTTCGAGAAAAGAAACATGGTCTTTCTAAGAAGAAAAACAATTATTAGAACTGAAAAACAAACGCTGGCAAATGCTAGCATTTTTTCGAAGCAAATAGTACGAACACACGTGCATATATATATATATATATATATATTTTACTTACGCTCTTGTGCTACGTTTGATATTGATTGGATATATTTTAGAATATGTTTTTGCTGTACCGAGAATATTTTTTCAATATTTTTAACATTTTATAATGTTTAAGTATTCTTGATTTAATATTAAGCATTCATGGGTTATTTATGTAAATGCAAATCTTTTTTTAATTTGTAAATTTTGCACTTTATATAGATTTCTAAATTTGTGTTCACATATTTGTTTTTCAGTATTTAGACGTTATTCTTGAAAAAATTTTGACTTTTCTTTTGAAATCATATAAATTTTCCGCTTTCTTCCTCTTTACTTTATTTATTTTTATTTTTTTATTCGTATATTTATTTTGGTTCTAAGGTTGAGTACACATGTTAGTTTGGAATACTTTGTGTCATTTCCTTTAAGTTGGTTTAAATTTTTAGTTTTCAAATTTTCTATGGTGTACTTTTATTAATATAGTTTGTTGACGGGCATAGTTAGGCCTAGGAATTCTAGAATAACAGATTAACAGTTTAACATAACAACATTACAATTATCAAGCATTTTCTTTTTTTAAGTTTATATATATATATGCGTGTGTAGCAATGATTTAACTTTGATTTAATGGTTTCATGAATAATGATTTAATGTAATTTTTCCTATTCTGCTTCAAAAGTAAAGAGCTGTTTCTATTTCTGATCAATTCAATTTTTTTTTTATTTATTAAATTGGCTCATCCTAAGATGTTAATCTGCTTTCCCAGTTGAAATCTGTCAGAAACTCATCCTACATATTTTCTGTGTCTTTATCTAAAGGTCCCTGAATTCCTACACTTTGAAGAGTGGGACATCATGTGACTGACAGACTTTTGAAAATCCCAATTATAAAACTCAATGTAGGCTAACAGCTCCCTACCTCTTCTGATTCTCTCTTCAGTTATTGTCATCTGCAAATTTCTAAGCAATCAGACTTACTGGTAGGCCTTACTTCTCTCTCGGCAGACAACAATGCCGGAATATGTCGTTGTTGGAAGGAATTTGTAGACATTATTATCTGGACGCGGATATTGTTAAAGATAAACATGCGTGA
>BMAW01106588.1:295696-445016 GCA_019974015.1 Nephila pilipes
GAATAGAAGGATGCGACAACCGCCATTAGAGAGAAAATCCGGATTCAGAAGACGGGACCTTAATCCATGTACAATGGGATGCCAGCCCTTTGCAGGAAAACCATGAAAAATGGTCGCTCTGAATTATTATCGTTGTAAAGAGAATCGATGCTAGACTTGAAAATAATAAAGGATTCCTAGAATATTGCTTTGAAAAATGTCACATAAGAATATGAAGTTTATTGGTGTGTGTTTAAATTACTTATTTGAGTTGGAGAGAAAGTTTTATTTAAGGGGAAATTAACATCTCTTCAGTAGAGGAGTAATCGATGCATTTGTGCAAATCTCTATATTGTTGGCAATTATAATTACGGCTCCCGTCTACCCGCCATTTTGATTTCGTCAGCTTAATGTTAATCCAATGGAATTTTGACTTTAATTCTCACATCTTTATTATTTGATCTATTTGAATGTGATAAAGTGCATCTGTGAAAGAGCAAAAAATAATGAATGCTTCTGTGGAATTACTTTTTTCCTAAGATTCTTAAAAATATTTTTATTCTTATTTTAATGATTCAATTTTGAGTTTTCGGTCTTTAAAGAATATTTTCAAATATTTTTAAAAATTGGAGAAAAAAAGTAATTCCACAAAAGCATTAATTATGTTTTGCTCTTTCAGATGCACTTTATTACATTCAAATAGATCAAATAGAAAAGATAGGTGAATTAAAGTCGAAATTTCCATAGGATTAACATTAAGCTAACGAAATCAAAATGGCGGGTATACAGGAGTCTTAAGGCTCCCGTCTACCCGCCATTTTGATTTCGTGGACGTAATGTTAATCCTATGGAATTTTGACTTTAATTCTCACATCTTTATTATTTGAACTATTTGAATGCAACAAAGTGCATTTGAAAGAGTAAAAAATAATAAATGCTTCTGTGGAATTACTTTTTCCCAAAGATTTTTAAAAACGTTTTTATTCTTATTTTAATGATTCAATTTTGAGTTTTCCGGTCTTTAAAGAATATTTTCAAATATTTTTAAAAATCAGAGAAAAAAAGTAATTCCACAGAAGCATTCATTATTTTTTGCTCTTTCAGATGCACTTTATTGCTTTCAAATAGATCAAATAATAAAGATGGGATAATTCAAGTCGAAATTCCATAGGATTAACATTAAGCTGACGAAATCAAAATGGCGGGTAGACGGGAGCCTTAAAGTTCCTTACTCAGCGCATTTGTAGTGCACATGTCTTACATTGATAATTCCAGTTCTATATCTCTCGCACTAAATAAACTACCAAATCTTGAATTGAACACCCCATTGCTTTCATATGCATCTCCCTAATTCTAACTATTATACTTTAATAATACTAATTTAATTTACATAGGTCAAGCAACATCATGCTAAAAGTCTCCAAAGTGTAAGTTAAAGTTACGATACAGTCCTTGTCATATACATAAATAATGCTACAAATTATGAAGTAACAAATTATTACTGTTTAAAAAGGAAAATATCTTTACTAAATAAGGAAAAATTGTAAGAAAATATTTTATCAAAATTTCTAATACAATTTGATAGAAATTATTATTTTGATGTTGCTTTGAATTCATAATTAATGTCATAATTAATGCCCAATAAATTCTTTCACAAATTGTACTTTATTCTTGAAGTCTTCGGTATATCATTTGTGATGAGACATTATTTTTTCGAAATGAAGGTCTTAAACTCGTCCAGGGAATGGTAAATGTTTTACAGAAGTAATGAAAGTTTCATTAGTTAATCAAGACAATATGTTCAATTTTTTAAAAAATTTTTTCTCTTTTATTGCAGTTTACGTTCAAAAAATTTTTATTCGTCAGACATGTAACAAACCTTTCTCATTTTTATGTTCATGCTTAGTCAAAAATAATTATTGCTATGTAATTTTAAAAATGGCTTTTAAATTCAACATGTATGTGAATTCTGAAAAATTGATCATAATTGCTAATTCTGACTTAAGAGTTACAAAATTCTCTATCAAAATAAAATAAATAAATTAATGGGCCGATAAAATTCCAACGATTGACCTGTTAAAAAGAATACAAAACTGATACCTGAGAGCATATAATAAATAATTTGTTAATAACTAAATGGAAACCTGTCAGTAGATTAAGGACGATAGATTAATTTGTTATGTGCATTTAAAAATCCTCATGAAGTTTTAAACTACACGTTTCCATGTAAAATATTGTTTTGATGTGATGATCCATTATGAAATATGACGTTTTCATAAATGTTTAAAATAAATGCACATGTGTATGATTTCTAGTCATGAGTGTATTTGATTTATAAATCAATTGCTCTCAATTATTTAATTTATAATACTTACATAAGTTATAAGTCATAGTTATTAAAAATTTAAAACCAGTTCAACGTGATATCTTATTTTTTTACTGCTTCGGCTTCTAATTTTTGTTTATAAATTTATCATCAACACTGGATTTGTTTTGTAAATTTACAATACAAAGAAATTAGGCAATTATAAGTAGAAAAATATTAATAAAGAAATACCTGGTATTTTAATACATACATGCGGTATTTTAAACAGTAGATGACTTTAAACATTGCATTTTATGTGCAAAAGAGAACAAGCGGTATAAAATTAAATATTGTATGAGTGAATTCAGAATGTTTCTCACGAAATAAGTTCATCAATTACTTTTAAATGTTTCTTATATGTAACTTAATTACATCTTTAAATTTAGCTTCAATGTATGTAATCTAAAATTAAACATAGACAATATCCTACGTTTATCACATTTCAGGTTTTCTTTTATGAAATCTTTTAAGAGAAATTATTCCTATATTTATTAAAGAATGTTTGAACAAAGTTGTTTTCACCACGAGTAACATCCACTACACTATTTAGAGAAAACGGAATATATCTCGTGGAAAATAATGACAATTATATTAAAATATACATCATTGTATTACATGTTTAAGCATTAAAAATTTCTAAGAGTGAAAAAGAACATAATTGAAAGTTTTTGTAAGGATTTTAAAAAACAGACATATATTTTTATTAAAATTCCTTTAATAAAAATATATGTCAAATAACAGAATAAAAACTGCACCTTTATTCAATGGTTCAATTTGCTTAATTTCAAGATATGTATCGCTTTTTACAATTAATATTAAAATAAAAGTTTTCTGATTTCTATCATTTCTTACATTTATTAAATATTTAAGATTTCTATTAGATTTTCTTACATTTATTAAAGTAGTTTTGATACTGGAAATTTTATTGAAGTATATATGTTCATATGTAACCTAACGTTAACGAAATGATTTATGTATACATTTTAAGTAACTTGATTTGTAACTACTTAGTTTAATTTAGAATATTTAAAAGAAGAAAAACAGTTCAAATGTTGTAAGATATCACTTCTAAAGTTAGCATTTTTTCTTTCAAAAGTTGTTTCTGCTATGATTAAGGAACTGACAAGCACTTGATATGTCTATATCT
Organism: Nephila pilipes; assembly: GCA_019974015.1. Taxonomy (NCBI): domain Eukaryota; kingdom Metazoa; phylum Arthropoda; class Arachnida; order Araneae; family Nephilidae; genus Nephila; species Nephila pilipes. The sequence goes on from BMAW01106588.1 coordinate 299,188, forward strand.
TTCAACTTTTACTATTCCTTTTGCACTCGCGTGATTGACTCATATCGGCCCTGGGCTTCCTTAGTATTCTATTTCATTCGGTCCGATACTTGTCCAAAGTTTTCCTAATTGTCACCATAATAGTTTTCAAGTCTTTTTAAAGGTTTTCATTCTACCTAAAATTTAGTCCCTCTCATTATTCTGGTATAAAACGATTTATCCAAAAAGATTTTTAATGTATTGATTGTAATGTTATCTTATTCATCATCATATCCATTAAATCATCTGTATTGCTAAAAGTTTAAAGATATCCGGTTCTTTAAATAGTTTTTAAATTTCTGAGTTGGTCCTATTTTCCCAATAATTATCATATTTAATTCAAGCAAATTTACTCTTTAAAATTCCTCTTTCATATTTACTATAAGTCTCTTTCTATATCATTGCTCATATTTGAGCAGTTACTCTTTTAGCATCACATAAATCTTAGGTCAAAAACATAGAACAATAAACAATGTTAATTGATCATTAAGTTCACTCTGAATTTCATATTTATAGTCCATTTTACTCTATAGTAAATATTTTTGTATTATTTTAACCTTTACGCCAAAAACTAGTAATTGTAAATAATATTGTTTATTTTTCTGTAATATACAAGGCATATTGTTATTCTTTTAATAATGTCCATTAAATATCATTCCTTAAAGGTAATTTTTTCAAACATTTGTTGAATTTCAAAGCCCTAAATAGTTTTCAGATTTCAATAACTATCACCAATCAGAACTGCAAAAAAAAAGTCCTTATGATTACACAACGTTCGAAGTTAAGTAAATAATTTTCAAAATTAAGTTATTGTAAAATTATTTCAAACTAATAGTATCTTCAATAACGTTTACAGGAAATAAAATATAGATAACTTAAAATAAAATAATCTGGATATATATATATACATATATATATCCAAATTCTCTTCTATTCTTTGAAAGTTCAGTTTTTTAATGGTTATGCTTCCTCTTTTAAAAGTTAGCTAGTGAAAATATATTTCTTTTTTCTGACTGCTTTCAAGTGCATGTAATATTAATAGAAATAAAAATACTGATCTCTATTTAAACATCAATGGTTGAAAATAAATAATTCAACAGAATCGTTTTTTCTGTATTTTATATGGGTTATTTTTTACTTCTGAAAATATTAATGAATTAAAATTCTAAATTTCTAGTGTATCAACGTATGCGATGAATGGGGAAAAAAACATAAAGAATATTTTTCATATGAAAAAAATGCACAGATTTTAGACAGAAAATAATGCGAAGTACTTTCCTTAAATGGTGAATTACTCATATTTCATCAGAAATATATGAGTATATCAAGCTAAATTGCTTTATTTCATCAAGTTGTTATATGATATATACATTTATTAAAATATATATAACCCTATATGTAAGTAAATAGCAATAGCGGGAACATTAGAAATGTATAAGAATCTAAATTATTTTAAAGAATTCGACATTGCTAAGAAATATTCTCGTCTTCCTTAGCTTCCATTTTCAAATCTCTCTCTCTATATATAAGCGAAATACCACTGACTGACTCATCACGATATCTCTAAGACTATACAACCGATTGACTTGAAATTTAGCATAGTTACTCATTTTGCGATGTAGACACTCACTAAGAAAGAATTTTACGGAATTCTTATCCAAAATGTAATTTTCATCCGTTAATCTACTCTTATCCATCGGTTATTGATATGACCGACGCCAAACGAAATATATTTTTTATTGTATACTGTGTATTGCTACGAATTAAATTTACTTGGCGAGATTTGCGCGTGCGAAATGGAAAAATACCAAATAATTTAATATTGAGGCGTTGATGGAGGATTGGCAAGATTTTGGCGAAGAAGCTCTTTATGCGAAATTTCGTGCATGTCGAAAATAGGAAACGCACATATTTAGCGATAGAAATAAATCAGTTTGGTATCCCACGGTTGGTGAAAATGTAATTTAACTCCAAAACTTAGCGGGATTTTGAAAAATACTGAAATGGCGACTTCTTACGGAGTAGCGCACGAGTAAGACAATCCGTTGAGTAGAATGCATTGTAGGTTTATCATTTATTATGTAAATATTGAGCCTCGAAATTCTTACATTTAGAAATTTATCACCAAATATCTTCCACCGCCAAGTCGAAGCATTTCAATGACCTTACATTGTGAATTTTAAAAAGCTATACTATGGTAACCCCAGCTCATTTCAGCCCGCTTTTCTGAGCAAACGATAATTTTTTATTGTTGTGGAACCTAGACGTAAGCTTTAAATTTATGAGAAAAGTATTTTATTATTAATAATGATTGATAAACTACGTTTGTAAATCTAAACGCAATCTTACGAAGATATTGAAGTTGGCTTTTAACAAATGAATAATAACGGTATGTTATTTATGTCATAGATAAAAAAAAAAATAAGAAGCTGTCAAAATATTTATTTTGATGTACGTATTAACTGTTTCCCTAATGTAAATATTATGCAAATGTTTTGTTTCTGTATTTTGGCAATTTTTAGTTTTTGGTTTCTAAGAAATAAACGTTTTTGATTTTTTAAAATGGCTGGATATTTTATCGTTTTCAGAATACAGAATTGTTTTTAATGCTATGAATTTTTAAGAGCTATTCTGTCTCATTCAATTGCAGTTCCAGATATGCTGCTAGTGTAATAGAGTTATCCCTTTGCAAAAAGGATTACGTAATAGGGTGACTTTTTGCTAAAAAATTTATTATAAATTTTTTTTGTTAGTATTTTTTGTTGAATTTTTAAATAATTTGATTTTAAAAAATTAATTTTGGTTATTTTTTTTAACTTGAAAAGTGTTTCATTGTAGGTTAATACAAGTTGATTTTTTATGTTTACTTTTCAGTTATAGTTTTTAAGAACGGATGTTGAATATATTTGGATAGATGGAATACCTACTCCTTTCAAAGCTTTCAAAATTCTTGGCGACGGAGCATGTTTATTTTTCTTATATTTAACTATTTCTAAAATTAGAATAAGATAAAATAATAATGAATGTTATAATTAAGAGAAATAAATTGATATAATAACCAATAAGGTTAAATCGAAGTTTGAGAGGGCCTGGCGCGCTTTAACTTTGTTTGGCGATACATCGCCAAATATGGTTGCCAAACAATTCTTTTCTGGTAACCCTACTGAATCTATAAAAAGGGGGTTCGACGCTTTGTTTATCCTTTTTACGCCAAAAAAAGTTAAAGCGCGCCAGGCCCTCTCAAACTTCGATTTAACCAAAAATTCATTCAATAGGTTTAAAAAATAAAAAAAAAATTATAAAAATATATTTTTATTTTTATGTTGGCAATTTTTACATGGTTTAGGTCTACTGGGGGCCCGCCATGTAGAATTATGGGAACGCATCGCACTACACAGTACCTCATGGGTGATGCGGAATTCTGTTCAACGACGGATTTACTGACTAAATTACATTTTCATTGATAAACTATTAACAATTAAATACTTTTTTCAAACATTTGAAAGTCTTGGATAACCATTATTACAATCAATTTCTTAAAATTTTAAATTTAGATTATAATTATCGTTTAAAAATTGAAAATTTTCTTGATATTTTTCGTATAGGTTCCAAAATATAATATTAGCTTCTGCCCAGCGGAGTGGGCGGGTATCAGCTAGTTTATAATATTTGAGTTTATAAGAATTCAAACAATTTGCATTTATTGTAATTCTTGCATTCCCAAATGTCTGATGAAACCCATTTTCAAGTATCTGAATATATATTTACTTAACTCTAATTATTAAAAATGTTTTAAGTAAGAGTGCATTTTAAAAGTTGAAATCCATTGTTTATTGCTATTAATGTTAAAATTTTATATCCAATGCAAGTAATGAATGTTATAAATGGGGTGAAATAAAGGATGTCCCAAAACTTCACGTACAAACTTGCAGAAAGGATAGAGCACATCAATATAAATCATAATTATAGAGAAAGCATAGTAATAAATGGATAAATGTAACTGTAAGTAGCCTCTCAAGTTTGGGATATGCTTATTCAACCATCATTAGGGTACTGTCTACAACAATCATTTTACGAGCACCAAGTTGGTCGATGTTCCCTTCGTACATTGCCTAAAAAATGATAATGGACGCACTACTGTACGATTGTATAGGGAAAGAATTCCAAAAATAATCCAATCAAATTATTAAAAGTTCATTCGTGGTCATTAAAACGAACCGGTCTCAATATGGATCCTTGACAGTAAATGTGCACAATACCGTGTGGCGACTACCAACACGAACAACTGTATTAGAAAAATGTGTGCTGGATCCAGTGAACTGACACCTCGGCTCTAGAATAAGAGTGCTTGAGGCTCTTGCAGGATCTTAGAGAGGTACCCGATACCTTTAAAAATGTTGGCCAATCCATATGACGTAGATATCATGCCAATTGACAACATTTTGAACATATTCATCCAACATTTTGACATTCTGCAAGTCATGGAACACTCTTAAGTCAAAGAGTTTAAACATTTACTAGAGTTCCAAAATCCAAGAAATCATGGAAAATATGATATTTGAAAGACGCTGTGTTCTATTTAGGAAATATTTAATTTGTAAGTGTGAGGGTTAATGAATATTACCTGTATTTTTATACCTAAAATATATTAGTAAGTCTTCTACATGAACTTTAACATTAAATATTAAATTAAATTAAATGTATTCCAATTACCCTACATAATTCTTACTGATAGAGTACAAATTGTTTTAGCTTGATATATTCTACATGTATTTCGCAAGATGTAAATATTAATGGAATACGTTTTCATCCATTAATTGACACGAATATATGCTTAAAATCAACAAACCATTGCGGAATCGCTTAAATAACTATCAAATTTATCAGTGAACATTCTTTATATGAACGATTCCAGTTTTTCAACTGTCTACAGAAAGTAAATCGTAAGCTATCTAACAATTAGCATTCAAAAATGAAATATTAATTTTGAATTATTAACAATAAGGATTACTTTAAATCATTTAACAATACTTTAAATGAGATTGTGTAAAATGAAGTTTATAGAAACACCTACTTTTGTTTTAAGAAAATACATCAATTTGAAAACTGTTCTTAGATTAAAAAATTAAATTAGTTATCATAATGGATACTATGTTAAGGGATATATTTTTACCAAACATAATATATCCCTTAAGGAATTTTCAAATATTTTTATTTTATTCATTTTAAATTCACTTAAATGACAAGGAAGGAAAGATTTAAGGCATTAAATATTTCATTTATTTTTGTGGGTAAAGAAAATCAAAAAACAAGGTAAAAAAGGTTTAGAATTAAATAAAATTTTTATTACAATCTCAAAATACTAAACCGTATATTTTATTAAGACTACATAAAAATTTATAACTGGATCATGCATTTCAAACTTAGCAGCAAAGCTTAAAATATGTAATAAAAATTCAACAGTTTTTTTCACTTATTTTACTCTGGAGGCCTCCAACTTGATGGAAAAGCGCGTGATCAAACACAGATGCGAAAGGAGAGAAACATAATTTTATTTTATGCTGAAGATTTGAAGATTAAATAAATATATGATTTTTTTCAAAAAACAAACTTCGTCAAATATTTTAGAAAAAAATGTATTTAATCCCTTTTTTAAATGCCAAGAGAAATCACTAAACATTAAAGTAGTTAGGAAATATTTTTAGAAGCAACAATATTTTAAAATGAAATAGGAATTTCTTATTTCATATATACGAAGTAATTAACTGGACTTATTACTGAATTCCTGTTGATATATGCTTCATTATAGATAAAATAGAATATAAAGATTATTGCAAAAGGAAATTAGTCTTTTTTAGAAGCAACTATTTATTTAGTAAAGAAACTCAGCTTCAAATTTTAATAAAGGAAGGGATGATAAATGCAAATTATATTTCAGCGTTATTTTAAATTATATTACTAATACGAATACGATTTACGCGAATTTCTGAATCTTCTACAGCTATGTTTTCATAGTTAAATAATCTTATATTCAGGACTATTTATTTAATAAACATAGATGCTTGACAAATTAAGTATTGATCTCGAATAATCGTTTTAGAATAAAAATATGAAAAATTTCTCATAATTACTTTTTTTAAAACTTTCACAAGTTTCTAAATGAATAATAAAATATAACTATAAATTATATTTCTTTGCCGAATATTGAATGGTTATATTTTACAACATGCTGTCTCTTTATGTTATAATAATTAAAATACTATACTCACCTTATTTCTGAAGTATTTTTATTCTTATTAAAGTATTCAATTATATTTTCCAAAAATTTGTATATTTAAGAAACATTTTAATTAAAAATTGACAACTAAGAAATTTTAGTTTTACAGAAGAAGCACTAGTGCATGAAAAGTTTTAAGCATGTATTTCATTATAAACAATACTAAAAATATTAAAAGGACATTTTCGTTACAGTTTAATAATATGAATTCATCTTCTCACTAAATTTAAAATTGAACTGTGATTATTGCATGGTGTTATTAGAAAATTTGATATCTAAGTTTGCTATTATATATGAGTTTTTATTCATTTATACTTTAAGAAAACCGTAATATTTGTGGAAATTCTTCCTATTTCGTTCTTCCAACTAGATTTTACTGAAACTATTAGAATATTTATATATTCATCGGAGTTTTATCTATTTCCTCCACTTATTGAAGAAATGAAAAGAAGAGGAAGATTTACTAGGAAATTTTAAATAATTGATATAATACATCTATGTTGGCCGTATGAATTTATAAGAATGAAGTCAAATCATATTGCCTGTAATATCAAAAAATTGCTGAAAATATATTTAAATATTACAAATTACATGGAAATGTTCCACAGTTTGATGATAACTCTTTATGTTAAGCCACAAGAGAAACCAATTAAAAACCTAAATTTACATTTCCTTGTATGTTATATTTATTTTCACAGTAAAAACGAAATTATTCTGTCGATGTTCAAAAACGATTTTCATTTAAACAAATTACTTGAATATCATTGGTTTCTAAAACATTGATGCATTTCATAAAAAATTGACATTAATTGTTAACTAGTATTTTTCATCAACATATTCATAACTATTCGAAAAAATATCCATAGGTGTTTATAAAGCTTTACCTTCTTCAAATGAATAATATTTCCAAATAGAAGAGGAAAGATCTCCCCCAAAAACCATTCACATCAATTTCACTCCTCCACGCACAGTGTAACTGCGATTTATTTTAGTGATGAAACGCATAACCCTGGGGAAATTCTAGCTAAGTATACTTTTTATTAGAAGTGGCTTCGTAAGTCTGGAGAGACATTCCCCGAACCCAAGTCCATAGATCTGACATATACTGGAAACTATTATTTGGCGTCAGTTTCTATCTTTTGGCGAATTCTTATTTTATGAGTATACTTAATCATTCTACCAAATTTCGCTTGATATTAGAATGCCAGACTCCATGCAATTATAATGAAAAATGTTCTCAAAATTCCCACAAGATAAAAATTTTATTCGAATTCATTTCATCCCCATTGATTCGAACAATTGAGTCTCTAAGGATCATATAATTATATAATTTATTGTCAATCTTTGTGGTTGAAAAGATTCCTTTATTATTTATTTGGAGGACTATATATATATATATATATATATATATATCCATACATATATATCCATATATATATCCATATATATATATCCATATATATATCCATATATATATCCATATATATATCCATATATATATATCCAAATATATATCCATATATATATCCATATATATATATCCATATATAGTATAAATTTTTTCGAGTTTACAAGTCTTACCGTTCGCAGCATGTGAAAGTTTTGAAAGGAAGATGCCAACTCAGGTTTCATCCTCTTCACTTGACCGAGATTCAAAATTACGATGTCCATTGCCAATAGTCCTGGTTCTGCTTCGATGGAGAAATGTTAGTAAACATTTAATCAATCGTGATTCATATAATACATACAAAAGGCATGAAACAATAGTCAACTAGTTTACTCATAAAAATTAAATATTAGTTAAATTACTTGAAATTTGGACAAATTCTTCTTTTTAATAATTCTTCAAATAAATAGTTCTTCATTCTACTTAGTCCTAAAAGAGTATTAATCAGTTCTTAAGTTCTACAACAAACAAATCATATTTAATTTCAAATTATATTTGGAATCTAGCGGAAACATTCTTATACTATCAGTGATAACAGAATAAAGTTGTGAAATGATAAAAGTCAGGGTTGAAACTGAGCAGATTAAAAATTTATCTTATATCATTTTTATATTGATATTTATCGCTATTTAACAGAAAATATATGTCTCTAAATAAATGGATTAAGTAATTAGTATGTATGAGTATTTTGCATTAAACATGTACAAGGAAGATGAAATAATAACTAATTTATAAGAAAGTACACATTTTTTGAAAGGTAAATTTCTTCCAAGCAGATCAAATATTTTGAGGATGGTGATGTGGATGTGGAAAGTGTGGTACTAGATCTCATTTCGTCCTTCTGACTCGAAAATAGTTTGAAGTTACGAGATCAGTAATCTCTTGCAATCCTCTTACAAGTACAAAACATAATTTATAAGTTTGCCAGTTGGTTGCTTAGTAGAATTGATTGGCTCGTTAGTGTATTAAATTTTGTTAATAAATTAACAAAAAAATCATCAGTAAAAGTTTCTTGGGGTATCAAAAATGCAAAGTATTATTTTGCTTTGGGATTAGATTGATATTGAAACCTCTTTTGAATCTTTGCTAACATGCACTATGGAAGCAGATGAATAAAAAAGTATTTATATACTTCATATTATCCAAAAGCTTAATATTTCATTTCAAATTTATTTTTGATTAGTATTATAATAAATTTTATTCCGATGTAAACAAACATATTAGATAATCAATATCTTTGGATCCCTTTTGAACTTTTTACCATCTTACTCAGTTTAAAAAAGATATATTTCGGTTGAAGGTACTATTAGACGCCCAGAGTTATTTAATTTTTTTTCCTGGTCGTAACACAAATTGTAAATAAATACTTTTGTGTTAATTAATAGAGGCACATCTGCCCCATTACTTTCTTGCTTCTCTACTCTTTTCATGTCAAATCTATTTTTGAATAATTGGTATTTAAAAGTTAAAAGTTTGAGAAGTTATTAATTTTTTATTACAAATTTATTATGATTTTCATCCATCATTCGCGATAAATTTCTTTTATGCTAAACAAGATCTAAAGCGCTCCTTTAAATACTGATGGTAGAAAAGGGAAGCATGAAGGATACATCATTCGCCTTTTTCGTTCTCTCTTCAGATTGCATTCTTTTCAGCATCATGTTACTGGTATTCTGATATGTTCATGTTTACCTACTCCTATTGCCAATCTATTTGTTATTGTTATTGGGATATTTAGTTTCACCCTAATATTTTTGTGAGATTTAGTCAGTTTTTTTCTAAGTCCATTTAGAAAAAAGAGACTTTTATATTGCTGGTTTTAATAGTAAGAATGGTTTACATGCTTTAAAATAATAAATATATTTATTGCAACCAGTTCAATTATATTTCAGAAGAAACACATGCTATTTTCTAGAATTCCCTTTGCTCATATAAGCCGCAATTAATTTACCGCTTGTACATACTCCATCTTTAGTTTATTTACAATGTGAAATTATAACATTTTTGTCTCATTTGAATCTTTAATTTTATGGTTTGAAATGAAGACTATCCAAAAATACTAAATTAATTTTTATATGTATTTCTATAGAAATTAGTGATACTGGTCAATTAGACTGAATCAGGTAAAATATGAGCTTTTTTAGTTAAGATAAATAAAAATAGCTTTATGAGTGTGATAATAATGAAACAAATAATTTATCTATTTGAGGAATAATTAAGAAATAAGATGTCGTGTTAAAAACCTATGCTAACTGTCATAAAATAAATTTTATAATTGGATTTATTAGATTACATCAAGTTACGAAGAAGAAGAATATATCTTTCAGTTTTATATATATATATATATATATATATATATACGTGTTTTTTTCAGCTTTTACATGAATTCTAGTTTCAGTATCCATTAAATACCTGCAATAACCCTTTCCACTTATTAAATATTTATAAGCTCAATTTTATTACATTATATTATGTACTAGTTTATATACCCAATTTTTTCACGGGTTAGTTAAGAAAGGAAACAATCTAGATGGAAAAATATAAGTTATCTTTTTAATGAAGACTAACTTCTTAATATAATTTTAATGGAGTAGCAAATCAGCCTCCTATGAAAGAATGATTTAGTAAATGAAATAGCAAAGTGAAACTAATTTGAATCCAGTGAAAATGAAGCCTCATATCATGTATATCAGATTTTTTTTTTTTTTGATATTTCATAACTTTACTTATTTTATTTATGAAATAACAATTAATTCTTTTAGATAAAGCTGTAACTTATTATTAAATGTTACATAAAGCCCAAAGTTAAAATACAATTAATAATGCCTGTTACATTTAATTTCTTTACATGGATTTAATTTTAAAAGTAAACAATACAGCATCAGTATAAAATATTTATAATTAGTAATAACACTTTAACAAAAATATGTTACACATGTCAACATAAGAGAATATATTACTTTATTTTAAATAAAAATATTGAACAAAAACCAGTTTGGTAATTAATACATGAATTATTCCTTACATTTAAATTAAAATTGGTAATAATTCATTAAAAGTGGAATGATATAGTAGACTCATCGACATATGTATGGCTAATCTAAAAAATCCCCAAATTCCAAGTGTTGAGTCTAAATTTCATTTCAACCATTAATATCAACTAAAATAAGAAAAATTATAATTTAATGAAATTACGGTAGGTTAAATAATTAGCAAAGAGAAATTCAACTGGCAGCTTAGAACTTACTTACAAAGTATAATAAACTCAAGCAATATAATTCAGTCAGCTTAAAACTGAGAGTAAATAATTCACTCTATGACAATGAAATTCACTAAACTTGATAAATCAAAAGTTTCACGTAGAATTCCTAGAAACTGATAAATAAGAAGTTTAAATTAGAGTTGAAAGAGAAAATTTGATTTTCTGAGGCAATACAATTCAATAAAAATGAGATATTTCAATTACAAATTAAGATAAAGTTGGGCCTAATAGAAATCGACACTTGAAATAAATTTGACTAAACAAAGTAACAATAAAATTAGTAAAAATGCCTACAGGTGGATTGAAAAGCAAAAAAATATAAACATTAGTCAAAAATTCAAAAGTAAATAAAGTAATAATGATTTTTAAATGTGTTCATAAAGTAGTAACTCAAAACTCGTACTCTTGCCTTCATTTCAATAATTCATTAAAGGAATCACTAATTTCAACACAGAAAATAGTTTCCAAGTTAAAAATATATCTTTTTAAAATAACTTTTTATGTGCTTTTTCAAATAATATTCTTTTCAGATGAGGATTCATTAGAAAATTAATCGTTATTATTTCACAAATAAATAAATAAATCGTAAAAATTCATTTAGAAAAAACAAATTATTAAAAAAAATCTAAATCAAATGTTTTGTCAGGAAAAGATACGTTAAGACTTCATACATGACGTACACGAAATTTAAAATAAAACTTCATGAAATCTAAATTGAATTTTTTAAAAGAAACGGCTTCATTGTGCACATTATCAGAATTCACAGATTTTTTTCTACTAATATCGTTAATAATGTATTGCGTAATCTTTCCTCTAAGCAGTTCACAAAATTATCATTTTCCGATCTAAACATGCGTAGTGAAGGCAAATTCAGTAAAAAATTTAATTTAAAAAAATTAAAGGTGAATTTCGAAAACACCACTATGTGCCCCACCATATTTTTTTTTACTTAAATTTCAAGTTACTGCGTCTTCTATCCTTTCGTTACTCCACGGACAAAAATAGCAAATTCTTTCAATGATATAGAGGAAAATACTGAATACAAAATAATGGATCTCTAAATACATTTTTAATAAGAATAATAGCTTGAAAATTCAATAAGTTTCCTATTTATAATAGAATATTATAAATTTTAAATGTATTTAATTTAGAGAAACATTTGGCGCAGCAGATTATATATTTATTAATCACTAGAAGAGAACTATTATTGAAATATCTGTTGATTTTTCATACAAAGTATTGCCTTCTTTTCTAATTTTAAGTTTGAAAATAATGGGTGCTTCTTTTTTTAATATTAGTGAGTAAATATCTATAGTCAAAAATGATTTAATACCCAATAGTCCTTTAATATAAATGGTTTTTTTGACATAAAAGACGAAATAAATCGGTGTGTTATCAATTTATTTCTCTGAGAAATAATTTATTTATGTCTTCGCCTCTCATCAAAATGAGCAAAAGTATATTTCATCATATTATTTTTTGAACAATTTTTGTACATTTTTTTTTCAACATAATATTCCTCCTTTGAACAAATTATTCATTTGATTAATGTCACTTATTAATAAATCTGCCTTAAATGATACATGGAAAAAGAAGTTTTTGAAGAAGTTTCATTTTGGGTTTTAATAATTACTATAATATCTGCAGTCAGCCATTCCACACCAGCTGTTTAATTAATTTGCCAATGTTTGGGAAAAAATGATATCATATGAACAATTAGATCCATCAAGTTAAAAGAAAAATCTTTAAGCTCTGCATTCTTTTCTAACAATTCGTGGAAAGAGCCTTCTCAGCACTCCCTCCTTATCTAAATTATATTCCAGGAAACACGCTTAACTCCTTAATCTGTATTTTATTTAATTTGGCGATATTGAGGGATTAGGAAAAATGACTTAATGAAGATACACATTGATTGATATTAAATACAGGCATTCTTCTCCTATTAAAGATTAATGTGAAAAGTTCTTTACTTTTTATATAGGCAAACAGAATTTGTGTGAAATACCTGTTTTTCTTATTATTGAGGTGATTTTTTTTTTTAAATTTGTATAAAAATTTATAAGTAATTGAAAATTTAAAGCTTCTTGAGAATATCTGTTTTTTACTTATTTATAAAAAATATTCGCAATGTCAAAAATAAAAAAATGGACCGAGGAAATTACCTAGGTAACACAATCATTTCGCTCATAGAGAATTTATGATTAATTCTACAAAACGACACTTTTTTCTATCAGTTGTAAATTTTTAACTATAAACTTTAATTTCAAATGTAATTTTTTCTTTGATTAAAAATTAACACTAATATTTTTAGTTTTTAAACTTATCCAAATCTTAATACTCATACTTATAACGTAAAAATCAATCGTTATACTTAAGGAAAAATAAAATTGAATATTTTGAGACCTCTTTCAGAATATATATATTCTTTACATAATTTTCAATTATTTTCAATTTCATCTATATATATATATATATATATTTATTTGTAAAGAATATATATATTTTTTACATAATTTTCAATTTCCTCTATATATATTTTTATATGCAAAGAATATATATATTCTTTACATAATTTTCAATTATTTTTTATTTCATCTATATATATATTTATATGTAAGGAATATATATTCTTTACATAATTTTCAATTATTTTCAATTTCATCCATACAATAACTGTGCAATATTACACCATATTTTTGACATAAATTATAAATACACTGCTGAGAAATTATAAGTTGCTGTTTCGAAGCTACAAAAGTATTTGGGTTCAATATTATAAAACATATCTGCTCAATTTGTAAGTATTAATATTTGGTTTTTATTATGAAGATATAAAATTGGTTGTCGTAACCATGTGGTAGTGTTTTTAACATTGCAATTGTCTTCAGCTTAAAATATTTACACTCATAATAAAAATCTCAAATTTAACAAATTAACACTACGTAAATAAAAATTATTGTAGTATTTATTCAATGAGAATTTAGCATATCACATAAGCCTTCAATTTGCAAATGAACGTAATATTTCGTAAAATTATGTAGAATAATCTTTCCGAATACTTTGACACTGCTAAATTAAATGAAGTCTAGATCCAAATAAAATTTGAAAACCAACTAAAAATGTAAAGTCGCTTAAATCAGACATAAATTTTGAATTACATTGGTGCCTGATATTTGCATAATAGAAGAATCTTTGATTGGAAACACTTATTGATTATTTTGATCATAATGATACGTCAGCCTTATTTTAAGAGAAAATAGTGAGGTTTGAACTATTTAAAACTGGGATTGGCATATTAATCATGTACATTTCTTAAAAGTGCGCTGTGATTCCCTTTAATGACAAGATTCCAGCAGTGCCTCCGAAAAAACATTTACAAATTTTCTCTATTAATCCCAGGAAAGAAGGTACGAACAAAGCCAAATAAGAAAATTTTATATCAACTATGTGTCAGAAGTGCCTTCAGAGTAAAAATATCTCAGTTTCATAGTTTTTTCCTTTACAAATATTACCAACAAATTAATTGTATCAGAGGCATTTTATGCACAAAACACGAAATTGTAAACTGCATCCTTAAATAAATAAATTTTCCTTTTAAATAAAAATAAATGTAAAAAATAAGTATTTGATTTTTACTTCATTTCATATTCAGAATAAAACACTGTTTGATATATACAACTAAATATTTCGCAACATCAACTATCCAAAAAACAATGCATAGAAATTTCAATAGCATATCAAGCAATTTTACATTCAATCACAAAATATTTTTCAAACCACCCAATAAATTCTCAATATGGAATCCATTCAAAGTTTGGAATAATAATTAATATTTCTTGTAAAGCACACAATAGTTTTTTTTAAATCTAATTTTTTTTTGTTTAGAATATACTGCATAACACAACACACAATGTAATTTTTTTTACACTTTATATTCACAGAATTAAATTTTAACATTCATATAAATTAAATTTCTATTGTCTTGAACTTCTTGAAATTAATTTTAAATATATATATATATATATATATATATATATATATATATATATATATATATATTACCTGCACATAAAGCATGTTGTTTTCATTAAAGCATGTCTTAAATGTTGTTTTTAATTTATTGTAGAAATTTTTATATCCATTTCATATAATATATTTTTTGTGAAAATAGCATTTTAAAATAATAATAATGATAAAGATAAATAACAATATAACATTGTTATTTATCTTTATTACATAACTTTCTTTTCACTTCTGTAAAAGTAGAGAATTTCAAAGAGTAGACACAAAAAAAAACTTAAATCTTATTATATAACTTACAGAGATTCAAATCCACTATTTTAGAATTTAGAGATATATATTTTCGTTAATTTTTCTAGTAAATACTATCTGTGATTAATTAGCAAATTCTTTCAAATAATTCTTCTTCTAATGACATGGTATTCTTAAATTACTTTTTTTATTCAGTTGTGGTGACTCCTGTACTTATTTTAAATGTATGTGCATCAACAATACCCTTTCTGAGGCCTTTTCTGAATATTCATTCTTAAATAAGTCTCTCAAAGTTAGACGAATTCAGAGAAAATATGATACATCTTTCAGATGTGTAGTCACGACAAAGTAGTCCCCTGCTAATGGCTTGGGATTTTCCCGGTGGGGAATCTTGCCCATTTTAATAAAATATTCGGTTGATAAAGTTCCCATAAACGTTTATTTTAGTTATTAAGTAGTCGAAGAAATTGTGGCATCAGTTTATTCTAACGTAAACTTTATTAACGTATTTAAAATAAGTGTTCTTGTGATTACTCGAATGAAAACAGTATGAAGTGACGCTACATTAGGTGAAATAGAAAAAACAGAAATGGCAAACCAAACGTGAATATTTATACGTAACACTCTCTAGCGTGCTAACGAAAACTCTGAAACCGGCAAGTTACACTGAAACTTTTATGGATTAAAGTTGTAGTGATTGCTATGAACGAAGGCTGTTCGGCTTGAATAGGATTGGGCTTATTAGAAATTAAAAATAATATAAAAGTTTAAGTGAGGGACAAACAACAGTAATTTGCAAATGAAGACGTAATATTTTAAAATAAATTATTTTTTTGTAATATTAGTGGAACATATATAACGTAGAATTTTAATTAGAATCATATTTTCAGACTTTTAATGTTTGGTCTATAGAATATGTTACAAATATTATTGTATGTATGTTGAAACTTTTGGTGGTATTGAAAAATAATACTGAATGCCAGAATAATTAGTAAATTAAAAATTTCAAATTCGTGTTTATTGAAAAGTTTCTAAATTTGTTCGGCCAAATTGTGCATTATTTAATAATAATAATTATAAATATTTCGAATAATTCGTGATTTTGAATAAAAATATTAAAAACTTAGAAATCTATGCGTAGAAGCAGGAGAAATTATTTCTTACTTTTACTATTAAGTATTTTATTAAGTCTATTTTAAGTATTTTATTATTATGTATTTGACACAATTGATATCAAATAAAAAAAAAGAAAGAAGAACAAAGATTTAAAAAATATGTATCAAATGGATAAACCAGTGGAAAAGATGAAGTGCCAATGCATATGGTTATGGATTAAACATAACAATTTTGCAAATCTCGGCTGTAACACGCTTTTATTTTTAAGGCTGTATTTTCAAGATTGTTTTTTCCTTTGTTGAAAATTTCAAAAATATTCAGAGTTTGAATATTCAAGATTTCGGTAAGAGCTTTATGAATATTCTTACTTAACAATTACATTATTTTCGATACTTAATAAAATAATAAGAAATTTGGAATGCATGAACGTATATTATAATTTTACAACAATTTTTTTCAGGTATTATGAATGTCATTTCCAACATCGTGGTTATATTGTAGAGTTTGATTTGAAACCCTGTATCGAGTACATAACTTTAAAAATCCAATAAATATATTTTTCATGTTTTCAAAAATTATTTTTCTATGAAAATGTATTCGTTAAAAATTATAAAGTATTCCTAGGATATAGAACATTTGGAATCATAGATTTCCATTTAATTGCACGAATAAAAAAAAGAAACAAATATTTCTTATTGATATTTTCTTAAATAGCTCTAAATTTTTGTATATAAGTATGTGTAAGAAATTCTTTGAACTTAACATGGCCATGTAAATCATATTTTATTTCTATTTAAAAGTGTCTCAATGTTTAAGATGTGTCTCAGAATGTCAGAGAATGTTAAAAATTTCTCCTTTCCAGATTTAACCTAATTTAGTACATATTTCCAAATAGAATGGAATTAATTCACTAATATGACAAATTGATAGGGTTACAGAGCTATAATTAGTTTTTGAATTAGTTTAATTTAAATGAACATCATTAAATATTTACTTCAGGGAAACGAAATATGTAATTTAAAGAGTAGTCAGAAAAGGAGATCAACACCTATGATTTTTGTGAACAATTTAGTATCTATTTCTCAAAATATTCATATTAAGTCTCATTAAGGTACGGCTGAATTCACAGCGCAACAATTCTTTCTTAAACATTCGTAGAACTTTCAGCTTGACTCCACACTACCTAACATGTAACTCGTGATTATAGGCAAATTTTTCCATAGCTCTTCGAATATTACAGATTAAGAAAGGGTGGTGCAGGACACACAGTTGGAGAAATGTGAATTGCATTCTATTATTTTGTATAAAAAGCAAATGTATTTTTTTTAAAATGGTAACATCAGACTGTATCTAGCGATATGATGTCCAGATTTCAAATTAATAAACTATAGCATAGCAGACAAACAATTTCCTTTTATTTAAATATCTACATTACTGATTCTAAATTACAGAATCTAACAAACATAACTGCAGAAATAATTCCTTATTCTTCTCTTGGAGGATACAAATAATTAAAAAAGTAGAAATGGAAAAATGTAATACAAATTGCTACTAAATAGATTCTTCAACTCAGGACTGTAGCAAATTTATACTCTACATGTCTCATTTTAAATTCAGTATAAAAGGAAACATTATAAGTTATCTTGATTGAGGATAAAATCAAATAATTTCAACACTACTTTAATCTCTCATCTCAGCTGATTCTAAATTAGAGTCATATACATTAAAATTAAGCATTCAAATCACATCACTTCTTCATCTAATAGCAGAAAAGGTTCGAGAAAGAAACATGGTCTTTCTAGAAGAAAAACAATTAGCAGAACTGAAAAACAAACACTTCAGCATTAACTTCTTGCATTTTGAAACAAATAGTACGAACACACGTGCATATATATATATATATATATATATATTTCTTGCATACTGTGCTACGTTTGACTATTGATTGGATATATTTTAGAATATATGTTTTGCTGCAAGGGTATTTTTAATATTTTTAACACATTTTTATAATGTTTTAAGTATTCTTATGATTTAATATTAAGCATTCATGGGTTATTTATGTAAGTAAATCTTTTTTTGTTGTAAATTTTTTACTTTATATAAATTTCTAAATTTGTGTTCACATATTTGTTTTTCAGTATTTGGAGCGTTATTCTTGAAAAATTTTGACTTTTCTTTTGAAATCATATAATTTTCGCTTTCTTTTCCTCTCTTTACTTTTATTTATTTTATTTTTTATTCGTGTATTTATTTTGTTCTAGGTTAGTACATATTTAGTTTGGTCTTTTTGTGTCATTTCCTTTAAAATTTAATTTTTTTAAATTTTAGTTTTCAGAATTTTCTGTAATTTATTACTTTTATTAATATAGTTTGTTGACGGGCATAGTTAGGCCTAAAATTCTAGAATAACCCAGATTAACAGTTTAACACTTATGTAACAACATTACAATTATCCAAGCATTTTTCTTTTTTAAGGATTTATATATATATGCGTGTGTGTGTAATGATTTAACTTTAATTTAATAGTTTCACTGAATAATAATTTAATTTCTTAATTTTTCCTATTCTCTACTTCAAAAGTAAAGAGCTCATTTCTATTTCCTGATCCAATTCCAAATTATTATTTTTTATTTATTATGTCAACCATCGTAAGATGTTTAATCTGTCTGTCAGAAATAATCCCTACCAGATTTTCTGTCTGTATCTAAAGTCCCTAGGAATTCCTACACTTTGAAAGTGGGACATCATGTGACTGACAAAAAGACCTTTGAAAATCCCAATTATAAAACTCAATGTAAGGCCTAACAGCTCCCTCTTCTGATTCTCTCTTCAGTTATTGTCATCTGCAAATTTCATGTCAGACTTACTGGCCGACATAGCTGTTACTTCTCTCTCAACGAACAACAATACCCGGAATAAATAGATTATTCGGAAAATTTGTAGACATTATTATCTGGACCTTGAATGTGTTAAAATAAATTTTATGAAAGATGTAACACACTCACACACACACACACACACATATATATATATATATATATATATATATATATATATATATATATATATATATATATATATATATATATATATACATGTCTACGTGATTAAGAAAAGTATTTCAAGTAAAACTTGCATTTATCCAACATTTTGATGATTTCACATCTGTTTTTTATTTGCAACAGTAGTTTGTGATAATAAACTTGTTGAGCCATAAATAATTGGGTAGACCACTTTAATGAAAAATTCTTATTGTTTTAATATAAGAACATTGAGTGAGGTAATTTATTGTTCTAATTAATATAATTGTTCTAATTAATATAATTGTTCTTGATGAAATGATAGAAAGCAATCCACTATTAACAACTACTATAAACTTCTCTTAAAACGTCGTGTGAATATTATATATATTTAATGGGCATATATTCATTTAAATTAACAGGGAACTTAATGCATTAAAAGAGAAAATTTTATTGATTATTGATAATATGAAGAAAACAGAAATTTAAATCATAATCTTATTAAGTAAAGTGTTTTCAATCTATGTAAGACTCTAAACAGTACAGTCGATTATTCGTATTCTCATGGGTAACATGAGGAGAATATGTAACGGAAAATTGTACTCCTTGAGAAGAATTCAGCTTCCAAAGTAGGGGAGATTATTTTCAAATAAGAATATTCTTTTGGCAAAATAGTGAGTGCATAATGGATTCCATGTGAATTTTTTTTTCAGTCCTCTTTGCAATAAACTTTTATAAAGAAAATTATTTTTGATTTTGCAGATCATTTTATCGTTTCTGCCTTATAGACTAATCTGAGTTTTCATTTCTTTCAAAAATATTTTTGGGGGTGCTTTTAAAATATGAAGAAAGGTAGTAAATTAAAAATAATATAATTTTTAAAAAGCGTTTTAGTAAACACTGAGTTAGTACTATAAAAATATTTCTTTTTCACTTTTACTTTTCTATTAAAACATTTCTAAATTAAAAGGAAATTCATATAGAATTATTTAGGTATTTTTAATAACAATCTAGTTCAAAGACCTGGAGATGTTCGCGAGTTGAAAGCATTTTTATCACAAATTAATTTGTGCATTAAAATATATATCACAGAAAACGAAGTTTTCATCAAGTCTCAATTCACTTCTCCCTAAAAATAAACAAATAACTTAAACATTACTTTTTGAATAAATTTTTTTAAAAAAAATTCTTTTTTACTAATATTTTCGATTAGTTATTAATATTCAAATTTATTTTTAAATTGTTCATTAAATTGTTACTTTATAATTACTTATTAATAATTGAGTATTTATAACAAGAAAAAATGAATAAATTATAACAAAAAAAATTACAATTTTAATACAGTTTATTTAAATGTTTATTTAAATTTAATATGAATAATGAAATTTATTTTGTAAAGAATAAAATAGTACATGATACAGCAATTTGGAAAATTAAAATAAACCTTTTCGATAATCTTGCACTATACAATTGAAATATCCATTCAAATATTTTGCATTACGAACAAATATAACTAGAAGAAATAGAGGAAATAAAAATATATTCATTTTGAGCTTGCTTATTATACTTAATCAAAGTTTATCTTGAAATGGAAAAGATTTTAAACATTCCTAAAATACACACAGGAACATTGAAAATAGAGCACAAAGAAGAAAGCTTCAGAATGAAATTAATTATAATACACATAATGATACAGATGGGAGACTTCCTTGATCCCAAATTCAAAACAAGTAAACAAAAATGGTTTGTACATCTAGACAAATACAGAGCAACTTCATTCTGCTGCAATACATACCTTGACACGGTCGGGCATTGAGTGGATTAGACGTCGGATGTTGTAATGAGGCAGATGGACCATTGATTCTCGAACAGCCACCTCCAAATCATGTACAAAGTGACACACTGGCATCTGATATTCCTGCTGATCCCACAAATGCTCTGTAGGAAATAAGTCCAGGGAGCGGCTTGGAAGTTCATGGAAGAGTCTGAACATGACGTAAAAAGTCTTGAGCAAATTGAGGACGAGTATTAAATTGCTCGAAAATTGTTCCTGGAAGACCAATCAGGAAAGGTCCAATGAGGGGTCGAAGAATGTCATCAATGTAACATAAGTCCGCATAGGTTTCATGTACATTGATTAGACTGGACCGGTTATCATATGTTATCACCTCAGACCATTATGATTGTTGTGCGGCTACTGTGTCACGCGACAGCGTGGTTGGAAGTTTTCCGTTCACCAAGGCGTTTCCATCCCCGTACGCGTTTATCATATGTCACCAAAACGAAGCAATATTCATCTCAAAACATCCCGTTTCCCCAGTCAGTGGCATTCCAAGTCACTCTGGTTTGATACCTCTACAGATGGAGTCACTGGTGTTTCGGTTCACTACGAATGCTTGCCATACGGCCCTTCGATCTCTTCACTTCGTCATCTTCCTGGTCGCTCCAGACCCAGTTCTCCGTATTTGGGTATCACCTCGTGTCCTATGCTCCCTACATGTTATAATTAATACTCCTCGAAGTAAAGTTTAAATTATTTTAATTTTGGGATTACAATTATCAGCTATAAATATTGCTACAGAAATAAAATAATTATAAGCATTCAAACGTCAAATATTAATTTAGTTCTTCTTATTTATGGTATACTTACCAAAAATATTTTTAAAAGAAACTTATATATGATATTAACTCAACGTAAATCTGAAGTCTAAATTATTTTTTATGAATTCATGTTGAATGTTTGAGAATTATAACTTAGTGATAGGAAGCAAAGAAGGAATTGGAAAATAATCTTTTAAAGGGATTTCAAAATTGAAAAGTTCTAAACAATGACTACTTAACTGGGTAACTTTGTTTTGGGTCATTTTTACAGAATAAAATATATGGAAATAATCAAAAGTCTAAATATGTATTAACTCGTGTTTTTCATGCATTGCAATATAATTATTTAACTTTTACTCAGTAAAAAATTTCATGAAGAAAAAAGATCCTGCTTATAAAGTTTCTTATTAATAGCATAAAATTTTAATATTTTATCTATGAATAACTATACCTATGAAGGATTAGATAAAATATAATTTTAAACATTATTTATTGGTTAGGGTACCTAAATTATTATCATCCGCAGACCACCATTTAAAAAAGTATGATTGTGCTGAGCTATATATAATACATTATAACGCTTTTAAAATCCTTGAGAGAAAATGAGTAGAATGTATAAACATAAAAGAGGAATTTAAACTTTAATTCATAAACGTTTCATTATACAAGTAAAAGAGAGAGAGAGAGAATAGAAGAGAGAGTAAAATTGACACAAGAAAGATATTTGATATTGTTTCTGAGACACTGGATCTATATTTGTATCACTTGAATTAATTATGATTCTTAATAAATCTTTAAGGTGCTCATCTTATATTTCCGTCTTAGATTTATTTTCTGTGTACTTTGGTCTCGAAAATAGTTTGTATTGAGGTGCATATTTAGAACAGAGCAGTTTTTTTTTAAAAAGGTATTACTGCGAAGTGAGGTTTATTTTTTACTGTATTAGTTAATTCTTCAAGGAAAAGTATTCTAAAAATATTGTAATGATTTACTACCAAATTTTTCTTTAAAATTAATGTCAAATTACAACAATAGATATATTTACAATGGATATAGAAAATTGCTTTTTAAAATAAATTTGACTGTTTCGCTTAATTCTTGCTTTTGCTTTAGTTATTCCTATTAAAGACAAATAAATATCATTTTAAATAGTATTTATTCGCCCATTAATACTCTAAAAATTCATTAATTGAACTACATTAACAGAGTCTAAGAATTATTCGATAACGCATGATTCTTCATTTTCTACAAGTGAATTCGAGTTTAAAGATCTGCCGTGAAGCGGGACTGAGGTCTCAAGTCCTAGAAACAAAGTGTGGGAGTTTGAAGAGGAGTGAGAACTCAGATTTCACCCTCGTCACTTGGTTGAGGTTCAAAATCACGATATCCGTTTTCAATAGCCTTTGTGATGCTTTTAAGCGCAACGTTAATAAGCAATCAATCATTCCACATAAGATTTTGAGAACCATCTCATGGGGTTAAGAAATCTCTACTTGTAAGAGACGTGTAGAAGAGATATAGTGTATGTGTTAGGAGTTTTAGAGGTGTAGATAAATTTATATGAGGTACATAAGTTTAGCTAAGCTTTATATATATAAATAAAAAAAACACCCCTATACCTCAAATACACACTCTTCCCTCTGCATAAAGCCCAAGCAAGGTATGGTACTTCATCTAGTTTGTTATATCTATCCCTCAATAATTGATTAAAATTTATTGCAGTTATGTACAAGCTGCATAAACAGTAATTTTTTTCATTTTTTATTACAAATTTTATGCAGGAGAATTGATTAGTAGTTCTTTAAAAGAAAGAAGGGTTATTTCACCTATGCAATACATGCTTTTCTTAAATACTTTTAGGATATATTTAAGTTAGATGATCATTTACTTCTAAGTCCTCAGGATCAGGATCAAGTGTCGTCTTAGAAGGCCCTTTGAGAATATGAATTACGAATATTGTTTCCTAAGTCTCTATAGTCCTAGAAAGAAGTTAGTTGAAATTTAATCCGCCAGATAATCTAAAAGAAATTGCATGAAATATGTGCAGTATAAAAAAAATGTTATGTGTATAAAATATAATTATAAGGAAACTCAGCGTATTTTAAGATTTAAGAGATCAGAAAATAGTTATGAAAATATTTTAATTGATTTAAAAGTATTAAAATCTTGTAATGAGCTTTCATTCAAATTTAAATTTAATCTCAATTATAGATATATAATGATTATATATTAATCAATTGCTTTAAAGTTTATTCTTTTGAATTCTTGATATTTACTTACTTTACTTTTTTTTATATTTTAGAAGCCCGTTCCTTTAAATTGGTAGTGGAATCTGAAAATGATAATATATTTTAAGAAACACAATTTGCAAAGTAAAATTTAGCGAGCAGAATTTAAAATAAGTTTCATTATATGACTTGAAAATCCGTTTCAGAAAAAAAAAAAAAAAGTAAGTAATTTTGCCCCCAATCATTGTACAAAAATAATAAAGGCTTTGAAAAAGAACGTGCACGACATCATTTGATAAGCTCAGGATTTTTTCATTTGAAAAAGAAATAGTAATTTTATAATGCTTGCTGAAATTCTTTTTTGAGCTATGATAAAATAATACATATAAATTAAAAAATTTAAGCATATGTATGCTTGAAATAAAAAGGTAAAAATAAACAGAAGAAAAATAATATTTTTACATCAGTTTCATATCTTATGTCACATGTTGCTGAGATGAAATGTAAAAATATATTAGTGACGAAAAGAATTTAGCCAGAAAGAATATGGAAAAAGCTATTATGCGGGAATGTAATTCTAAAGTAACAAAATGAGATAAAATATCAACACATTTTTTTTTCTTCCTCAAGCCCTTTACTATTCTTTCTTACTGCGATGCTAGATAATGTTTCTAACACAAAAGAAGGAAAGAAGTTAGTTGCAAAAAATGTAGACAAAAACGTTTCACTTACATGCAACAATGGAAATGAATTTTTTTTTTTACGCTTTTCTTTTGAATGCTATAAAAATTAAACAAAAATTATAATAAATGAAAACCAATTGCTATCAGTATTTGCCTGTCGAAAGAATATAAATACAGAGTAAAGAAAACTCAGTTGTATTTGATATTCCAGTTGTTTAACAATTGTTCTCACTTTTTTAACTCTCCCACTTTTTCTTCGGCGAGCAGAAGTTTTTGTGTGTCCTGTTCACAGTCTCTTTTTTTTCCTCTGCCTAAGGGTCTAGGTACTCCAGGGACCTAAGTCCCGTTGAAGATTTCAGAGATCCGTAAATCTTTCCTTTGAACTAAGGGGAGGACGAAATGGTCTATTGTGTCGAGTGATTTTATGTGTTTTTATTGAAAATAAAAGGAAGGAAGGTTGGTAAGGTAACACAGGAACAGGAGGTCACCAGTATTTACAAAGAGGATAAAAGGGGTATCCACTGGAGTCTTTTTGTCGTATAATCTTTGAATTTTTAAAACGAAACTTGCATATTAAGCCTATCTCATAGTTTTCTCTGAGAGATCACAGAGTACTTAATGGAATATTCGAGAGAATTTCTTCAAGTGGAGAGGAAATGGAATACAAACAATTATCATTGAAAATCTAATCCTAAGGTAAAAAGACGCTTTAATTTACTTCCTTTCCCATTTTATCCTCAGTTCAAATTATAACTATACATATTTTACATTAAATATAAAATTTTCCTTTTTTTGTATTTTCCAAATATTTTTGAAGCTTCTTAGAGTTTTTCAAATTTCTTGAACATATATATATATATATGAGTGTGTGTGGTATAAACAGATATGTATAAATGTATTAACAAGTAATTTCTTCGGTATAATATCAAGTTAAACGTTAAAGAAAAGAAGAAAAATAATCATTGTAGTAATCCCATGGACAATTCTTTACAGTATTGATACATCAAATAACGTTCACAATTTTTGGAATAGATTTTGAAAGAAAAAACTCTGTCCCAAAAAATAGATGGAAAAAAAAAACATTTTATCCATTATAATTTATATTTTGAAACTGTTGTTTCTTATTAATTTGAATATGAGTAAAGTTTGCAGCTAATCGAGTTTCATAGATACCAAACCAAGAATGGTACAAATTGACAGCATTGGGCAAACACATTTCTTATTAATACCCTCCAAAAAATTACATTAGAACTAAGATCCATGATAATACCTGGTAAATCGATATTGGTAATTAAATTTCGCATAAACTGTGTTCTAGTTGATGTAGAAGAATGTATCGAAACGTTGTTCTTCGGTAATATTCATTTACTCGTAGAACATTCTAATGATTTTCCTAATGGGATTAAAGGAGTCTGAAACACGTCATAACAATCAACTGAATATTGACTACCTTACACGAAGCATATACCAGTAGTGCCTTTGAAAAAGAACATCTCTCAAACTATGACAATACCACCTTCTCGTTGCATACTAAAGAAAGAGTGAAAGTCACGTTGCAAGTCGTGATAAAATAATAGGCCAAACCACCTGTACCGTTCATATAGAATTTCTTTTCATCACAGAAGAAAAGAGTTAAATATTCATCTTTCTAAGGCACATGTTCCTTACCCCAAATAGAAGTCTCTTTTTATGTTGCGATTTGTACACTGGTGTTCGCCACATTCTACAATAGAAAATGAAATTAGCTTACTTGCAAACAACGATAAACTATAGATCTGAGTACTGACATTGTTAGGTTATTGACAAATCATCAGACACACATATCTTTTTATTGGAAGCAACTCAACAACGCCGTCTATCTTGCTGTCGATATGTCTTCTTTGGTTTCCCTTATATGCTTCTTCATTTAGATGTGCTACGTTTTGATAATGTATTATAAATATAACAAAACTGTTACATTTTAAGCACTCAATTTCCCCAAACCTATTATTTTC
The DNA here is from genome assembly GCA_019974015.1 of Nephila pilipes. NCBI lineage: Eukaryota > Metazoa > Arthropoda > Arachnida > Araneae > Nephilidae > Nephila > Nephila pilipes. Next base: position 326,109 of record BMAW01106588.1, read on the forward strand.
GCCATCAAAAGTCAAATTTAGACTTGTCATCATGTGAAAAATCATCTTTTTCAGACATATTCCAATAAAGATAAAAAAGTTAGACATTTTTTATATTCTGCAGCAATAATATATATATATATATATATATATATATATATATATATATATATATATATATATATATATATATATATATATATATGGTGTGTGTAAAGATTCAAAGTAACGACTACTTATTACACACACACACAGAGTTTGTTTTCTAATGGAGGATACAACATTAAAACACAAACAAATTAATTAAGCTTGCGTTATCATAAATATAAAGTCCAGCACAATTTCCCTGAACCGTCTTGTTCAGCGTCCCTCTCCCTCTCCCTCAACGTCTCTTCTAACTCTTCTGAATCTCTCTCGAAGCGCTAGGTGGCGATCTGGAAACATCATGGCTGTTGTCTGACATGGTAGATCGGCAGATCTTGGATCCCACAAATTCGGTTGTCCTGACCTTCATTGTGTCCTCGCAATGTGCTTGACTGACATCATAAACAGATACATCAGGATAACTGCAATTAAAGGGAAAAAAACAAGAGATAAAAAAAGAAACAAAACACACGAACAAAAAAAAAGCAAGTGAAAAAAATGCCTTAGGTGGACCACTGTTTCATATGATTGGCTGCAGTTGCAGTCTTTCGTGGCCCTAGGTTGTAAGTTTTGTTGGTGGAAGGTAGGGGTTTAACAAGTAACTATTGAGAGGTAGGGTTTTACGATATGGTAAGTAACTATTGAGAGGTACATTATCTTTCGGAATAGGGTTCAGTTGTCCTTTTTTTCAGTAGTTGTTTTTTGTTTATTAAAATACACCTGACGCAATTTCCAATTATACTATCAACTTTTCCTCTTAAGTCGGGAATATAAAAGTCGCGTTTCAGAATTTCCACTGCTTTTACTGTAGCAAAATGACCTCGTTGGTGAACATCTCGAATAATATCTACTTCCATTAGTTGAGGTACGACAAGCAATTGTCGTCCTTGTTCATATTTATTCAAAATATCTTCCTTCAGTAAAAATTCGCAGTTCTCACCATTTCGTACCATAGACTTAACCTGTGCTGTAGCTATTCGGTTTGTGAGAGTATTTTGGGCTCTAGTTGTAAAGAGGATTGAATATCGGCTCAATGCGTCAACATGTTGCATCTAGTTACCGGATCTATGTACGACTTCGTAATCGTGATCCTGGAGTTGGAGTCCCCATCTAGCGATCTTTGCTGAAATGTCTTTTTTCATCATTGTCATTTTAAAGGCATTGCAATCTGTAACAATTTTAAAATGTTTGCCTAAAATGTACACACGGAATTTTTTTACTGTCTCTATCACTGCCATAACTTGCAACTCGTAACTGGAGTAACGTCTTTCGATGTTGTTAGTTTCACGGCTCATGTAACAAACAGGGTGTAATTTAGAGTCTATGGCAGATTTTTGTGATAAAACAGCGGCTAGGTCGTCTGCACTAGCGTCCGTATGTATTTCGGTCTCACTAGTATATTTTAAATTTTTAACACTGGTTCCCAGTATAAAAATGCTTTTAAGTGATTGAAACAACTACGCTCTTTTTCTTCTAATTTGAAAAACTCATTTTTTTAGGAGATCACTAAGAGATATTTCTATTGATGAAAAGTGTGGTATGAATTTCCGAAAATAGATACGAAGACTCAAGAAACTCTTAACGTCCTTGGAGCATTGAGGTTCTGGGAAATTGACAACTGCTTTGGTTTTTGATAGGTGAAGGTATAATTGACCATTTTTAATATGATGCCTTAGGAAATCAATTTCACGTTTGAGGAATTGATGTTCCTTAAAGTTAAATTTAAGGCCGTATTCTGAAGCCAATTTAAGCACACGTTGTAATTTATGTAGAACTTCTTCGTCTTTTCCCGATATGAGCAGGATGTCCATATACATGATTAAGGTATTATTCTTTATTAAATCTTTAAAAACTGCATAAATATACCGTTGAAATACACTAGAGCTCGTGGAAAGACCGAAAGGTACCTTTAAGAATTTTTAAACAGAATTATGTGTCACAAATGCTGTGTATTTAGTAATATCTGGATGTACATCACAATGAAAAAAAGCATTTTCGAGATCAAGAGTAATAAATACGTTCGACTCTATCAATTTATCTAGAAGATCGTCCATCAAAGCAATAGGAAAAATAGTATTTTACGATTTTTCTATTTAAACGCCTTTAATCAATACATGGTCTGTAATCGCTATTCTTTTTTTTTCACTAAAATTATTGGAGAAGAATGCGGTCTATTTACGTTTTCTTTAATAATTCCTGCATCTAACCAATTCTTTATTTGTGAATCTATGAATGATTTTTCGATTGCCGCTAATAGCCTGGTTTTTGAGTGAATAGGTGACTCATCGGTTACAACAATTTTCATCGTAAAGTCAGTGGCTTTACTTTTCTGTGGTTTATAAGTATCTTACATTTTTTTTAGATTTTGTTTTGTTATCTTATCACTAATCAATCCACTTCATTCAAATTTATTGTATTCGCTAGGCCAAATAAATATTCAATTTCCTCGACATCAGCTGCTTTAACCCTCTCAAAAATTCCGCGCTCAGACATTGCGCCTAGATTCATAGTAATAACAGGCTGCACTTTGATCTCATTTTTTTAAATTCGCATCCGAAGCGACAGCAGGCTTCAGTCGGAATGCTGACATAAAGTTTTTCATATTCCTTGCCGAGGGTTTGTGGTTGGGAATACTATTGAAATTAATTGTTTCATAACTGGCATGAAAGGTATTTCTTTCCCCCGCGATTTGGATTCCATTTTCATTTATAGCATTATTTAATTTGCTAATTACATCGAATCCAATAATAACTTCATAGCATGATTTTTTCAAGTACATTAATTTCCGTTGCTAAACAGCCATTATCAAATTTAATGTCAGAATAAAAGAATCCTAATGGTAAGAAACATTCGCCACCGATTCCGACAAAAGATACATTGTAAAAAGATAGTTTCAGGATCCAATTTTTACATAAATTTCATAACTTTTCATTGATAATTTGGAGTCAGTATCGAATAAAGGATTGATTTCAACACCTTTAATTACAACATATTTTTCTACTTTTTTAGTAAAGGTATTATTTCTAGTGACTAAAGTCTGATTTACTTCTGATTGGTCACAAAATTTAGCTATATGTCCAAATTTAGAACATTTCAACCCGTCTTTCTTATTATTACGCTCAGAAGATTTATGACCCCATAAGTTACAATTGAAACACTTTATTTTTGAATTATTTTCATTTTTTACAACCACAATACTTATTTTTTGGCTTAAAATCACTACTCAATGGAACAATGGACGGCATTTTTCAGTATTCTTTAACAAGTTCTGTGTGTTATCATCAACGCTTTTACTCACTTCTCTTATGAAATTACGTCGCACAACTTTATAATCGTCCATTTTTTTGTACTAAGACGTCGGTACTAGTTAATTTAGGCAATTCATCTATAAGATGATCGCGTACGTCTGGAGGTATTTTTTGCTTTAACTGGTCTGAAATCAAAAGTTAAAAGTTTTAATTCTTCAAAAGTTTGAATATTTAGGCTGGTTATCCATCCATCAAATAATTTTGGAGTTCAAGTGCAAAATCAGCCAAGAGGCAAAGGATTCCTATCTGTAAGCAAAAATTTTTAATCTGAATTTCTTAGGACTGAATTTAAATCGTTGCAATAACAATTTCTTAACATGAGTATAGTCGTTGGCTTCTGAATCAGGTTCACGTGCTACAATATTTACTATCTCCGAAGGACACAAAGGTAATAAATGTGTTACCCAATCGTCTTTAGGGATATCAATTCGGGTTATCTGTTCCTTAAATAATGAAAGGTAAACACTTATATCACTACCAACATCATAATGCAGCATTAACTTCATTAGATTTAGTTTAGGTACAGTTAAAGGTACAGAATTTCCGTTTGAAATAGTAACTTTTGATTCCAATTCTAATTTTTTATGTTCATATTCCCATTTTCCAAGTGCCTCTTTTCTTTTTTTCAGCCGTTCATTAGTAATTACTTCCAAACAATATTTTGTTAATTCTTTGTCATAATTTTTATTTTTAGTAATTAACTGAAGTAAGTAGGAAACTTTAGCATTTGGCTCTACAGTTAATCCTAATTCTTCTGCTAAAGTTATTAAGTCGACTCCTCGTGCTCTCGAAAAAAATGACATTTTACAGCAAAGGAAAATAACACAGAATTTTTGAAATCACAGAAATTTTTCGTCCATAAAAGAAAGTTCCACTAAGGGTATCCATAGAATTTCAAAGTCACAAATCACACAGTTCTTTTAAATAGTCATTAATTAAATATAAAAAGTCAAAAATTAAATAGTCATAATAGTAGCTAAACTAAACATTTAAGTTTGATTCGTTTAGGTAGGGCCAAGCCCCCACTTGTGGTGTGTGTAAAGATTCAAAGTAACGACTAATTATTACACACACAGTTTATTTTATAACGTAGGACAGAACATTAAAACACAAACAAATTAATTAAACTCTCATAATCATAAATATAACGTCTAGCACAATTTCCCTGTACCATCTTGTTCAGCGTCTCGATCCCTCTTCCTCAACGTCACTTCTAATTCTTCCAAATCTCTCTCAAAGCGCTAGGCGGCGTTCTGCGTTCTGGGAACACTTCATGGCTGTCGTCTGAGATGGTAGATCGGCAGATTTTAGATCCCATATATATATATATATATATATATATATAGTCTTAATTATCTTAAACAACAGTCTTGGTTCTATAATAATAATAACAATTTTATTCTTTAATACCGTTATCACTTTAAGCGTATCACTATTGATACCCTGGTCTGCAGAAGGCATTCCGGAGCGTATCTATTGTGATACGTTGGGCACAGGAGAGCCACCGCGAGCGCGTAACCACATGTGATACGCTGGTAGTGAACGGGTTAACAGGAATTTAATATTATTTAAAAGAAATTTAAGCAATATTTTTAACCCTGGTCCAGAAATTTATGACCTATATTAATTAATTCCATACTGTGTTTTAATACAGAAAAGTTATATTTAATTCGCCTTTTAGCTTATGCAGTTAAGACCCTGTGAAGATGCCCCTTCTGCGATTTACTCTGTTTTTAATGAAATGGATTTCAACCAATCAATTTTCATTTTAATATAAAACCTCTAAATCAAAAGAATTAAGAGATATTTTTTTCTCATTTACCAAAAGGTCTCCGTTGAAGTACCAATTTTGTATATTAAAATGTTCTATTTCATATTAATAGAAAAATATGATTAATTTTATTTATTCTAATTAGATAAAAATTTCAAAGAGTTTGTTTTCTTCTCAAAAGGAAATTTCGTCTTCTTAGACAGATGGGTATTTTTAGATTTCTAAGTAATAATGATAATCGCAAAACGTATTTTTCAGAACATCAGTGTTAAACTTCTTCTTTAAGTCTAGCCATATCTTAAGAATTACTTGTATGCTCTAATGAATCTTTTCGGGAACAGTGCTAAATATATCCCGCTTTGAATCCATTAAGCGCCCACATTCATTTCTATTGTAAAGGTATAATAATAGGTTCTTTAAGCAAAGAATACTTTGGTTACGTATTATATATTAATGTACCTTTGAAAGTTTACATAGCCTGATTCGTCTTTTACGTATTATGTTCTCCTTAGAAAACTCTTTCTAGCAACTCCTGTATCTTGGTTCAGAAAACCATAGTAACAGCCTTCTCATGTTTGCTGCACGCAAATAAAAAAGCAAGTGGTGGGTATTTGGTTTACACAGGATTAACGTTTTATTCTAAGTCTACTTCCAGATATAGGAAGGAAATGACTATCAATTCCTCCTATTCGAAGGTATCTTAAAGACAGGGTACGGAAAGTTAAATCCATGTTCTGAAAATTAATTGTATTACAAGTCATAAGCTTCTGCGTAATTTTTGAAATTCTAATACTTGTTTTTCCCAACTTATAGATTTGTCGATATGAATTAAAATAATAAGCGACAATTAATGTGTGATTATGTAATATATTTTACAAAAGACGTTTGTAAGTTTACTATGTAACTATTTAAAAAATATGTTAAAATTAATGAATGGAAGAGAAAAATAAGAAGATATGCACTTTCTTTTATTTTAAACGATGTAACTACTGTCCTTTATTGTTCTGCTCTTGCACCGTATCCCAATCTAATATATTTGTCAAACACTACTGAACTCCACTTGAAGACACGTAAGAATAAAATAAAATAATTTACTAATAATTGCTAGAAAAGTCGCTCTCTCTTGAACCCCGATTAACTAAACAGTCCTAGATTATGATATGAATCTCAATTATGTTTTAAATATGAAATTATACCAAATCACTCGTTCTAAATGCAACAATTCTCACTAACAGTAGCTTCGTAGCTTAAAACTCCAAGTAGAATTTTCTTCTATCCACAAAATTAACTAAGGTTCTTCAATCCAGATAACAAATCTCTATCAACACAATTCGTTATCCTCTCTCTATCCCTTCATTTATATTTCATTTAAGAATCATTATTTCCTTTTCATTTCGCTTCACTTCCATCGAATCTAATTTGCCTCACCACCTTTCATTTGGGTTTGGAAGAAATTGTTATTTTATGCAATTCAAATTATTATAAGATCTCCTAGGTTAGTGAAGAGAAAACCACTAATAAATCAGCGTCACCAATATATCTTAAAAATATTAAGAAATATGCTAAGTTTCACCAAAGTGAGTTATAATACAACAGTGATTTCTATTGGTTACTTTATGATTACCTATCCTGGTTTACATTCTTAATAAGTTTGGAAATTTAGAACGTAATTCATAAAAAAACGATTAATTGAAAGTTAAATAATTTATGTGTAACGTGGATTTATAAGTGTATAAAATTACTTTTCCTTGAAATTGATATTAATTTGTTTCATAAAGATAAATCGAGGATTGGATTGATACTCGCATAATATGAGTACTACTTTTTGTTTGCAAGCAAACTATATACTATCTTCATTTATAAATTTTTAAAAAAGTTAATGATTTTATAACATTCGTGGTATCCTAAATTAATACAATACACACACAGGTTCATTGTTAATCAGGATATATAATCAATTAATGCGTCTTCTTCATTTTATTATAAAAAATTCTATTAGGTGGTAATCTTACATAATTATTCCTATGCTATTTGTTGACTTTTTTTTTCAATTTCAGAAGAAGAAACTATTTGAAGCGGAAAGAAAAATCATATCAAAGGCGAATTTTTTTCTATTTTAAATTTTCATCTAATACAGATAAATAATTCCCATATATTTAACTTTTGTTTCAAGAATCGGTTAATAAAATTATAAAACGAAAAACAGATTTTGAAATCCAGTATAGTATTGCAGAGGCTATTTAAACAATGATTTATCCAAGAGTTGTTCAATAAGTCATGAGAAATTCCAACAGATGGAGCTAGCAGCATAAGAAAATTATTTGTATTTAGTAAACATCATGACCCACTAGACAGCTGTCTGAGTCTCACTTACTTGCATTTGTCGTCATGACCCCTTTCGCATCTCAAATATTCTTCGTCATAATTTTTCAGCCGATAAGACCATGTACGCCAATTTTGGAAAAGATTCACAGGAAGCAACACAAGGTTTTAATTTTTGTTTCATTTCCGGCGCATAATGATGAATCCAGGTCTCACCGACCATCACAACTCAACGCGGAGGCAATCAAATTTTTATTTGGAAACAAATGACTACCAAATCAAAACTAATGAATGTCTGAATCAATCAGTGTCTATTTTGAATCAATGTCAGATTGGTTTTGGCTCCTTTTAACAGACAACAGCGGCCAATGATGACAAACAGTATATCACTTTAATGATGGCATCAGACTTCGAATACAAGTATAAAAAAATCAAAGAACAGAAGTGTTTTGAGAAACTGGTTGTCAGATTTAAATATAATATGCTCCCGGACGTAAATCATGATAATTTTTAAATGACAATTAAATTATAAATTACATAATCTTGAAGACGTATTAAAATTCTCTTTTTTATAACTGCTTATACTCTAATAGTAAATAAGAAGTAAAAATATTTTTGTAGACATATACGTGTCTAAACAAGAAAATAGTACATTCCCCTTTCTTTTTACAAATATTCTATAAAATAAAGCTCAATTAAGAAATAAGTTTCCGAGCTTAAATACACACATAACTGATAGCAGGAATTCATTATTTTTCTTAGAAACAATAATCAAAGTATGAGAATTAAAGATAAGTTAAAAATGTATGATTTTCAACTGTGACATTCTTTTACATTATAAGTAACAAATTCACACATAATATTAATTTAAAAAAATGCTCGTAATCGCTTGAACAACTATCCGCAATTCTTACCACTCCTTATTAAAATTAACGTTGCTGTTCAGGGATCGAAAGGAGCTGAATTGTAATGCTAATAGATTTATTAACCAACTTAATTAACAAAGGTCTTCCAAATACAAATATCAATTTCACAACCGACACCAAATCAAAACCACGAGACGACCCATAACATTCAACCACTCCTCAGGCGTGAAGTCCTAATCAATTTTGACTCTTTTCCACAAAGACTTTTTCTTTTCAACTCATTCTAGAAAATACGATCCATATAAAACTTAATAACACGAAGAAATCCTTCAAAAACAGCTGTAGCTATTTCCATTAGATTTCCGCTACTCTTAGAAAAGATTGTATTATGAAGATAGCGAGGCGCCTCTGCTGCCGCTCCGACAATGCAGTACTCGGGTCGATATCCCCACGTCGTTCCTCAGAGGTACAGCTGTTTCTTGACAGGCTACGTTTCTGAGACCGGTTAATTTAGAAACAACTATAGGGAACGGCAGCTGAAGCATTTGGACGATTTGATAGGATTCGCCCATTATGTCCAAGATTTATCTCAGATATATCGGTTCCCGTGACTTCGCGAGACAATCGGAAGAATTGGGCATCTTAAGATATGGCTCAGATTCGGATAGAGTTTCGATAAATGTATTACATAACAAGTTTGATTTTCACCGTGTTCAAGTGTATAAGTTATGGATTATAGTTACGAAAAGTTTTTGTTTTAATAAGTCAGGCTTATCATTTATATTTATTATTTTTCCAGAACCTTTTTAAATGTAATCATAATTCAGATGGAGTATAAAATTAATTCTTTCTGCATTAATTATAAATTTTTTATGCAGGACTTGGCACTAATCCTATCAAACAGAAAATGTTCAAACACTTTATCTGTTGGCCTCAAATTTATATATATAAAGGAGTTAGAATTTTTAAAAAATGATTTAGGATTCAGATTTAAGTATTTACATGTATATACACAATGTGTGTGTATTTGGTTTTTTGATAAATGTGATTATAATTATATCGATCATAGAAGCGAATTTTAATTTCATTAAATCCGAGAGTGTAACTCACTCCTAAATGCTATTATATATACTCTAAGGATAGCAGTTATTATGATTAAGGAAATACAATAAGTTTAATTTAAATGTTTCAGATTTGATACACGACTCAAAGAAAATGGTAAGTTTCGAATCAACTGTTGGATTAGTAACTAAGACATTTCGATTACCTCAAGGGGGCTCCAATAATCAATAACAGCAAATTGATAGCTTACACATTGGAATTAAATAATAAATTAAAATCTGGATTAAAAAATTTCGAAGATTTGAATGACATCTTCTTAATACGTATCAATTTCTTGCACAGTTTCCAATATTTATTTTTAATTGAATTAATATAAGCACTTTTAAATATAGAGAAATTATGAGATAATTGTACCATATTCAAACAAATGTAAATTCCAGAATAGAGTTAGTTAGTAGAAAGCATGGTATAAAAAACAGAAAATTATTTATGAATTGTCTATATATAAATAAATCGAATTGTGAATAATGAAACAAAAAGTTAATTTACTATTTCATTGTAAAACTAATTTGTGGATAAAAATGTGCTACTCTCTTGGTAAACCGGCAGATATCGGACCAGAGCACCACCTGGTTACCGAAATGCCGGATTACTGTAATATCACTAATAAGAATGTTTTAAGCAGCAAAAGCTATATATTATGGTATACAACTTAATACAATATTTGTAAATAAATATATTGTATGTAATTTATATTATTGAATCAAATTTAATATACTGTAAACCCCCGAAGTAACTTATATATATATATATATATAATATATATATTGATAGCCTACATTATTCTTTTGAAGTAGTAGGTCTAAAAAGACGTCTATAAGGCTCTAGCCTTTCAAATCAATATAAAGTAGTCATTATTAATATGAGTATTAAATTTGCTCTCTTAAGGTGTTAATCAAAATCACATTGGTTAAATTAAATCAATCACATTGTATAAACTAAGAAAATTATGTACCATTCTAAAATTACCACGTACATTTACATACCTCTGGGGGAAGGAGATAATTTTCTGCTCACAATTATTACACAATTGTCTCATAAATGAATATTATTTAATCATGAGATTAATTTAAATTTTATTGTGGAACTATTGCTTTTACAATTGGAAAATATCATCCACATCATCAAAAAGATCTGCCTAGAACCACCCTATATCAACGTCTTTCCTTCTTTTCCCCTCTTTTTATTCCTCTTTCTTTCTTTCTTTTTTTTCTTTCTTTTTTCCTCTTTGAGACGAAACTCTTTTCACACCATCTCTAGGGTTGCCTTCTTGGATACCTGTAGGCAAGTTCCGCCTTCCTCCAGGTCAATGCGCTCCTTTGATAGAGTAATCTCAGGAATGACTATGTAGCGGTGCATGATATGATACCCACATTCGCCATTCACGCCCTCGCAAGACGAAAAGAATTTATAAAAATGAACAGGTGACCTTGAAAACTTTTGATTTATCCAAATTCCCAAGGCTTCATATTCTCCGTTGAAGTCGCTGTTTTGTCTGGATCATCGTGGTTTCCAAGTCTTTACAAATCGTATGGGTCCTTGGGTTTGATTTTGGTACAGTTCCCACTCTTTAAATTGGATGAGCTGGGATAGCAATTTCCTTGCCAGATATAAAATATCAGTACATAGTTTTAAAATTGATTATTAAATATAAATCTCTCCAGATGAAACTTAAATTATGAAGATATGTATTTAATATAGTTGTATTTATGTACATTCTAAATCTGCGTGGATGATAACATATATATCCAACAAAATATTTCTCCATTCTACCTGCTACACAATTTATTAAACAATAAATATTTAATTAACTAAGCATTCTTATATTAATAAATAACACAGAACAAAAAGAAAAAAATTAATACAGTACAATGACAGTTAAAACAAGTTGTGACAAATTACTGGCATAACAGGCGCTAATAAAACTAATAAGCATAAGTATTAGTTACATTCTGGCTCTTACTAATTTTATTAGCACTTGAAGAACCTCTGCTGAGCACCGTACTATACCCTGTAAAAAACGTGAGCAATGCTATGTCTTGGTCAAGTGACAAACTCCTTAATCTACATGAAAAAACCTAAAAGCGATTGGCTGGATCAGTACTAGATTATAGAAACATCTAATGCGAATTAAAGAGCACTTTTAGTGTGACAATACGACTTTGATAATCGTGATATGTTTCATAAATTTCACTTAAAGTTCAATCAAGACTTAAATAGTCAAATAAACAAAAAGTTATATCTTTATATAACTCAGTTTTATTACTTTCTTAATATTAAGCTAAACTCAATATGTTTTTCATGAATGTGGAGCAGATCGTTTCATGCGTCCGCCCCTAAATTTAATATCATAAAGCTTTACGTATTTTACGTCTGACTAACAGGACCCGAGTCAAAAATAAAACTTAAAGGCTGCATCTAACTAAATATACGTTCACAAATGATCACTTCAAATTAACGTGAAATAAACTCTTTTCTCTCAGCGGCGTAAGCCCAGGTTTATTACGAACTGGATAAAAAATGCTATCACCAGTAGATGTGTCAAATATGTATAGCACAATTGTCGGCTTTGATTCATGTGATTACTTTTGTTCGTCATGAACGGTCTCTGTTGGTTATTTTGTTGATACAAAATCTGTCATTGGCGGCTGGTTTTTTTGAAGGGGGGGATTATCATGTGTTGCTTATATAATTACTGATATCTTCCTACACAAAACTTATGATTAAGTCGAAATTTTAATGCACACTCCATGTCATAATCGTGACTAAGAAAATTTTGTTACATACTTGTAGTAAATTTCAAGCCCTCACGAATTAAATCAGCCGTAAATAGCTGAACTTCACCTTCGACTTAAATGATCGAAATGAAAAAATGCATAGAAATTTGTAAAAAAAATTATCATACATAGAATTTTAAGGGTATATTTCAAGTTAATAACATATTAAAACAATAAGATTTTTTATTTAAGCAGATGAATATAGTAGAAACAGTGATGTAATGAATTTCCATTTTGGTTGAAAAACCGAAATGCTGCTTTCATGTTGATGTACAACAAAATAAAAGTTATTATAAAATTCGGGTGAAAAGAAGGGATTATATAAACCCGTAACTTCAGAATACAAAATAAAGAAGCTACGAAGTAGACCGAGTCAATAACACATATATGGGCATAAACTGCCTTCCGATTACACTGTCAAAACTAGAATCTTAAAAATATAGGGGAATTTGTGCTAAAACAAAAAATCGTGTAAAAAAGTGTATTGATGAACCATGTTATTTTAAAATCGTGTAAAAAAAACCGTGTAAAAAAGAGTTAGGTGTATACACATACACACACACACACATATATATAAGTGGTATAGGTAAAGTAAACAAGCGTCTACACACGCAATGCTATATATGATTGCTTACAGTGTATCCTGGTGCAACACTTTGGAGTTAGCTTACCTACCACTAAAACGGTACAAGATAGGAAAGGAGAGTGAATTACAACGTTGAAAACAGCGATCAATTGAGTACAAAAAGATACCTTGCTTAAGGTATCATATATATTGACGCTAACAACAGAACACTTGAAAAGCGCATTTCTTTGTTCGCGACTTTCTACCCTGTGACGTGACGAAATGATATTAGAAAAAGAAAATGTAACTAGTTATCTCAAATTACCTTGGTTTTTGAAGTTCAAACTTCTTTTCTTTAGATGAAATGTACACAAGTTGTTTGCATTATCCACACAGGAAAAAAAACAATGATATCATATGAACATGGAGACCATTCTTCTAAGCAAACATACATATTTATGAATACTCCAAATGTTTTTACAAGATACTGTTTCATTTTTAATGTCTAAAGCAAAACCACGCCGTCGAGTTAGAATCATACATTTCGGAGTTGAAACAACGGCAGGTTCACAACAAAATCAGTTATTGTGCCCGGGAGAAGTTTTAAATATAGAGCAATCTTTAATACGCCATGGTAAAATACTGCAACTGTCAACCTGTTATTACAAATTCCAAGCCAAATATTTTTCAAAAATCGCATAATTTGTATTATTTTCCAGCACCCGGTATTGGGTGTACATTTCATGAAAAGCATGCGTTATCTGTCCCCACTGTATTTGCCAAGAATGCAGCTGGTTCTCTAACTGTTTCATGAAAATGTTAATATGTCTCAGCTTCCCCGTCTAGTAACGACTGCTGAGGTGCTGGTCGGTACGGATGAGCACTAAATCTGATTAGTATTTATAAAACACTACTTTTTGAGAAGCCGTAGCTTTCTCTTAGCCCTCTTGTGCTGCTAAACGGATAAATGAGGGCATCATTTTATTCACTATTGAAAGAAACAGTTTACTAGGGAACAGGATATCGTTAAATCAAAATACTCATTCATCTGAAATTTCGTACATTGAAACTATGGGCATAGATAGTGCGCAACCCAAAGCTTTTTTTCTTAATTTCTTTCATATTTCACTTTTTACGTATTAAAGTGATTTTGTGTATTTTTTATTTACATTTTGCTGTACAGTTCTCGGACCAATCGTAGGAAGATTGTAATCTTTACACCATTTGAGAAATTAATTTCTCTTAAAGAATATTTTTGTTTTCAGATGTTTAAAATCATCAATTAAAATTTTTTTAAAATTATTATTAATTTATTTTTTATTTTAATAATTATATTAAAGAATTTATCAATGCAAACGACATATCATTCATATGGTATAAGAAATGAATATTTAACCAACTTTTTAATAAAGGTTTCATAAAAATTTTAATTATAAAATCAATTATTGAGCTTTCGTCTTGTTTTCGCTATATTTTTCGATCAGCTAAAATTGATATAGCTTTGGAGCATATTACTTCAAATAATGCTTCGGACAATCGTTGCTTCCAAATAATTTATTCTTCAAGGTGTTTCTTTAAATAGTTATTTTTATTTATTTAATTATTTATTAATGTGTGTGCATTTATTTGTTTGTTTTTCTACTGAAATTACATACCCCCCTCTTTCTATTTCGAATGAATCCTCGGAAATTAAAAATTCGATTTTAATTTTGGCTAGATGGTTTATATGTTCTGTTCTACCTCAGAAATATTATAGATTAAGGCTTCGTCAAAGATAAGACAATTTTATTAGTTTTGTATAATTTTTTTGACTTACTCGTAGTTATATAACCTTAATATTAATACTATTTTTTATTTCTTTTTTCCCCTTGGGCTGCCTGATATGTGTTAGTTATTACTTCTTAATTGTATAACACGGCTTTCATATGTTTTAATATAAGTCCGTTTAATACTGTCATAAATAAGTAATAAACATTAATAAATGAAAGAGTTTTTTGTGTAACTATTATTTATTTATCGCTTTCTCTCTTCCCTAATCGTAAAGAGTTCCTTTCAATGAAACTGAATTATTTTGTTGAATTAATAAATATAGGGAAATATATATATATATATATATATATATAACTGTTTGATTATCGTTAATCTCATAAACGTATTTTAACATTTATTGTTTTTTATTCGTGAATCGTAATTTATTTTCTTTTTTTACCACCAATTCGTTTTTTTAAATAAACTTATTTTATTCAAATGTGACGTACAAACAGTCATTCTATCTTTTAAAACTACTATTCATTTATATAATTTTCATTATTTGATCATTTTTATATAATTTTCATTATTTGATCTTTTAATTTTTCCTTATTTGATCATGAAGTTATTAAAGAATGGGTTGTACATGGCCTTTCATTAAAAATATTTAAAGTATTTTAGCAGAATTATTGAATTTTATTTTAAAACTTTACCCAAGCAAATATCAATTCTTCCAACTGATTATTCATAAATATTTTGGTTATTCAATGGTGAAAAAAATTTTCAAATATGGATTTAAGTACTAAGTGTTTAAATATATATATATATATATATATATATATATATATATAATTAAAATGATGAATTCAGAAGCCCGTAACTCTGATTTTATTGAGCGGATCCGAATGATACTTCACATATGTTTTGCGTAGATCATGGGTCAAGGTGTATTCGAAAGTCGATAAGGAATAAAACAGTTGTGTCGAATAAGAAGTATGGCAAGTTATGCAAAAAAATTAATAGCAATTTCATTTATTGCATTCATGTGTGATCGATGTTTAGAGTGCAAATTACAAACACATGGTTGTCGGTGAACATATGCTAATTGTGTCTGCTAACGTCTGCTATTGTCTGGCATGAGGATTGTGGAGTCCCATTTGCTACAAATCTTTATGTTATCTGCATTGACTAAGCGAAAATGAGCCTCGTCTGTCCATAATGTCTACGTTTGTCCTGTCGATAACAGGACTTTTTCTTGACGAGGAAATACAAAGCAAAATGATGACATACAGAATAATGCATTGTTTTTAATTATTGCTCGACGCTCAGACTGTTACATTAACACTTTATCTGGATAACTATTTGATTTATAACAGAAACATTGGTCTCGTTCCTTTTTATATTAATTTTCATATAGCGTCCCATATCAGTAAAAATTGAAATCATTAATGTTATTATTATTTTGACTTAATCAATACTTTGAAAAATCTTGTGATTCTTGAAATTCTGAATCAAGGCAAATTTATATAGTACATTTAATTTTACTCTAAAAATTCGGCAGGAGTAACATAGTAAATTTAATTCTTCTCTAGTGATTATTTATTAACATTTACAAGTATGTAAATGTAATTACATTTTGCTGAAATTTATTCTAAATTATGTGTACCAGAGTTTATCAAATTATGAATCGTGAGTCATTTTTCTTGAGTAACGACAATACCATAAATGCATAGCTTAATCCCGTTAACAGGAGGTAGTCGGGCTCCCATAGTTACTAAATCTCGGATTTAGTGAACCGCCAGATAGAGATATAAACTGAATAAAACTATGCAGGAGAGATAACCATTTATGATCATCGAAAAAATAAAAGTGAGTCAAGAAGTGAGGGCGAAAGAATAAAACCCATTTATAACCTTGAAAGAACCGCGGCAACGAACAAAAAATAAAAAGGGAACAACAAAGCTACAAGAGCAGAAGGGAAAGCACTTCACTTCTCTAAGTAAAGAAGTGAAAACAAGACGCCGTATCCAAGTAAGTAGGCATAAAGAAGCGGGAATAAAATGCAAAAAGGGAGAGTGGGAGGAATCCGCTCAGAAAGTTAAAACAAAATGGGAAGGCGATGAAGTTTCGCGTTTCTGCAATTGTAAACTGGAGACAGTGTACCTTATCTGAAAGGAGAGAAGATAAAATTTCGACATAGCGGCAAAGAACAAAAAGAAAGTCAATGAGACATATGCTTTTAATGTTTGGTGTTAAGACAGGGTCAGCCCTTTTAATAAGTTTTAATTTCGTTTTGAATTTTTGGAAATAAATTTTGTCAACGTTCTTCTTAGTGGTACAAGTCTTAAGTGTCATACAAGAAATTGTAATGAGAATATTGTAAATATCCTATTGTAGTTGGAGTTTCGGTGAAGGATTACAATGAGACGTAGTTGAGATATATATAGTTTTGAAACGTGGTTTCTAGACTCTGGATACTTTTTTTTTGCTTAAGAGACATTCTATTCTTTTTCAGGGTCGTAATCGAAAAATAAAAAGATGCATCGACTAATTAACGAAGCTGACGCTTCGGGAGTTTTAGGAGAATTCTGATGTTAGTTTTAGAAGCAGCACTTTAAATTGGAGAGTCATAAATCTAAAAGTAATATTTTGAAGCCAAATTCTCCAGCATTGATATGAAATACAATTCAGTTGACGTACGCATTTATTTTCAAGCGATTCGTTATCATTTATGGTATTATTTTTCTTTGTTTTTTCGTCTATTTTCTTGCATCTGTATGATAGATAAGTGGTTCATAAAGAAGACGAAACTGAATTTTCAAGCGGAAATTCAAAGATACCGAACTAAGAAAAGTGGTAAAGAAGTATGATTATGACTAATTAGCATTAGGAATTTCATGTAATGAAGATAAACGCAAACATTAATGTCCATTTGAATGAAATATTACAAAAAAATGCGTATTTCCAAGTGAATTATGTAAGTAACGAGACGAAAGTCAGATAATCCCAATTTAACAAGACAGTTTATCGAATTTTTTGTAAAAATGCAGGACGTGTTGAAAATGCTAGAAACAAAACTTTCACAATTTACCAAATTAAATAAAATCGCTATGAACTCTGCACATTTGATTATTTATCAAATAGTGAAAACTGGTAGCCTCGTCGATTCTGCTAAACTGAATGCATCGAAAAGAACTTGTTCATTGCTAAGAGTTGAATCGAAGTCGAATCAAATTCAATTTCAAATGACGCAGTAGCGCAGTTAGCAGAAAATCAACTAGTCCAAAGAGTTAGTGGAAATAAAGTGTTTCTAGCTACCACTGGGAAAATCTACTTATATACAAGGTTTCCCTGCTGCTAGTCGTCACACGCTACATATGGAACATCGAATCACATTAAGATATATTATTTTGATGAACCATTCGGAACTAGCGAGGCAATGTTAAAGACACTTACATATAATCTAAATATTTAGATTAAATGAAATGTGACAGTATATATATAGATAATGCAAGAGGTAGGTGCGGTAAAAAACCAAGTGGTTGACCAACTTCGACATTCATAGGGATTGATTGATAGGCTTTATTAACATCGCACTTTATTCAACATGATGGTTATTGGTGACCGGCCTCGTAATTTCGAACCTCTGTCAAGTGACGAGGACACCTGAACTCGTACCTTTCTTTCTTACCTACCGGTTGGACTCTAAGCCTCGACATAATTAACGTGCATGAGACCTTTTAGTCTTTAGTTGTGGTTCTTTGGTGGGTTTTTAATGACATCTGGGCTCGAACCCCCACTCGACAAAAACCACCGGTCGCGAGTCAACGGCCGCAACATTCACAGGGAAATATTTGGTATCAAATTCTATGTCAGGTGATTTTTAAAAAAATTCTTGAACATTGCTGTTAAAATAGTGAATTTAATAAAATCATTAGGATTACGTTTTTTTTAAACCTTGTTAAGAGATGGGAAGTAACCGCAAATAATTTCGTCTTCATACGGAAGTACTTTTGCTATGGATAGAAGTACTAACAAGACTTGAGGGAATCCCAGAAGAAATCTTAGCGGTTTTTTTGGGGGGGATAGAATAAATAAAATCAATTTGCGATATGAAACGTTTGGGAACTCACGCATTTAGCAGACAAATTCACCAAAATTAATGAATAAAATTTATACTTATAAGACACAGAAGGTTGATATATTTGAAGTGCATGGCTAAATTCGAGGATTCATTCAAAAATTTCTTTTATGAAGAGGCGACATTTAAAGACCCAAATTCTGATTGTTATTTTTGAAAAATTGGAGAACAATCGATTTGCTGCTTTGAAATATTTTGAGGACAGAATGAGATATGGCTCCTTTTAATCTTAAACAATTTATTTTTATAATATTATAATTACAAGTAGTTGAATTATTTTTCCATTGCTTTCGAATGCTTTCAAATGATGAGAGAATTATATTTGATTTATGATGATTCATAGAATTCTGTCATATTGTGATGTTAATGTTTATTAGAATTTGAATAATTTAACAATTATTGATATTAAACAACTTAATTAATTTATAATGGATTAAAATGGGGATATTATATAACTGTAATTCAAATATTTCTAATAATTATGAGTATTACTTTGCAAATGATTATTAAAATCATATTTGTTAAATTTAAATTTTCTGTAACTTTTTGCTTTGCCGAATCGGTAACAGTTTTATTTTTTGTACATGAAGGATCCTACAGTTTGTGTTAAGCGATAACTAGAGTTGGTGGATAAAAATTATTTAGAGTTGATAGTCTAATATCTTTTATATTCTGGTCAAGCACCTGTTTAAAGTAATAAGTTACTATAACAATATGATATCGAAACTAATATTTGACTTGTATCTTATAACATAATGGGATATTACAAATGTTTGTAATTTTCAGATATAATTTTCGACTTAAATAATATTAAATTTGCATTGTATCAAGTAGTTGAAACATATTTCATCACAATAGTCATATTTTATATAAGTTTATAATACCATCTGTCACATTTCAATAAAACAAGGTTATTTAAGAATTGAAAATAAAGAGAATCAAAGTTATATAGAAACAATAGAATTGAAAGTAATATACAATTTCATCACTTTTCAAACCTTTGCCTTTTAACTTCGTAAGTTTCTTGAAACAGGTTTTAAAAGTTCAAAAATTGTTTTAAGTAAATGAATGACGCTTCTAATTAAATTTATTTCATTTTCAAAAATCCGATTCTCAAAAGTTAAAGCAAATCAATTTAAAATAATAAGACAATGCTCTCGGATTTAAATTGTCACGAACTCAATTTTCAGTTTTCTTTTTATACTCTATAATTGATTTCCATTTCAAAACGAATACTTTTTGGATATGAAGTGTTTCTTTAAACAGGGAAAATTCCATTCTTCTTTATTTTTTGTTAGAGAAAAAATAAAAAGCTTATTTATAGGTTTAATAAAAAATATTCATAAATTATTCAATAAAGCTATGAATCAAATGCTAATTAATTAGTATTCTGTGGTTCAATTTTAAAAGCATTTTCAAAACTGTTTTTTCATGTATTTTTAAAAATTATTTACATTTGAAAGTATCGAGAATTATATCAAAATTTATAATTGAAATTAAACACACTTATTAAAACTATATTATGCAATACCCTATCATAAAAAACGAATAAATGGAAATGAGTAATGAAAAGCAGAGTAATTTCTTAAACTTCTGTTTTAATTTTAACTGATTCTCACAAACAACTATGAATTTATTCATAAAACGTTGAGAAATATTTATTCGTTTCATATATAGTTAGAATTTTTTTCTCTCATTTCTCTGAATACTAGTTATATATTTATCGTATTTTATACTTATTAAGGAGATTAATTTTATAAGAAAAAAATTTATGCATTTTATAATATTCTAAATTTTAAAAACTAAACTGCTGTTTGTAGAAAATGCAACACCATGAAGGAATCATCAGAATCAAATGAAATTCGCAGCAAATGTCAATTATAGGATATTATGCAAATTAATAAAGTTTCAGAGCCATCGCGCGTGCGCGGCACGCGCAGCGCCCTCTGAATTGATGCTGAAAGCGTATAAATAAAGTGCTGTAGCGGGACGTTGAAAAAAGTCTATGATTATTTGTTAGTGGCAAACGTTTAGTGAGACCTGAGTATGCCTCCACGACGGAAGAATAAGAAATTCAAGCAACTTACGGAGTTTGAACGAGGGAGGATAATCGGCCTTCGAGAAGGAGGATTTTCCTATCGCGCAATAGCAGCTCGTATGCAGCGGAACAGTTCCACAGTGATGCGAGTTTGGAAGCAGTGGACCGACGAGCACCGAACAACTCGAAAAACAGGCACTGGACGACAGAAGGTGACGTCAGAGCGCGATGATCGACACCTGCTCCGCATGGCGGTGAATGATCGCACAGCTTCCTCCAGGCAGCTGGCAGCACGTTGGTCTACTGCTACAGGTGTACAATTGTCGGCTTCGTCAATTCGTCGTCGTCTGCTGCGCCGTGGATTGCGTGCAAGGGTGCCTTTATACAGGATTCCCCTCACGGCGAATCATCGACGGCTGCGTCGGCAGTGGGCTCTTGAGCACAGAGACAGGCGAGCTGATTGGCACCAAGTTGTCTTTTCAGATGAATCATGCTTCAATTTGTGGACCCATGATGGCCGTGTTCGTGTTAGACGTTATGCCGGTCAACGCTGCCTTCCTGAGTGTATTATTGAACGACATAGTGGTCGAACACCCGGAGTTATGGTCTGGGGTGCGATTTCGTATCATGGACGATCCAATTTGATACGAATTGAGGGTAATCTCAATAGCAACAGGTACGTCCGTGAAGTGCTACAGCCCGAAGTCGTTCCTTTCCTTCAAGGCATCCCTGGAGCTATCTTTCAGCAGGATAATGCACGCCCACATGTTGCGCGGACTGTTCGAGACTTCTGTTCAGCACAACGCATGCAACTTCTTCCTTGGCCTGCTTATTTACCGGATATGTCGCCTATTGAGCACGTGTGGGATATGGTTGGTCGGCGTCTCGCTCGTGATCCGCGTCCTGCAGTTTCCAAAGACGAACTTTGGTTGCGCATACAAGCGATATGGAATTCTCTTCCTCAAGCAGATATTCAACATCTGTTTGACTCCATGCCACGTCGTATAGCAGCCCTTATTGCAGCGCATGGTGGCTGCACCAAATACTGATTTCGGACGCTTAATTTGTTTCTTTTGTTTTGAAAATTTCATCATTTATTTGTATCAGTACAAGTCGTTTCTGCATTAAATTTCATTTGATTCTGATGATTCTTTCATGGTGTTGCATTTTCTACAAACAGCAGTATATTATATTCTTATCGTTAGTGATGAAAAAGTTCTTTATTTTGAATAATTATTATTCCTATGCTATAAGTGAAATTCTCTGAAGTTGCTGATATTTATAGCTAGACATGTAATAGCTAATAAAAGTGTTTCTTCAAAAAAGTTTTTTATTTTCTTGTATTTGACTCATATTTTCTTCTGTGTAATGTATCAAAAATTTATGATTATTTTAAATTCAATAATAAGTGAGTCACATCTAAATTACTTATTCATATGCAAGAACACATATCTAGAAACATTTAAACCTCTCTTTTCAAACATTTTTAATTTTTATATCTTAAACTTCTTAAAAAATGCTTTTTTAAGACAAATTAATGTATAAAAACAATCACGCTCTGGACTTTCAGTTTTTAAATTTGTTAAAGTTTTGAGCGAATTCCATTCTTCTGATCATTGATAACTATTATTCATGGAATATGGAAATGACCTTAAGTAAAATAGACAGAAAAACAAATTTTATATTAAATAAGTATTATCATGCTATGCTTAAAATTTACTGAAATCTCAGCAGGGAATTAAAAAATAAATAACATTTTGTATGTAAATATGTGTACCATAGTTGATTATAAAGCAACACATTCGTAGAGAAAACATTTTGATTTTTTCTCGAATTGCACATTTCATACGCATTGTGTCTGAAAACAATATTATCCTATGTATAATGTATAACAAAGTTTTGAACATTTTTCATTCTTTTATAGATACTTTCGCAAACGCAGCACTAATCGTACAAACATGTCGAAGAATAATTTCGGTAATTGTTATCGACACCAAACTTGAAAGACAATTTTTCCTTCCTATCATTTAACAAAAACGATGTCTTTTTAGGCTTTCTTTTACCTCTGTGAAGAAGTGGAAGTCTAAAGATCCACTACTCCATTGTACAGTGATGCACCGTTGCTTCAAACGTATTTCTATATGAGTCACCACTTTTTCAATTCTCGGTACACCAACAACTACTAGGAATAAAATAAACAAGTTATATTTCATTTAGAATACATATCGATTTCAGGTACTACAATGTTAACAACTAGTAACAAATAAAAACGTTATAATCATGTAGGAACTACTTTTTCATCAATTCATGTATTTTTATTTTATCATAAAATATCGAAATTAGCAAAAGAGAAATGAAACTTTTAGCTGATAGAATTTTACCATCGTTCAAAAGGCCACAATGCTATAGAAATGCCTCTTTTTTATTTTTAATTTTATTTGAAGAGAAAAAAATCTGAATTGCATTCCGAATTTCTATAATAAGTATTTTATACACAAAAGTTTCTTTCATCGGAATAATTATTATTAAATTGAAATTTTTTTAAAATACATCTATGATATGGAATTTGAAAATTTAATTAGTTTCAAATGACAAAGTCTCATAATGAACATACAAATTTCTACTTAACGTGAATCGTTAATTTTAAGCATTTAGCATCTCTTACCACAAAAACTGTTACTATTAAAGGTCGAAAGTACATCTTGAAATTCTTTTTTAAACGTAAAGTAGCAAATACAAAATTTTATTTCTCTAAAAGTTTTATTTCAGACTAAACGAAACGGCATACTTCACTTTGCAAAGTGCAATCAGAACCCTAGAGGAATGTTCTTAGTCAACTTGAAAGACATAAGAACATTTTCTTGTATCACCTAGACATGACTTTACTCGAATTTACAAAGCACCATCTTTTCTCCCTTGCCGTAATTCAATGAAATTTGTAGACGCACGTCTATAGAAACAGAAAACTTCATTTTTAAAGAAAAAGGAAGTTTAAACTCATCTCCAGGAGGAAAGAACTATTATTACATCTATAGAATTAATGTCTGAACTTCATTTCAACCTATGTGCCACGTTTTCCAACAACTCTCATTCTAGGAATTTGCAGTTGTTTTCCCCTACAGAAGGAATCCTTTGTTTACTTTAGCTTTCAGGTTTGCAAGTGAATGGTACTGTTGTTCACTGCAATACTCCTTAGGGACGATTTAGAGGATTACAGTAGCGTTTCGATGAAAGGAAGCATTTTGTACCGACACATTCGCTTTGGAAATAGCTACTTTACTTAGAGTTGAAATGAAAGCACGGCTTTAGGGCATTAGAAAATGACTGCCTGCCACAAAATGTGATAGGCGACATTGTTTGTTATAGAAGTGCTATTTTCTTTTCATAGTCTTAGGAAGTACTCATCTTGTAATAGTTTAATTCCAACATCAGTTTTTCTTCTTACCGATGTTAGTAAATTAAAGAAAATGGTAAGGGTCATTTGTTCACGTTTATTTAAGTGAAAGTGTTATATGACCTAAGGTACAAGGTAACAACAAATTATCTTAGTTAAAAACAAAAGAATATATTTTTAAGACTAGATCAATTTCAGTAATTTAAATCAAGTTCGTTCCCACTCCTATAAATAATCAATTGAATTATATTTATTCGTTAATCTGGATTATGAATCAGACGTTAGGACATAAATTATGCTAAGAAAAGATTTCTTGAAATCTATGCTCGATATTTTATCCCTTGATTAACCTCCAGAAATTATTTTAAATTAATAAAAACTTAAAACTTTTTTGAGAATATATTTCCATTTTTAATTTAAGAATGAAAAAATTATGATTCTTTAGAAACGAAAAAGATCAACGATCGATTTTAATTTAACGCCTAATTTAACTTTACAACATTTTAAATGAAAATAAACTAATCTTTGAAGGATGTTGAAAACCTTAAGTGCCCTTCACTTTTAGAAACTTAAAGCATAATAAACTGACTTCATATATTTTTGAGAAGCTTAAATCTATTAAAAATAAACAAAAATATATTAATTCAAATTTTTATAATTTAAAAAGCAAACAAAAAACAATAAGATATATTTATATTTGGTAAACTTTTGCAAATGTTTCAGAGTTCCTTCAAACTTTTTTGCAACGATTTATAGTTTATTTTACGATTTATTATTTCATTAAAGTACTGTTTCACGCATTGCATTTTATAGTAAGATAGTTTTATACGAGTGCATAAGTCCGTGAAGCATTTTATCTGGTTTATGACCTCAAGAAAATTACAGTTATTCTAATTTGTTATGGAGGTTTACTAATGTTATGGAATACAATTTCATTTTGGTTTATTCTGTAAATAAGTCAGCATTAACAGGATAAATTGCTGTCATTTTTTTCAGAAATATCCCTTTGACGGTATGTACGATACTACTTTAAACGTTGGCAATTTTAACTATCAGAAATAGTTCCATTAATTTCTCAAATCGTATTTATTGAATAAGAATAGAATTATGAAGATAGTTTCATTTTCTCAAGATGAATTTACTTAGAGACTTACGTAACAATAATCTTAATAGTATTTTCCACAAAAATTTAAATGCTAACTAAAAATCACTAAAAAAACACATTTACATTAATAAATATAAATCCTTCTATTAATTAATAATGCCAAGTTACATTGAATTTTGATTCATAAAATAATCTGTATAATGTTCTATATAACAATGAATAAAACAATTAAATTGAACTGGTAAAATATTATCATCTAGAGCACAATAAGTACTAATAAATAGACTTCATAAAATGTACGTGTAAAAGGACAGCCCTACACAAATAAATGTAGAGAATGAAAAATTTTGAAAATTAAGAAACTCTAAGTCGAATTTTTAAAAATCTATCCAAATATTTACTTGGTGACTTTATTTTAACTTCGTATGCTTAGTTATCTATATATAGAAATGATATTTTGCTCTATTATGTTGAAAATGATAATTTTATTTAATCCTTCTAAGCAGAAAGTTTATTAACAAGGATTTCAAAACTCAAAAACAATAATGTCTGCATAAAAAAATACGGATTTCTTATAACTGTTACGCGTTTACTATTAATACTTTCGGAATCAAACTGAATAAAACATGAAAAATTGAAATTTTATCTGAAACAATTAAGTACATTTAAGTTACAGAGATAACTTATTTTATTGGGTAGAAACATTGTTAAAATTTATATTGCAATTTCTTTTTGGTAATATCTAGGATAACATTAAATCATATGCAAGTGAAAAAAGCATTATATAAAGACTCTTTGTGCACAACTATTTAACACATATAGAAAATATATACCTTCAACCAAAATAAATCAAAACATTGTAAAAAATTGGATCATTTTAAAGTTCATAATAGTATTAATATTATGTCATTGTAAAATAATAAAATTATTTTTTCTAATAATAATTACATAAAATAACATCTACATGGAAGAGAGTAAAATAATATAAAAATTTTGAATTTAATCATAGAATTTATCGATTTTGCTATTTTTTTTAAAAAAAGAATATTTTGAAAATTAATACTAATAGTATATATATATATATAATCTATTATATTAATAATAAATCCGTAGTTTTATGTTTTATTAAAGCATAAATGTATATATGGGCCTTATTGATTATTTTCTGTATCCACTGTAAAACTAATCACAATGACAAAGTTTTACTTTTTCATCGTTAAAATGACAATTTATGGTTTCCTTTTAAAAATTTAATTTTAATCAATTTTATTACATTTAACAATAATGTGAGCTAAGAGGTAGAGAAATGTAACTTTCTTAAGAGGTAGAGAAATGTCTTGGAAAATCATAAGAATGATTTACCAAGATTTTTCATTTTTCCATAAATACTTTATAAAAAAATGAAAAATTCAATCATTTGAGAAAATGATGTAAGATATTGTAATACAACTGGTCAAACAGTTTTAAAAAATAATTTGTAGTTGGACATTTTCTAATTTAAAATCACTTCCTACTAACATTTCCAAATTTGACAAATGTGCATCAACACATCAAAATATTTATTAAATTTACAATATGATATATTCTTACATGAAAAATGATAAAAATGCATATTAGTACAATACAAGCTGAAGTAAATTACTCATTAATTTCATAAAGTTGAAAGAACTGAAAGCGAAATAGGAAAACGAAACTTTATTAAACATTTATCAAATGTATGCTATCATTATATAAACTTACCAACCATTAGTGAGAGATTTCAAGTATATATATCACTTTATTAGTAATTTCCAATGCTATCATAAACACGTGAGTATTGTTATGCTGTTCATAAATTGTCCATGACCTTAGTTAGCCCATGCGATATCCAAACAGTTCGAAATCTCGTTGCCTGTCATGAACATATACATATGGCCCTGTTGGCCTGACACAGGCTTATCAACACGTTGATCCTCAACACCCTAGACAAATATTTGGTACAGAATGCCCCTTGCCTAAAGGGTAAATTGTTAGGCATTGAGAACAATTGCCTAAGCATTTATTTATCTTTCATGCAAAGGGTGGAAATAATCCATTTATGCAAATACAAGATTTCCTAATTGTAGAAGTCACATTAGTGATTCGTTTCATTAACGAAGCGGAAATAAAATTACTCAAATCTCTACAGAAGAGTTTTCATCAATATTTTATGGTGTATTTTAAGGTAACTGAGACGCCTTCTGCAAGAAAAAATGATCTTGTCTTATTCAAAGTTTAAGTTATCCTCTCTTCTTAAAATAAAAGCCATGGAAGTCACATTTTAACATTGAAATAACTGTATACACTGAATATATATATATTTTTTGGCAAAAAGAAAAATAACTTTTCTAAGCATAAAAACAACTAAATATGAGCGATTTCTAATGAATAGTTGTATTTATATTTGTATAAGTCATGCATTTACCCTTAAGTACATCTTGCTACAGCAATTAGATGCAGCAATTAGATGTTTAAAATTTTGCTGATTACTTTTTCAAAGATTAATTAATTAATTACAGTCATTAGAAATTTAGATTTTATGATTTAAATGTCCCATAGTTTTTACAAAAATATTGTGAAATACCTAAAATTTAAGAATGCTTTTTAGAAAAAAAAATATTCAGTACACAAAAAATAACCACATTTTCTAATTTGCATAATATCAGAATTATGGAAATAGATTTTGCATGTGTTTCAGAATACTAAAAAACCACATTTTCTGAAAAATGCAAATATTTTTGTCTATGACATGGCATATGTGTTTTCAATTTAAAAATTCAATTTTTAAATGTTCTATTTATTGAATCCTCATAAATAATATATCTATGGAATCAGCGAAGCTACCTCTATTTTTTTTAAATAGCAAGGTAAATAAATTCAAAATTTGGAGCATCTTAGTGTTTCAGTTACTTTATATGGCATGTAAATTTTTACCAAACTCTGTAATGTACAAATAATTACTGCACATAAAATTTCTTTTAAATCATAGCTTTTGCAGAAAGGATGATAACAAATGCAGAATTTTTAAAATAAAATAATTCTTTTCGCTGTCCAAAATACGAAACACATGGACAATTTAAAATATATTGACATATCTGTTCATTTGGTATATGCAAAGAAAAAATTAAAAATAAATACAACTGAAAAAACTTGAAGATTTACTACAAATTGTATTTTACAACTTCATACGCAACAGTTATGGTTAAATTTACCAGCTAATTGAATAAAGTGCTGTCTAAAAAGTTTTGCTTCTAAAAAAATGAAAAAGAAGGTTTTTCATGGCAATCTCTCTATATTTTAACTAGTATAAGATATTCATATATTCCATATTTCTAATGTAAATATCTAATCTACTGTGAATTTAAAGTATCATAAGAAAAATTCTGCTACCAAAAAAGGGAGGAAAATGCATAAGGTCGATACAATGTATCATTCAAAAAATTTCTGAAATACATTAAAACGTACAAAAAATAGAGCACTTCATTCCTTATTTTTAAATGTAACCATATTAATACATGGTATTCACGATGGTGATAACTCAAAGTGTCAGAATATATGAACGAGCTCGTTAAGAAAAGATGACAGCTAGAAAGTCAGAAACTTGGAGTTATCGCTTCGCCTACAGACACATCCTGCATAGAAAAACTGATAGACAATTACAAAAAATGCGATGTCCATAGAATTTCTTTTACGGAAGATAAAACTTTTCGTAGATGACCTGGTTGCTCGTTCAACAACTTCAGTTATAAGATAATTTGATGATAGATAGTAATTGCTTCTTATAAAGGTTATTAAAGTGTTCAAGAAATATGTCTGTATTTTCAACACTGTCATTGTTTGCTGGTGATCCATGTATAACATAATATTTGTAAGATTAAAATTAATCCACAACATTATATTTATTGTAAATAACGGAACATTTTTTTTTTAATTTACAAGTATTAAGAGGGAAATAAATTTAAAAAAATTAATATTATTAACAGGCCATTTCATAAAATAGAAGAAAATTCTTGTATATCATTTTATAGAAAGACTACGCCATTCACAATGAGTTTTTTTCATTTATCAATTAGTCGTCTTAATAAAAATAAATTGCTTATGCTTACAACTCTAGGCATAATAATTATTTGTAAAGTAATATATTTCTTATCAAATAACTTAGAGCGAGTCAAAATTAGATAAACTGCAACAAACATCTATAATAGTAATAATAGACGGATGTAAAGATAAACACACTCACACACAGTTATAAGTAGTTAACCTAATAGTATTGAACTAATAATTATCAACATATTTTAACTCACGGTAAGTATGTTTAATATTTAAATGGAATGTTGGAAATGGATGGAAAAGGGAAGATTTCCTGTTAAAGGTAAGAGATCAAAAATAAAACTCTTTTAAACGAACATAAGATACGAAATTTTCAAGCCAGCCTATCAGCTCTAAAATTGTTGTTGAAAACCAACAAAATATTATTAATCAATAACATAAAGTAATGTTCAAATTATCTAATAAAACTATTACTTTTAATTAATTTGGCTTCGATTATTTTGTTTTTTTTTTCCAAAATATGATATTCAGATATATTCTTTAATTTATGTTGTATTGTAAGCCATAAAATTTTATTTGATAACCATAATGTTATTAAATTAAATTTCTCGTTTGCATGTAAAATGGGACATGGAATTTTTATCAAATTAATAACTTATTTCAGAATTAACAATCAAATGAATTTTTTAAAAAGATATTCAATTTTTCTCTTTTCAGAAAACGGTGCACTGCAATATTCATTCTTCTTTGATAATAATATAAGGTACTTGAATGTAGTATGGCCAGTGCAGATAATACAGCTACTGGATGGCTTAAGTGTCAATTTCAAAGCTAACCAACGGATGGCTATTTTATGTTAAAGAAGAATTTAAGAAAAGTTGTAAAACAATACACCGTGCGAGTTTTCTTCTCAAATATATTTCCTGGCTTGGAAGAATTATCATTGTTTGTATGGCTTCCTAGGGCAGTAACTTTTATATTTATCTAGTAAATTTACCTTTATAGGGATATGTGAAAGAGTCGATTAAATGTAATGCGGCTTTTATTCTTTTGGGGTTTTAAATGCTCTTCAATAATATGTGATGAATTTTCTTAAATCGTTTATGATTCTATATGTGAATCACAGTGATTTCTGAAATTTATAGATATAGGTAATACAGATTACGACTATATCACTCTAAGGCTATATTACCTTCATTAATGACTGTTAGACCTACATGTAAACCTTTTTTTTATTCTACATGCTAATTACATTTAATGTTAGGCTTAATATTCTACATTTTCTCACTATATATATTTTTTTCGTTTAGTCATCATGTCATTAAATAACCAAAAGATTAAGAGGAACTGGATTGGAGATTTTTTCATGTATATCGATTCATTTTAAGAATAAAGTTATGTTCCTAAAAAATAGCAAATTTGTGTCTTTTTAAATGCTGGCTTTGTTTAAGTGAAAATAAGTAGGAATGGATTCATCAAGAAAATAGGAAAATGGCCTAATTATTTCACTGATCACATTACATTAAGAAAATGTGTTTTGAAAATGTTCAATTCAGAAGTGAAAATACATATATAAAGTTGAAGCAAAATATCTTATGAATGTTTAAAGAGAGAAGATAACTTTGCTAATCTCGTGGATTTTTTTTCAATTTTTATCTTTGTTACAACTACCACATATTCCTTTTTAATTAAGAGTAACCTTGTTATTCTCAAGTATCCTATATGCTGAATAATTGTACCGAATCATGAAGTTACAATGTGTTATCAAGAAAACTTTCATCTAATATAATCAAATATTAAGGACCATTCGAGCAAACCCTTATGAAATGTCATCGAAAATTAGACATAAGTATTTTGAGTCTTGTGTCCCTTTAAATAGTGACCTCGTGATATTTACAGAACTGAAATGCTTTAACAAAGAAAAGATTCAAATTGAATAAAAATACAGCAAGAGACTGAAGTCTAAAGCTAAGAGCTCGTCAAGTACTTATACCATTTACACTGTCATCTGACATAACCAATTAACTTATCTATGTTTGCAATGTTAGAAAAAATTTCTATCGATTTTCTAAGATAATTTTTTTCTGTATGTCCCAAATAGAATCCAGATTTGAGAAGTTTAAATATTTGGTTAATGGAAAAAAACTCGCGTGCGTTCTAGGGATTAAAGACCCATTTTAGTTCTTTTTCCACTAAATATAAGATTTTCTTTTTATTTCAATGTAAAAAAAATTGACAATGTCTTATACATAGATATTTTTTTTAATTTTATGAAATGCATCACTAGACATACTTTTTTATGAACTCTGTCAACTTAAAAGTAAAAAATAGGCTAAGGCAAAATAAAAAAAAATATTGCTTAATTTGTTGGTTAAATCTGAATACATATAATCTTGTGATCCCAAAACTTACTGTTTAATGGCTTACTAATAATATAATATTTATGTAGCATTCGTGAATTGTATCACAATATTTCCTAAAATATTCTTATGTTTAATTCATCTGGTTTTAAATCTATTCAAATTAACTGTAGTGTTGTATAGAACACTAGTACTCTAAATTCGTTGCTATTCCATAAGCAATTCTGAATCAATCGGAAAGAATTCTATATAAGAAATTCGAAAAGAGTATTACGAAATTTACAAAATAATTACTTTTAATTCTTATTATTATGCTAATGTAGTTAGGTTTATTTTTGAAGAAATAATGCGAACCAATACAGTGGTAGAATTCAAATAATTTAATAATCTATTCACAGTATTAATATGAGCATTTGTAATTTAAATACTATACAATTGCTTATGCACTCACCTTAGAGAGAATATTAATTTCTTTATAAGGGAACATAAAAACTTCACTACTTCGAATTCAGTAAAATATTAAAAATAAATTATTTTGAATCAGTGTGAACCAATTGAATCCCACTATAAAAAGAATATTTGAAGAATTTAATTTTCTTGAAGGAATTAGACAACATAGAGAAGTTCAAGTGTGTGCAATATACAAAAATTAATATTCCATTGAATAACGAGTTATACATTTTAAAACTATGAAAAATAGATCCTCTTACAGAGGTAATAAATCTAAGTAGTTGGATAACTTTGTAGGTCCTTTAGTACTTAAAACAGATATTGGTTATGAATACAGAATCGAGAAGATAATACTAGTTGAAATGAAATAGCATTATAATTTAAATTATTTAAAACATGCTAATCACTGAAAAATCACAAACACTTAATTAAACGTGCTAAAATATTAAATAATATTTGTAGATTGAAAGTAAATACAGGCTGGACAGAAAATCAGTATAAATTTTAACAATTAACTATAGACAATTAACTTTAACAATTAACTATAAAACTATAAATAAATTATCATACAATTTCAATAAAACTATAAAAAATTATAAAAAAAACTCTGAAAATACAGGAAATACTCCAGGTACTACCCGCATTGAAATATATGCAGTCCGGGATGCATACTTCTGAAAGATTCACTACTGATAATTTTTTTAAGAAAAATACAACATTTTGTGTTATTATGAAGTTTCATAAGCCCTGGCAATGACTTCAGCTTAAACCATACATCATTATCCTTATTTATAATCTTACATGAATTTTTAAAGTTAGTACAAATTTCTGTCTATTCCAATTTATTTCCATGTATAACGCTTTAATGAGCTAACAGTGAATTTTTAATTTTCTTTACCTACGAAGATGGCAAAAGATGCAAAATTCAACTATAACGAATCACGCATAGATTTCTTTAAAAGCAAAAACTCATCAATTATTCGAGGTAGTTAATTAACAAAATGATATATGAATAAACGTAATGATTATTAATCATTAAACGGTATAATTCAGATTTTAACCTTCGTCTTAAACTTTAAAAAAGGAGCGTTTGAAAAGAGGAAAAATTTTCTAAAATATAAACATTTCAAAAGTGGCTATGTCCAAATAAACGGATAAAAAAAGATTTTATTTTAAGCTACGCAAATGACATTTCAGAAAAGGAGAACAGTAAGCCCTAATGAATCGATATCCTTCATTTCACTTTTATATTATTGATTGAAAGAAACAAGATCTATCCTCTAAGTGTAATTTGTGCGACTCCGTTCAAATATTAATGACTTTGTCATTAATCATCGGTGAATGACATTTAAGAAACTAATAAAGAAATAAACTGAATTCTTTACGTTTGATTAATGTTTTAAAGGCTCTAAATTTAAAGGCTAAGAAAACTAATTGAAAATTAAATTAAAAGCTAAAATGGATAAAAACATTAATTATAGAAATGAACGCAATATGCAATTTCCACGAAAGGATACGTTTTCTAAATTACTTGCCCATTTATTTAAATGAGAAAATCATAATCTGTACCAGAAATGAATAATGAAACGCAAAAAATGAATGTATGAAATCAAATAATTTGTAATTAATTCTAATTACCTTAAGGTTGACATTTTTAATGATTGAATACCTCTACATTATATTAAAAATGCATTTACAAAAAACAAACAATGAAATTTAAATTCGTATATAATTAAAATTACTCTAATTTGTTCTGAATCTTATTTCACATTTTATACAAATAACTTTTAAATTAAACCTTGTTTCATACATACATTAATCAAAATTTTCTCATAACAGTAATAAATTAATGACAGGTAAAAAAGTTTCAATTAAAGGATAATTTCATTTTAGTTTTATTAACGCCATACTAGAAGCAACACAAGGGTTATTGGCGACGGATCTCGTAATTTTGAACCATGATCAAGTGACGAGGACAACAACTGAGCTGACGCTTCCTCTCCTAACTTCCACACCATGAAAACAGGATGACTTTGGGCCTCGATAGATTTAGCGTGCATCAGCCCAGGCTACACGGCGGGTCTTTAGCGGCCAAGGATCGAACCCGCAACTGAACGAAAACCGCTGGCCGCGAATCCGAAGCCATCACCACTAGGCAACTGTGGCCACAATTAAAGGATAAATGAATACATTTCAGAATAAAATTATTTTGAATAACTCAGATATAAGTCTTATTTACATATTCTACATGTAAATAAAATTTCACAACGATTCTACTAATTTTATTGAAAATTAAATAAAAACTTATCAATAAAATAATTTTTGATATATTAAATATAACATGAATAGAAATTTAATTTAATCCGATTAAGGACAAATTTAAATAGCACTATAACTTATTCAAAATTATATAATTTTATGCATTTTGTAACTGTTGTGTGACATGTTCTTCAACGTTTATGGAATGGATTGAGATTTCATTTCGTAAGAGTCACAGTCCCTTAATACATACAATGTAATACGAGTGTATAACAATGGAATAATAATTCACATATAATTATTTATTCCAATTGTAAAGGTATAGAAGTGTAAGAACTTTTATACAAAAATATTTTTGTTAATGTTGAAATGTATGATATGTGGAGTTTATTTGATTTAATTTTTCACTGATTTTTTTTTTCACGTTTCAATTTTTTAAAGTAAAATGGAAGTAAATGTTTTTTCTTAAAAAAAAACATTTTCTGCTTTTAAATTTCACCTTAATTAGAATATTTGTCAGTAATTTTAATAAAAATTATAATTGTCATTTTTCTTTAAACACACTCAGATTATAAATGTTCATTTACGCAGATATATGTAAAGCGAGTAAAATTTCAATTTATTCTTAATGTATTTAATTTTAATATTAAGAATAATTGAAATAATAGGTATAAAATTCCAGATATATGTTACTTAAATAGATAAATAAAATAATAATCGGCAGCATTCCACAGTATTTGCATAGTTGTTTTATTAATATTACTTTCAAAATAAATTTAATATAAATATCTACATTTTTTATTAATATTATTCATAAAGATTATAATCGTTGTAAAAAAGAAGTATTTCATCAAACAATAAGAACTTATATTTGATTTTGCTTTCACGAAAAAAATATTGTAATAAACAAATATAGTACTTTAGTTAAATATCTATTATATATTTTAATAAGAATAAATACTATCAACAGTCGTTCTAATCCTCATAAAGCTTTATTTTAAATTAAAATTCAAAATCAATACACGCGTGTAATAAGCATTTTTCTTGATATTACTTTCAATAATTATTCTTCAATTTACTACCATAAAGAAATCTACCATAAATTTGTCTCGCTCAAAATTAAAAAAACTTGAGTCTCAAAACAGTAGATTAAAATCTGTTTATTCAAGGAAAAACAAATACAGGCTTATTTTATTCAAATAACTTCAGATATGAGAAGGGAAAACACGATACAATTTTATTATGTGTCTGATAATATCTAGAGACAACTCAAACCCCAGCTATCAGTTTCCGAGGATGCCTCGTTTCTTAAATTGCTTTATAATTTAATAAATGCGACGCCTGCTTTCCGTCGTAATATATTAAAAATTTAAGCAAAAGAAAAGAATAATGTATCAAAGCTTTCCGAGAGCGAATGCTTCTAAAAATTATCGAAGTAATATGCGAAGTGATACATTTATTCATTTCCTCTTAAGGCTCGGAGTGAAATATCGTTCACTTTTAGATAATACAGTTTACATTTCTGGAAGTATAGTAATGATGAAATAAAATCTAAATGTCTATATAAAAAACGAGAAAAGAAAATTCTACCCTGATCTCTTGAGATAATAGCTATCGATCTTTGCATTAAGTTCAAAAATTCTGGTTTTTATTTTCGAATAAATGGAGAATTTATGAAGTACCCTTTATCAAGAAGACAATGCTGTAGAAAGAAGTTTATTTAAAATTAAATAAATATAATATTTATATTTATGAAATATTTTCTTACGTGCTTAATTTGTTACCCTTTGCACTCCGATCTAATGACTCATATAGTTAAATCAAAAAACTCCAGCACTATATAACTTAGTTGTAAGTGCACATATATAATAAAAAATATGGTTGGTTCAAAGAAATTAAATACTTATCCCATAGCTACATCGTATAAAACAGGTTCATATTTATAAATCTTCAACAAAATAAAATTTTATGCTTTGTAAATTGTTATAGTGTGATTTGAAAAACTTTGTATACATGCATGCGTGTTTCCCTAACAAATATCACAAAATTTACTTGCTACACGGGATTTTTTTTTCTTGTCAGAAGAAATTGTAGTAATAAGCACACACATTTATACACAAATGCTCAAGAAAAATAGGCATGTCGGTGTAGCTACAATAGTAGATTTAAAGTTCATATTTTAAAGGTCACATAATCAGCTACAACGGAGTACAAAGAGTTAATTTTAGTTTTAACAGTTTCATCCAATAAATTTAGTTTGTTATTCTGAATAGTTAGCAATTATATAACTCAAATGTCTTCATGCCAATTGAAACAAATGGTAATAAGTAATAGATTACTAATGGGAATAAGAAATTAAATTCTATTTTTCTGTAACGCATTCAAATATTTTACATAGAGATATGGTTCACTTTAATACAAAATTCTAATTATTATTTCATTCTAAACTATTATAGAAAGAATTGTTGCTTCTAACTACTTGAATTTCGCCTAAAATTTAGTAACATGATTTTTCCAAATCTGTTGTTTTATTTAGGCGTTACTTTCAATCATATGTTATTGTATTATTAATTTTCATGAGATTAATTTTTACCGATAATACATTTTGGTATGGAAACTTATTTTTTTATCATTTTGTTTCTAATTTAGAATTTGGATTAAGAGAAATAGAAAAAAAATTCTCAAAAAATTATATTATTTTAAACTTATATGTAATAAGTTAAATGTTTATGAGTTGTACACATACTGTAACTGTACTAATATACATTGGTGAGTTCTGTACATTTAGTTTTATTACTATTACTTTTAATCTAAGGGTTGATTGACATAATGTATCTGATATTGTTTATAAGATGTTATTTCTTTATTATATTGCTGTAATATTATAATTTATATTTCTATTCTAAATGTGTCTGAAATAGCTAGAATATGTTTAGTGATAAAATTTATTTACACATCCCGCTTATGATTTATTTTTGAACATGACAATTAGGAATAAAAGGGAAATTAAATATTATGCCTTTTGTAGCAATTTATAAAAGATACATTGAAATGTGGATCTAATCTACCTGTTGTAATAATTAGGTCATTTAGTTTCTAAGACGGGTTCTTATGAATTTACACTTAAAAATATTTTTTTTATATATGTAATTAAGATTTCTCAATATGAAGAAAAATATCCTAGTATGTTAGATGTTTTATACACAATAGAATTCTTACTATAGAGAGTAGAGTTAACATCTCAAAGAGAGGAAACAGTTTTTCAGTAGCATTTCAAAATCAATATCCTAAGAACTTGTTAAGACATTTGAAAAAACTTAGTTTCCTTTCATAGAGACATATATATATATATATATATATATATATATTAATTTCTTACTTTAAATATAATAAAACTCGCCTCTGCTATAAAAATATGCATTTAACTAAAATTATTAAATTATCTAGAAAATATTTTTATAAAGGATGAAATAATTTATTGTTAATGGTTTATTTAAAATCAATACTTTTTATGGTTAAGCCACTTTTTTATATTTATTGTGATTATATATAGGTATATACAGATGGTGACACAATAGTGTTTCGTTTTCCGTAATTACTTTTGATATAAAAAGCTATAAGAACTTTTAAAATGTAAATGAATTTCCACATTAAGCATTCATTTTTATTTTATAAATGGATTATGCATTCTGCAATTGATTAATTATGCATAGAAGTAGTACAATTACACAACAAATATTTTTATATGGAAATGATAGATTTTTATAAGACACAAAATCGTAACTAATTAAAAAATTGCAGAATATAAGTAAAGAAAAGATAAACGACTTAAAATATTTTTACTCTTTGAAATGAAAATAATTTTGAAAGTTTTAAACAAGGGAGTAAAAATAACTGTTTTATTTTTTATCATTGCTAAGTGCTTTACTCTTTGTATAAATTATTCAACAAGTATTGCTCGGATATTTGAAGTTATATATATATATATATTCCGAATAGATTTTTTTTCTAAATTTTTTCTATAGAATGGTAAAAAGTTTAATTTCGAAAAACTTTGCATAGAGATTAATTTATTTATATCTCAAAAGATAATGCTCAGTTACAAAAATAAAGGAAAAAACTCAAAAAAGTGAAGAATTTTAAACTTTATTGAATTTTTCAGTAGAGTGTGAATATAACATAACTTTGATTAACATCGATATTTCTTTCGATAAACATACATTTCCTTCCAAATTCGCCTGAAAAAGAACCAAATACTTATAGCTTGGTATTTTCTTGGTGTTTCATAAAAATTGCTTCACTAGCATTTAATATCTTGTCTAACTATCGAAGATTTCAAAATTATACATTTTATAATCAATAAATGAAAGTAAATTTATTAAAGTATTTTAAATTTTGTTAATGTTGATTTAAAAATCAAAAACTCGATTTTTATTTTTCAAAAATAAAAATCTATTTTATACATATAACGATTTAACTTCTAACTGAAATAAGAAATACTAGAAATGGTTTGTAATGATTTTAATACAATATATTTGTATGTATAATAAGACAAATACATATTAAATTACTTAAACAACATTTTATGTGATGCTCATATTTAAGCATTCACATATGTGAGTAAATATTTCCAACCTTGTACCACTCCCTTCCTTTAAAGTAATGTACAGTATAACTATTCATATGATTTTAAGACCCCAGTCGTAGTTTCTCAGGTAGAGATGGAAAAAAATTTCATTTAAATTCTCGACTTTAAGCATTCATGTAATTTTAAGGTTAATTTTTTCTTTACTTTTATATTTTCACATACTACTTTATCAGCGTATAATGCAGTGCAACTTATAATTCCGTGCTTTATTATTTCCTTTTTACTGTCATCATTTTATGGTAATTCAAATTCTCATTCACATTATTAATATCTATTACAACAGCACACAATTTGTTAGAGGCCTTTAGATTACCTTTGATAATATGGAAGCATATGCACTCTATAACCATAAAAAGAACTACGCTCCAAGGAATTGCACGTTTGTAATGAAATTTCGTATGCAAGGATATTTGGATCAAACATGCAAATGATTAAAATTTGAAGTCCAATGAATTAATAGCAGGAGCTACAATGCAATAGAACTAGGCACACAGCAGGTATACATAAGAAGCGATATTCAATCCAATGGTCAAATGTTCTGTTGCATTGCGATTTAGGATACTTTTCAATGACTGAAAAAATGCCTTATCATAGGATTCGAGCTCATTACGAGCAAATGTCATAAATTGAAAAGGGTAGTATCATTGGATTGAAAAAGACAAACAGGGAAATTTGGAGAGTCACTTGTCATATGGGTCGAACCGATACGGCGACTAGAAGATGCAGGCAAGAATGGTGGACAATGGCCGATTTCAGCTTCATGATGCTAGGGCAACAGAAGATCGGGAGGACAGAGTGATTGTCAGATCATCTGTCACAGCGAATGATTCATCGTTATCATCCATCAGTTGTACGACCTTCACATGAGTGTCCATCATGACCATTTGCAGACGACTGATAAAGTGAAGTCTACTCTCGTACCGGCCACTACACAACCTGCCACTCACGTCTGCACACTGTCGAGCCAGATTATAGTGGTTCTTGGCTATCTCAGGTTGAAATGGTGCTTACTGGAGAAAGTATATAGTTTAGCGAAGAATCCCGGGTCCAACTATGTCCTGAAGAAAGTCGGAGATGTGTCTGGAGACGCTCATGGTAATGTGAAGATCTTGCTTTCACTATTGCATGCCACACAGGCCCTCAACCAGGAGTTACGGTTTGGGGTGCCATTTCCCTTGGTAGCCGGAATCTTTTTGGTCCTCATTAGAGGCCTACTTACAGCACAGCAGTACATCGACGGCATTATGTGACCAGTTTCGCTACCTTTCCTTTTTTCAGTACCATGATCTTATTTTTCACCAAGATAATGCCAGACCCCATACGGCACGTTTTGCTATGTACTGTCTTACAGCTTGTCAAATACTTCCTTGGCCAGCCAGATCTCTCTCCAATCGAGTATGTCTGGGATACGATGGGAAGGTTATTGCATCTACGAGGAATGTTGATGACCTAGCCCGACAATTGGAGCAAATTTGGCAAGAAATACCGCAGGAGACCACCAGGGAGCTTTATCACTCTATGCCATGTCGTGTGGAAGCTTACATCCAGGCTAGAGATGGGTCAACACATTATTGAGCTCGTTACTTTGTAACTATGTAACTCTGAAATAAATCAATCAATTTTTCTAAAATTTTAATCCTTTTCTATTCTGCGCATAATTTTCTTATAAGCAAATTTTTTTTTGTCTCTATCGAACAACTATATATATATATATATATATATATATATCGACAGAAAACTGTGATAAGTTTATCAATATCCATTGTAATCAATATTTATATTTTTAGTCTACATCGATGATTAAAATGAAGATCTTAAATTCTTTTTCGAATACTCAGTTCTTTTTTAGTTCTTTCAGTTTTAAAAAAATTATTTTTCACTATAGAACTTATAATGATTTATATATATTTATAAATTTTAACAAGTATTTGAACCTACTTCGTACCTAGGCCTTCAAATCCCGTGTAATTCATTGCTATTGTTACATTCGT
Source organism: Nephila pilipes (assembly GCA_019974015.1). Lineage (NCBI taxonomy): Eukaryota > Metazoa > Arthropoda > Arachnida > Araneae > Nephilidae > Nephila > Nephila pilipes. The sequence goes on from BMAW01106588.1 coordinate 367,166, forward strand.
CTAAATAATTAATTACAGAAATGTTAACAAATTTTGAATGCGCAACCTTCTATTACCATTAAGTGAAAGTCGAAAGAAATCCCATCATCTGGCTCCTATCTCCATTTTAATAGCCTTTAACCAACAGGAGCTAATTACTAGCGAGTTTTCAGGCAGAGTTAACTTCCAAAGTGTAGATTGTACGTATTTATCGGGTCTGGAAGGATGAGTTGACCCATCACCATCTACCCAAGCTGAAACTGAAGGGAATCGAAAACCTGAGTCGGTAGGACTCTCAGTCAGGTGTGCTAATCACTACATCACCACGACTATCATTAAACATACATCAATTTCAAGAATTGTCTTATTTATCCGATATTCCTTAAATTCTCAACAAAATTTTATCTATTTTGTATATATATATATATATATATATATATATATATATATATATATTGTTTTATTTTCTTCGTTTTAGATTTATAATTAGCTTTTTGAAAAAATAAGAACCAAAATGGAAATCGAATTTTTCTTCCAAAAAATTTCTAAGATTTAGAATTTACCTATTTTTAATTTCCGAACAATTTTTAAAAGCAAATGTGGTTACGAGCTATATATCGACTACATATATTTTTTTCTTTATCTTTTACAGTATAATAGATCTTGTTTTTTGTTTAAATCAGTTTTTATATTAGTGCAAAATTACAAAAACTGAAAAAAAGTCATGTGGAATTTAATATAATAGTTATTATATTTATATCACAACAGTATATCCCTTTTAAATTGTTATTAAAATATAAAAGCAAGCACAAATGGGCTTAGATTTAAATTTAAAACATTTAAACCTTTGGGGGTTTAAAATTGAATTTGACTTTAAAACTGTGATGAATACAAGCAATCTAATTTTTAAATTTTTGCATAACAGATATTTTTAAGAATGAGAATTTCGAGGAATAATGTACTTTTAATTCAACATAAATATCTTATTAGCTTAATGTCACAAATTTTTGAGTTTTGCTGGTTTTGCTACCTCAAATAACAGCGAAATACCAGCTTCCAATGCATTTGCGCATTATTCGGAAATACAGTCATTATGTATGTAGCCCAAACATATCCCAATCGCTTTAAATAACGATCAGTTACGTACTTCCACTTCTTATCGAAACTCTCAAAACTTTAAAAATAGCACTAAACTACTCACTTCTCCGAACGATCCCAGAATTTAATAAGAACACCGCACTAAAGACATATAAAATTCAACTTCCGAACAGTCTTATTGAAAAGATGATTCCTTTCTGCGAACCTGTACTTTGCATGCATCACTTACAGATGCTAATAGCAGCAAATGGAAAGTACGTTGTCGTGCTTCCGGTATTAAGAACGAAATTCCTTTTTCTACCTTCTTTGTATAAACGTGATTACTTATTCGTTTATTTCTTCATGCTTGCTGCAGAAACACAGTGCGAGGGATCTTGGACCATTTCCAACTCCCTTATGGATTTCGAAAGAAATGCTTTGTTTATAAAATAATTACCGCCTTTCACTTCGAAGTACCTATGCCGTCAGTGTTAGCAACTATTTCGCCATTTTCTAGAAGTACAAGAGAAAAAGAACCCGAATCAAGTTATATTTCTCTTTACCTAAATGGGCCCGTGTATTTAATGACTGCTAATGCTCTAGGTGATAAATTTGTCTTGTCTTCGAGTAATTTGTGCTGCAGTGTGTGCATATGTGAAAGCTTCAAAAACTAGGGCACAGTTATGGCAATTTTCATCGTTCGTTTCTTTTCGTTCTCTGTATATATAAGGCTATATATACAATTAAGATAAAACATTTCATATGAAAAGAGAAATTAATAGAGAATTTTAGAAAATTAATCGGGAAATTAATAGTAATTTTTAGAGTAATACTACTTTTGAAATTAATTAATTTTAAAATACATACTTCGTGATGTGAGTATATAAAAAGGATTTTATTCATTTTTAAAAAGAAGGAATAGATGTTGCTATTCTAATATAATAATATTTTTAAAGGAGATAATATATTATCCTAAATATATACACCCTTTACATATTCAAGTTTTAAAAAAGTAGTGCAATTTTTATTGCGAACAGGATGGTGATAATCCAAATGCAATTTTTCAAAACAATTTTCGAAAATTCAAAACAATATAAAATTCAAAGCAATTTTTGTTATATAAAACAGTCAGAAATGCACATACTGATAATAAAGAGGTACATGCAAAATGAAAATAATATATTCAAATTTGGAAATAATAGATACAAAATAGTTCTTTATAATATATACAAAGTAATAGAAAATAATATAGATGCTAATACAAACTTCCAATAAGGTAATATATAAAAGTTGAATTTAAACTTAGCACTCAGTGACTAGAGGCTTAGGGAATCTAACCTTATGGCATCCTCTAATTGTGGTCTGTTTAACAGGATTTGATGGAGCAGTTGGTGACTGCTCAATACTTGGCTGAGATTTAGAATTGTTAGTATTAATATCCTCAAGAGGGAAATACTTTTTTATAAATTTTCAAAGAGGAATTGTTAGATTCTAAAATTTGTTGAGAGAGAGAGAGAGAAGTTTCTTGTCAGTTGATTGAGTGGAAGCAAATTCCTTAAAATCAATTATGGTAGGTAAAATTGTATCCACCCCAATTCGAGATCATATATTTGTGATGGTATTATCACAAACTTAAATGTATCGAATGTCAATAGAAAATTGGGAAATGAAATCTAATTGACGTAATTGACGGGGACTGCATTTTTCAGATTTTTGGTGGAATGCATACGTTATAGATTTTTGTCATTGTAAATGACAAAAGTTTTGTTTCGAAAATTTGACAAGGAGTTCAAGAATATCAGCAGCTGTGGGATGCATCGTCTAGAAAAATTAAAAAGACCTAAATAGAGGCGTATCTGAGTTACGGTTGTTGGTTGAGGAACCAACAATTGATACGGTGAGGTAAGTGACAATTACCTGTGCTGACAGCTTAAATCCAAGAAATTCAAAAATTGATTTACCAAATTGACACTACATAATGCAGAAATCATATTCTGAAAACAGAAAACAAAAGACTGAGTTGTTCTAGGTGCTTTGTTTCATTTTTGGATTCAACAAGTAAATCGTATCAAAAGCGTAAACAAATGATAAGTCTCTAGTGACCTAGTCAATGAAGAGTTGAAAAGTTAAGGAGCCATTGTAGAGTCCGAATTGCATGCTCAAACTTTCAAGAAGGCGAAAGGGGTACATATTGTGATTTTATGCACATCAGCAGGATTGATTAGAATTTGATGGTATGGTTTGACAAGGTCAATGTGACTAAACATTTGTTTACCAGGTAGTTCTTCAATGAAATCCGTGATACAAGATGTAGGATACTTTTCTTTAATTTTTATGCGGGAAGTGCACGATAATCACCAACAGGTCTTCACTCGATAGAACCTTTTTTGGCCCCATGTGTAAAGTAGAAGCATAAGCACTTTTTAATGGTATATGATTCCACTTAATTATGAGCTGAAATTCATCCTTTGCAACTTTAAGTCTGTAAAGAGCCAATCTCCTGGGTTTAGCAGTGACTGGAGAACAATTGGTGTTTATGTAATGATCAGTGTTATGTTTACCAGGTTAGTTAGGATAACTTTGTCAGTTCAGGAAATTTTAACAATAGTTAACCAAAAATATAATTAATGCAAACAGATTTAATGGGAAAATAGAACACTTACCTATTTTGGCCGGCTCTTTTAAATTAGTTACAGAGTCGATTAAACCATTGGGCCATAAATCTGGTGCCCAGGAAAATGTATAATGGAAATTCACACCTTAATTTTACAAATATAAAATTATTGGATAAAGCTCCTTTTTAACCCCAGATTAACAGTTTAAGAGTTACGATCTTGCACATTAATTTGAGTGCTGTTTGAGGCATGAAAAGTTTGTAGAACCAGAAGTTGCAGTTCTTTTTCGTTAGCTGGTGCTTTAGTATACTGGTGTCACTACCACTATCAATTTAAAATGACATATCTGAGTTCTTGTCTCTTATGAAAAAGCGACGAGAGATTATTCCAGTGGAAGAGTACATCCCCATTACTTCTGTTGTGGTTTTTCCTGGATGGAGCAGGGAGAAACTCATTTCTTAGCATTTCCTTGGAACCGAAAGTGTTCGTATTTTCACTTCGCGCGATTTGGATCACGCACGACAATTTCGTTTATTCCTCGGTCGGCTGCGCGACTTTCGAAGATCTGCGATTTCTTTTCGTAAAGCTTTTACTTTGTTGCAAAAAAAAGTTCTGTAGCAGAACGATGATTTAGCACTGACGAAGAACTCTCCCGGACGAAAGCAACGGAACTAACGAAGTTTGGATTTATCTAAAAAATTCTATTGGTCATCACAGCTGCCTTGTTTAAGGTGTTAGGAGACATCAACATCAATATTGTTTGGACTGATATAGGCATCGCTTGATTAAATAGCTTAAACAGCAAGGAGTCGTTGATAATGTGATTATCAGCCAGCCTCTCCATGACTCGGAGCAGTTCGCTCGGCTCTCGGTCACCTAAATTTTTACCGGCAAAAAGTCGCTGTATTTCTGCGGTCATGCTGTTTCAACATTGAGAGATAATCTGTTATTCCAGTTCAAAGTAAGGACCGGTGTTGTCCTGTTGAATTATTATATCGCTCACCACTGTTGCTGTATCGGGTGGTTGGTGGGCCGCGACATGATTGTACTTGTTCTTGCTTTCCTTCACAGGTTTGGAGGAAGCGAAGTCGAAGGTGGCTTCCAACATATGGAACCATAGAGATGGGTCCAGCTTGTTGAATTGAGGTATTACGACGGAGGCCAATTATGATGCAGTATTTTTTTTTTTTTTTTTTTTTTTGAAGAACGGAAATAGGTTGAAAGCGAAAGTCGACCAGTAGAGTTGTATGTGATTACAGGTCATCAATGAAGAAGTTGAAATGACGATGACTAAAATGGTGTATAAATACCTTCCATCATATTATTAAAGAATTACTAGTCATATTAAATAAGATGTTTATTCGAATTTCAACACTGCACCGTGATCTGTCGCCTAAAGTCATAATCTGTCTCGACGGTAAAAGATCTCTCCTACAAGATAACACGTCAGGAATTGTGCTTTGCTGCGATCGGCTAACATCGCTCGACAGCGAATTACGTAATCGCCCCTCGAGCCGATTGTTTGATTGCGGCGCAAATATGCGTCACTGTATCTGGAGAGGAAGTAGGTCTCTAAAAAGTATTTTACATTAAGGGAAAACAGAATATTAAACAAATATTACATTTTCAGTTTGAATTACTTTCGAAATTTAGTGAAACCTTTTTAATTTCTGCATATATTTGTTACAGATAAAATATTTTTCATAATGACATAACATTAGAAAATTAAAACTTTTGTACATTTTTCTTTACATTTTTAAAGTTTTTATGAGAACATTCGAACTTCCTGTATAGTTAATAAATATAAATTTCTGTTTTTGAATGATGATTGGTCTCAGAAAAGGATAAAGGATCCAAAAAGTATTGAAATGATATCATTTTATCCAATAAAGAAATTAAATAAAGTCTTAGATTTGATAGCAAACATAAGCCAGATGTGATGTTCCAAATTCAATCCGGAAGTCAAATGCCGGAACACATCACGGAAGTCATGAAACACATAGAGAAGAAAATCACCGTGTTTCCTGAAAACATGCCTCATCTATTCCCTTGATTCCAAAAGCATTATTTATCATTTGTTCCATCTATTGGATTAGATTATCACGGGATAATATTGCAGAATAGAAATGTGTAGTGTAATAAGATTAGAGATTAAGTAATAATTTTGAAGAAAAGATAGTCGCTATATTCTTAACTGTCACAGAAGGAATTACAGTATAAATTGTATAACGAGAATATGTTTATTACTAAAAAAATAAGTTTGTCTGCAATGTCGCTGAAATTGACTTTCCATAAATGTCCAGAAAACAGTGCACATTTATCCTAAATAAAATATTTCAAGATTTTGAGAGAGAAACAAACAACATGTATCAAGTTTTGAATTCTTTTGATGTAAATGTTGTCAAAACAGATAATCAATACATTTAAAATATTATAACTATATCAAAATTTATCATTCATCTATAGTTATACATTTTTTACCTATTGAGAAACTTTTTCTTTTGTATGTGTATAATTATGATATGTTGATGTAAGCAAATAATCATTTATATGACTAACATATCAATTTAGCATAAGCTTCAGCAAACTCAAATATATTCCTCGAAGTCGTTTATACAGTTTCATCTCATAATTAAGTGGACAATTTTGGGATATTTATAACAAATATTCTAAAACATTCTTTAGAAAGTAAAACGTAAGATCTGAAATATTTTCCAGAAAAGACTCTAGAAAAATGAAAAACATCTTTTTTTTACAGGATTTGCTTTTCAAATTGAATTATTCGCCTTAGCGTAAAGGGTCAAAGCAGATCTCAATTTATATATCTCTGTTGAATAAATGACAACACTCGTATAGAATTATACAAATACTCAGTGATCTAAATATATTATCATAAAATATCATTACATTTGAATAAACATAGTTATCGAATTATTACCAATGTTTGCAAAAGCACATATGTACGGGAAATATTTTCGATAGACTAAGATTGATGATAGATAAGTTTCTCTCAAAGAATAAAAGTTAACGGAAATCTTTTACGAATATATTGGAAAACGATTACAGATATTTTAACAGAAAATATCTGCTCCAAAAGCAACACGGTACTTTTAAATCCAATAGGAAATTAACTTAAAGATACAGTAAGACTTCAATTATTAATTGACAATTTACTATGGAGAGTTCTTTGAAATTAATATTTCAAATGTGACGTTTAAGGCCTTCTTAAGTCATCAATAATAAAAAAATTCATCATAGTTCTTCATAAAAAAATTATTTTTTTATCCACTGAATTGCTGATTATTAAATCTATATTTTTGTGACAATTTTTTTTTTTACATTATTCGTATTATTGACACCAAATTCATATTCCTGAGTTTATTCTAGAATTATATTTAAAGAAACTTGCTTAATTTTTTTTTTTAAAATTGGCTTAACAAGTCTATTATAGATCAATGGAAAGAAATATTTCTGCTCCTAAAGATACCAAAAGGCAATAATTATACATTGAACAATACGGTTACGAATTAGTTCAATATAAACACTTGTATATATACAATAAACCAAAACTATTCCTTAGAATTTTAGGGCAAAAATATGAAATAAGTGAAAAATATAAAAATCTCAGCATAAGAAATACTACATACCATTATTTACAATTAGTAAGCAAAAGTCAATCAAAATCAAATAGGAACTCTTTTCATTGTATCCAGTAGATGTTTATTGTTTAGGTAATTAATAATTTTCAATTGTTATTCGTCTTGATTGCATTCATTTTTCTCTAAATGAGTTGTTAACTTATTAAATATTTCTTCTCATTAAAATTTTGCTTGAAAGCAACATTATTTTCAATTGATATTTATAATTAATAATAAATAAGAATTTTGATAAGTTATTTAAAAAAATTCACAGCTAGAATTATTTGGAGTGGTTTAAAAAATGCATTACGAAGCTTACATTTTTATTTTCTTTTTCTTATAAGTATTTATTTAAAATCTCCACTGGTGGTATTTTTTAAATTTTTTTATTAATATATAAGCAGCAATAATTTAAGTAACGTGGCCATACATTTGAAATCATTCAGATAAATTTTAACATACGTGAAAAAAATGTTAAAAGTCAACACATTTGGAAAAGTTTAAGTGTTTTTCATAAAAATTTAGGAATGTTAAAAACATATATTAAATAAACCTCGGTTTTCATTTCATAGTTTCCAAATAAAAAAGTAAACTTTTAATACCTTAAGTCTCGTGCCTCCTTAAAAATTGTAAAGGTGTTTGGACTCTATAGACATATTAGTTAAATATACCCTCAATAGTTCCTGTATTTGAAGAAGTTTCAATTTTAGTCCTGAAGGTAGAAATTATCATATATAACTAAACAATTTGTGTTTAAATCAAATCATCCATTGAAATTTTAGTAATTCTTCACGAAATCCGTTTCTTAATTTTGAGATGTTTTAAATTAAACTGATTAAAATGTAGTATTTTGTATTTAAATCTAAGACGTGCTTACACTTTAGATATTCATTGCTTAATCTAAAGGTACAATTAGCTGAATAACATCTTTTTCATGTGATATAGATACAGATATTGAACTTATTTATGTAATGGATGACATGTATTTCCTATAGATGCTCTTCAATAATTTAAAAATTAATAATATTTTTAATGTACTATAAGTCAAATATAACAATAAGTGTTTATTTTTCTCTTAATTATACTATATTATTCTTTTTGTTGAAAATTACATTTTTTTATTATTAGTTTCTACAATGAAAGTATGAAGTATTTTTTAATTATTGTGTGAACTATTTATTGCTTAGATATTCTTATTCAACTATAGAATACTGCATGTAATGCTTTATTTTTGTCATACAATATTATACTATTTTAAGAAGATTACTCATGATGTAACTCCATACTTTGCAGTTAGAAAAATTAATATCTTATGGAATGACTGTTGTAATAACCAAAGAAATTTTCTTTCCTATTGAACTTATATTTCATAGACGTAAATTTATCTAAATAAATATGAATCAAACATGATATAAATATGAATGTTATATGAAATATATCTATATTTATATGAATATACTAAAATAAGTGAATATACTACATGAAACATGGTGAATAAATATGAATGTTTCGTGAAATTATCTTAATAAATATGAATCATTCAAACAACATTAATTTGAAATAACTTGATAACGATTTCATACATATATAACATATATAAAATAGACTATTTACTTTAAATAAATATAAAGTTAAAAACCAGATAAAATACATTGAATTTACTTGAAATAACCACAATGCTACAAATAAAATTCAATTTTATTAAATAAAAATGTCTTACTTTCTTAAAAAAGCATTTTCATCTAAGAAAATGAAGTTTATCATATTAAGTTCTTAAATGAATAATTACTTTTGTGTATATTGCGAGTAATATTGGTAAATTCTACTTTCCAAGATTTTTTTGATAATTATTGATTTTCTAACACAATCTGTTAGTAAGTAGATCGAAAAATCGAATTTTTCCAACAAAGAAAAACATTCTATTTGACGACCAATTTTTTTACCTTCCAGGTAATTATACTTAAAAGAAAAAAAAATGTCTTATGATGTTTTTAAAAGTATTAGTAATTAGGCATAAAAAGATTCTTCTTTTTTTTCCTTTTTGATCTTCGTTCAAAAATTCGATACTTAAATATTCATTAAAACATAAGACTTCCAGTTTTATGGTTATATTTAAAACCCATGAAGTTGAAGAAACAAAATAAAGAAAATTGAAAAGCTTACTTTTATTTAAAAAATAATTTTAAAAACATTTTGTATTATAATTTTTTTCTAAAAATAAGTTTCTTTCATTAAAAAAAACTAAGGACTCTGAAGGATAAAGTACCTATCATTCTAAGCATGCAAATATTTTTTTTAAAAAAAAATAAACAATTTTAGCTTTTCTTTAACTAGAATTCCTTCAGAAACAACAAAAAAATTCCAAAAATTCGTTATCTTTAAATACGGAAACTACATTCAATGATCAATCAAGAAAAACAATCCTTGAAAAAAATGCATGTTTCGTTTCACCCTTCTTAAGAGAAAGCGGGAAAAAACGTAATTGTATAATATCCAAAAGAAATATTTTTTCGTCATTCAAATTAAAGGAAGTATGACAAAGAAAAAAATATAAAAAATATGGCTGCCGAGGTTCTTGGATTTCCAATTAAAGTTGAATTTGTGCTTCAAAAAGAGATCAAATCCGCGCTCTTTTAATCTAAAAGAATTTTCTTTTTTTATGCTTCTGAACACCGGAAGCATAGGAGTTCTTATAATAATTTGCAGAGAAATGACAGCGCAGAGTTGAAAGAATATTTCTAATTTAATGGGTTCTCTGAGTTTTAATGAAGAGAATATGCTCTTTAATTTTCAATTACATCGCAGGTCTTACTTCAGGATTTGCTTATAGTTAAGAGAGATTAAGATCTATGGATAATTCAGACTATCTAGGATTTTTTATTATAGTTAAGTTTTGGTTAATTTATGAAAATCGTTTCTGTTAGATATAATTCTATGTCAAAGTGATTAATTCATAATCACACTCTGTTATGTACATCTCAGAGTATTAGTTCAAAATCTAAAAAGTTAGAAAAATTTATAATTATTCCTTTAGGATCTTAATAAAATTTTAATAAAGCAAAACACACTTCTTTCAGCATGTTATATGAAAATGATACAAAGTATAACTCCATACTCTTTTCAAAACTATCTTATATAAACTTATATTAAACTTTTAACGAGATTTTACAATTTATGTGACAAATTCAGAATTTATCAAGAAATGTCATTTGATACAGGAGAAATTAAAATTAACAGAAATCAGGTTAATGTACTTTTCATACTTTTCGATGTTTTCCATCTATTGATTATTGACTAATAGTGCAATTTATTTAAGGTATACGTACACCTTCGAAGAAAATTTTTTGAAATACATTGATATTTGTTATAAAAATATTTTTGTGCTAAGATATAACCAAAAATTATGAAAAACACATTTAATAATTTGTTTTTAAATAAAAAAAAAAAACTTTTGGAGTAGAAAACTTAGTGAAAATAATACATAAATTGATTATTAGAATAACGCTCATAACTCAAAAGTAAACAAAAATATCATTATTCTGATAATTTTATTTTATTTATCATAACATTTATGGGGGCTGGTACCATTTTCATGAAGAAAATCTTATTACCACAATTTTTATTGTGTTTCGAGTTAAATAACAATGAAAAATCCAAAAAAAAGTTACAACTATACATGATTTACACTTTTGTTACCAAACATATATCAATTTTACAACCATGAAAGTAGTAAATGTTCTTAGAAACTACATAAGGAAAATACTTGTAAAATTTAAATTAATTTGGTTCAAATTTTTTCTAATATCTACGTTGCCATTTGTAAATATGTCGAGGAATTTCATTTTGAGGAAAATCAAAAACAAACTTTCAAATGCAATTTCTAATAATAAACATAATAAAATATATTTAAAATGCCCCTGATTTATAAATAACACCTTCTTTGTTTTCTTTCTAACACATTATTTTTTTTCCTTTGAACTCTTAGTATTTTTCGACGTTGCTTTACATTTGGTGTTGAATGACGTTCAGCATCAAAAATTCGACAACTTTCAAGATGTTTGTATGATTTTAAAATAAAATAACCTGGCGTTACATTAAGTTTCCTTAAAATTTGAACACAGTCCTAGTACTCATCATTAAACTGTATGACAGCATCCAACACACCAGATTTTAAAATTATAAGGCAAACAAAAACCTCTTTCGGTTCCCTCTGCCAAATAATGCAATTAAAACATTTATTGCCCTTCTGTGTCTTACTAGGAAGGCACACCGACAGAAGTTCTGTAGAACACAGTTCTAAGTATGTTGGTTTAATTATATCTAGAATTTCATTTGATAAGCCCTTATACTTTTCTTTGGGCTTTTTGTCGTATGACAGTGCTCACTGATAATAACATCAACAATTTTTGGCACTCTCCATGCATTGGTTTCTTGCCACTCTATAAATAAAAGTACAATACCGCAAAAACGTTCTGTTGAACTTTGTGTAGATATTGCCTACATTACTTCGAACAGCGATTCCATAGTAATTCTGCAATCTGTCAATAAAAGAAACAGTAAGTTTACCTTTACCAGATAAACTTTTATTTTTCGATTTCAGTTTGCGCAATCTGGTACCTACTCTTTTCTGGACATACCCAATGCAATACAATTTAGTCACACTATCCTTCCCATAAGTGTCTTTCCCGCTGATGTATCCCTTAGAGTCCCCGTCCCCATAATAGTGTGAATACTTCAAACCTCGTTTCACAATTGATCGTTTGAAGATCCTGTTTGCTCCAACAGATTCCATTTTTAATGAAGAAACTCTAAAATTGCTTTGGCACACATGATCTGCTTCAAGTGTCTCGGATATAATACCTTTAGGCATTTTTGAAAGCTTTCTACAGGTCAGACAATATGACGAAATTATTTCAATTCATTTTCATTCATCATTATTACTTTGTCAGTGTCAATTCCCAAAGCAGCAACACACCCATTCATAGAAGTGTAACCTCTACGCTGCCATGTTTCGTTAACAGAAACACCGCATTCAGCTAATTTATTTTTAGAAGAATGCATACTCAAAACTTCATTACCTGCCTTTTGCAAAAACAGTTCACTTACTTCTGAAATCACAGACATAAGTTTATTCTCATGATTGGTGTATGCAGTTTATATATATATATATATATATATATATATATATATATATATATATAACACAAAATAAGATTTAAAAAATTATGAAATGTGAAATAATAATGCGATTCATTTAAGTCTCAGGTTAATAAGTTATCAACATCCATGATACTCCACAACATGGTCGACATGTCTGTCGTCATTAAATTAGTTTATTTATGACCCTTTCTATGGGAATCTTTTATAAGTAATTTTTAATAAATATGTAATAAAACACAGGATTAAGAGAAACTAATTTGTAGTATATATATAAAAAAATATAATACCAAGTCTACATATTTTAAGAAAACTATTGTGTGTATCCTAAGCAAAGAACAATTTACTTTTATAAGCCAAATCTCTTTGACATAATAATTCATAATAATTATATTAAAATAACATATCAGAAACAATTTTCTGTTAGGATAGTAATATATTAATTAGGTATTTTTTGCTTAAACTGAAATATCTTCATAGTATAAAGGAAGACATGTAATGACTCCTCTGGGTGCTTTACATCAACAAGGCATATTTTTGTAGAGAGGAGTATGTCTAGACAGAGTAATACTTGAAAAAAAGCATTATTTTAATTACAGGTATGATTAGAGTAATATCTGAATTACTTCAGTAAGTACAGCATGCAATATGATGAGCTTGTTAAACATCCTTTAGTTACCTGAACATTTACTTTCAAAGAGCGAGACATATTATATAGCAAATGGAAAGGATAATAAAATATAGAATGTAAGTAAAATTAAAGTACTAGATGTCCTATCTTCACTTTTTAACATGTTGCTGCTTGTAAACAGTTGCCGGTATAAATGCGTTTACATTAATATTTGAATCAATATTAAATTTGATGATTCAAAGTTTAATATTGATATTTAATTTAATAAAGATTTGTTTTAAGAAAATAAAGAAAAACCTAAAAATATTCAATTTTCACTCTTCTCATGGAGAAACAACTTCCAAAAATCATATCCGAGATTTTTTCCTGACATTTCCAGCATGTATTGCTTTAAATGCTATCAAATTAAAATGAAATGTAGCGATTAAAATGAGCTTCGACAAATTGTAAGATAATTTGCTAATATTTCTACTTGTATGTTCATAATAATTTTTTAAACATTATCTGATAGTACTATTAACAGAAATATTTTTTTTTACTACTTCTAAATTTAGAGGCATAGAGGTAATCTCTTAATCATCCTTAGTTTATTGATGAGTTTATGACATAAAAAAACAGAAAAAAAAATCGCGTTAAGCTTTCCATGCTGAATATTTTATCTTGCGAAGCCAAATAATGAAATGTTGTGAAATCAGAAGTAAACGGTATTGTATTTACTTTAACGATTGCACAATTATAGTCAGTTAATGAGTATTCAAAACTATAAATAAAAAAATATATAATCCATATAGGTAATGTGTATTTAAAGCAATACATAAACGTTAAGAAATAATTTAGGCTATGGTCTTATATTATGCAGACTTCTTTTCAGTAGAATTATAAATTGAAATTATTTTTAAGAATACATCAAAGTACGTGATAAAATTACTTTACATAATATTAATCATCTTGTATAATGTATATAAGCTGTTATAATGGTGTTCATTTGTAATACTTTTTATTCCTAAATCGACAAACTTGAAACTCTATAAATATTATTCAGAAAATAGATTAACTTTATAAGACTTTAACACGCTTATTGCTAATTTCAAAGTTACAATGATTTTGGGTTGACAATGCATAAAAAAGTAGTAACTTTATTGAGATCATTCACATGTACTAAAATAATTTGGAAACTATTGCTGTTTTTGATTTTCATTCTTTGACAAAAAGCAAAAATCAGTTTGATAAAATGTATGCATGTGTATGTTGTTTAATTAAACTCTTAGAAGATTTGTTAAAAAGAATTTCAAAACTCTTATTTGTATAAAAAAAATGGTCAACTCAAAGGAAAAGTATAATTAACCTATCCATGGAATTTATTTAAAATACAATTTTAATTTCTAAGAGTTTAACTGTACTTCCTGAGTAATAATAATTAATAATCATTCAAGTATTGAAAAATTCTGCTCTCTTAATTTAATTCATATTATTCTATAGAACTGCATAATTTAAAAGAGTCTGATATATAAAAAAAAGAAGAAATGGAAAAAAAATAATTTAGAAGAAAAATGAATTTTAAGTTCATAAACAATTAAGGAGATTTAAATATATCTTATTGTTATATTATTAGGAAATTTATATTTTGACGCATCATAAAAAATAGTTTTGAAATTTTTAAATAACTTAATAAGATAAATTAAAAGTTTAATTCTATTTCAAATATTTTTTTAAATTCTAAAATTATATTTCTTTTAGTCAAGAGTAATATTTTTTTCTCTACCCTATGTATAAGATACAAATTACAGGAAAAGGAAGTAAGGAAATTCCAAGCTCATTTCTTTGCAAAGTTAAGGTGATAATGTAAGAAAATAAGTAGATACTTCAAAAATTGGCACATTAATATAATTGTTTACTTATAGATGGAAAATGTTTTAATGCTTTAAATCTCTGAAAGCTATACATACTTTTAGAACTTTTTTCATCATAAAGTTGTGAGCTCAACTGTATCTGAATTTTAACACCTATTGATATACTTTATTCTTATACATATTGTTAAATGTTTTTTAAGTATTGTTCCAGTATTTATGTTAGATATAAAAAGTGTGAGCTCTTCAATTTAAAAAAAATACCTTATCATGTTAATTAAGATTAGACTGCATGCTTCAAATAAGGCTTAAAAACATAAACCTTGTATCACTAATTCGACATTTATATAACCTTAGCTGACAACATTTCATTAATGACATTGTCATATTCGACAGTGTAATTTATGCAATCATTAGGAAACTACAGTGCAGAATGCATGACCTGACACATAACCATATATCATTAATAGGAATTCATATATTATTACATGATATCCTGGAACATTTAAGCAATTTAATTTAACAATTATACTTAAAGGAAATATAAATAAACATCCCTCATATTTCATATATAAAGAATATAATTCGTAAAAGAAATAAATTTTAATGTTTACTTACTGTTTATTTTATTATATTATGTAATTTAGTAATTCAGTTAGAGGTAAAAAAATGGTAATGATAAATGAAATTTGAATGGTATTGTTCCTGTTTTTTTTTAAATAATTTGATAATGAAAATAATTTCAAATAAATCATTATTATCCATTGAGTTTCCTCTTAAGCTGTTTTTTTCCACGTTCTAAGATATCTCTTTTTAAACTTAATGTTATACATGCACTTTTATTTGAATATCCGAAAAAAGTTGTCGTTTTTTACAAACATTTTTAGCAATGTATCTACTAAATAATATGTGAATGATATATAAATACAGAAGTGAAATAAAGAATGATATCTTAATGAACCATCTTATGAACAACTATTGTTCGTTAAAGTATTGGTTGGATATTCCACAACTTGAACAGACCAAGCGAATCTGATTGGATGTCTAAAAACATCTCTCTCACGGACTATACGAAATGGAGACTCGATGCATTGGAAGAACCATTTACTATGCCTCTTGTTTTCAAATTGTCTCATTTTGTGGTGATGTCCCAGATAAAACGCAGCAGTAAAATCGGTTTTTCGATCCGAAAAAAGAGCGCTTATATTTTGTCGCTCAACAGTCGAGAAACCAGTTGTTTGAACAATACATTCTTGAAGTTTATTTGGAAACATTGCAATTTTGGAAAATATATGAAAGATATATTTAAGATTGTAGTGTTATATGTCAAATCATAAAATTCATAATATAGACAACTTCGGAAGGAATTGTCTATATTTTCACTTAGCTATTTATAACTTTAATAATAAAAATCATAATAACGTAAAATTTCTTATGTCAAAAATAGGAGATGATATATATATATATATATATCTATAAAGCATTTGATTTAATACGTAAAAAGCCAAATCATTTTTTAAATACGACAAAAGAAAGAATCCAAAATGGTTGTGATCTAACTGAAATAACTCACAACCATTCTTGACAGGTAAGTTTGAAGGCAATAGCAGTTTAATAAGAGGGCAATAGGACAAAAAAGAAAATACTGTAGATTAATGTAGGTATCACATTGAACTTTAAATATAGATTGAATAATACCGGATATTTTTCTTGTTTCCTTATTAAATCATAAAATTTGCATGCCCAATTACAATTGTTTTTCCACTTTTAAATCGAAGAAAAAATACATTGATCTTTGTAAAATAAGTAGATTGAAAATGAATAAGTATTATTCATTTATATACCATAACCTGTTTTAACACAAGTCATCGAATTAACTTCCAGGACATTGCTTTTGTATTTTTTGTCATCTTGGCTACTTTTTTTAAAGTATTCCAGGCATAAAAATCGTAAGGAAAGTTTATATCTCCTGTCTAGGGCATTCTAAATATGTGGAAATAAATCACGCGTGGGACAGAAAATGGACACTGGTGTTATTAGTGTAGTATAATTCTAACAAATTAATGAGAAGAAAAAATTATGAAAAGTAATTTCTAAATCACTGGGAATAAGATGTCGTATTTTCTTTTATAATAGTATATAATATATAAAAATAGTGCATTATATTGAATAAAATAACTGAAGAGTTTTATAGAAAACATATCATAGATAAATATGGAAAATGTTCATGCTGAACAAATTCAGAAAAAATCTTGTTTTCGATACGATATCCAGTAAATAAGGTGTGTTATAGTAAAATAAAAGTGGAATTTATTCAATTTAGAGTTGTGCATTATTCTCCTCCTCTCTCTCTCTTGCTGTATGTATGTATATGTATATGTATATACATGTTCTTATATATGTATGTGTCTATGCTCATATGTATATATCTATGTATGTATATGTATGTATTTATGTATATATGTATATCATACATATATGTATATGTCTCTGTGCCTTATCCCCTTATATATACGTAATACATACATACATATATATTATATATAACCTAATAATACCTATATATGCTCTTTCTCTTACTCTCACCTCATCTAAAATATTCTATTTCTTGATCAGTTAGCATTAAACCAAAAATCGAAATAAAGGAGCTTTAAAAGTTTTTCATTGAGCAAGATTATGAGAACTTGTAATATTTTTAAAAACATTCAAAATGTTAGAAGAAATTTCTCTAAAAGTCAGTTTTATTAAATATCGAAGGAAATAGAAATTATGGATTTTTAAAAGGTTTATTAAATAATTTATGAGGTCGCTGTAGCCTAGTGATCATGGTCGCAGACTCGTGTGTGGCAGTTTACATGGAATCATAGGTTTGAATTCCGAAGACCCTCCGGGAAACCAGGGCTGTTGTACGTTAAATCTGTCGCGGCTGAACATCATCCCTTATGCGTGGTGTGGAAGCTAGAAGAGGAGGGGCCAGCTCAGGTGTCATCCTCTTCACGTGACTGAGGTTCAAATGGTTCAAACGAGGATGACTTCGTAACTTGACCCAGTCCGTCGTAAATAACCCTCGTTTTGCTTCTAGTACATCGTTAATAAATCCGACCAAACCAAAAAAATTTAAATTATAATTTTAAAACGCTAATTTTTATTTGCATTTTCGTTACAATGATAAATAATAATTTTATATCCTATTTTAATTTATTCGAGCTTTCTTAAAGAGTTTAAGAAAAGCATTTTAGGGAACAGAGATTTAGATAATAGAGCAAAATAAAAATTTTCCCTCCTAACAGGACTGAAATTTATTTGCTTCCTTTAGTGATATAGAAATAAATTTAATATTGACATATTCATTTGTTCAGAAGAGAAATCCTGCTCTTCCTATACTCTTATTTTATTTTTTGTTCTTTTTATAAATTTCTTTTGTTTTTATAAGTGCTCCAGATGATTTGTTCCAGAATGAGAAATATGTCCCTATTTCTCTTATATCTATCTCCACTTTCTTATATCTTTTGTTTCTTATTGCATTCTTTTCGAAATTTCAAAATAATCTATTTTATTACGTACACATATTCTCAAATTCAGAGAATAAATATTTATTTTCGTTATATTGTTTTTGAAACGCAAAAGATTATTCTTTCTAAGCATAATTTAATATCATAAATTTATTATTGTATAAGTTAATAATGTTGGTGCAAAATTAGGGATAAGTTGAATACATCCTTCTGAAAATAGAATTTTTTTAAGAAAAAAGAAAAGATAGACAGATAGATGTAATGATAAATAAATAATGTATATATATAATGAATGATTATGATTTTTAAAATAATGTTTCAGGCTTTGACCAGACATGAGGATTAAACATATTTTAGGAATCAAAACCACATCACTCAATAAATTATTTTATAATAACAGAGTTATTATCAAAATCAGTTCTACGATCAAATTATAAATTGCATTCGGAAAAAACAGAACTAACTAAAGAGAGAAATACAATTTTAATTAATATTTTTATTTACATAGAAACCTTTTACATTACTTATATTTAAAATCTTAAAATATCCTAAATTATTGATTATTTAATTAAAACAAATTATTTTAATTAACAGTAAATATGTAGTCTAACCAAATCTTAAATTATCATAATGGGGATCAATCGACATATAGCATAAACATTTGCTTTAATTGTTCAGAGTTAGTTAATGTATTAAAAATATTTATAAAAAATTCTGAAAAAATCTTTTGTAAATTAAAAAAAGCATTTTCGTACTTAAAATTTAAGAAATCATTACAAAATTAACTATAAAAAGCAATATAAAGTTAAATAAAGAAAAATATTGTGAGAACAAAAATGTTTTTAAAAAGGTAATCTTAAAATATAACTATTTAATATTAATATATACGTATATATATATATATATATAATAAAAGAAATAAAAAAATCAAAACAAGAGCGCAAATAGTTAAAGAACTCTTCAAACTTTCACATATTGATACGAGAAAAGTTTAAACTTCGTCGTCATCCTTGTAGGACTCTTAAGGATGTAAAAATAGTCGAAAAGAGAATATGAGAAATAGGAAGTAATAGTGTGATCTTTTCATTATAGATCACCAGATGCCTCCAAATTCTAAAACTAGATGCCTATAGACCAGCAGTTCTTAAATTATGGGTGATGACCCCCAAATGGGATCGCTATGAGAAATGTTTGGGATACAAATGTTCAATTTGATATTTAAATTTATTACCTTTGATATATTATTAACTTTAATTTAACGCTTTTACATTAGTCTTGATACATTATTACCTTTAATTTAACGGATAAGTTGAACTGTAAATCATATTCTCATACTTAAAAAATACCATTATTACAGCCATTTCTGCATATTTCGCAATCGCTTAATGCATAAAGTCCTGAACCACTCTGGGGATACGTTTCAGAGCCGCTGCGACTAGAGTGAAAAGGATTTTCTAGTACAGTTATTTTTTTTTTGTCTTAAATGTGTACAACACAAAAACAATATGATATTGTAATTTTCTATTTCATTCAACTATTGTTGGTATTTATTTGAATATCTGTACTAGTTTAAGATAATATTTATTAAACATGGATAGTAAAAATTACGAGTATTTCATTTTAATGTAACAAAAGTTTTTATCATATATTAAATAAATATCAGAATTTAAATCTATTGACTTATTAATTTTAAAATTAAGTATGAAATCAAAAAACACATAATTTTTTCATGTATTCTTATGTCTGCGAGGGAGGGAAGACGTTGGTAAGTCTTAAGCATAGGAATGGAATGCAAGTCTAAAAAATTATGAACCACTGCTTTAAACCAAATAAAAAAAAACCTTGAGAAGACTAGAACAGTCTTTAAAGTGTATGTATAGGAGTCACCGTGCGTATCTGTTAGTGTGTGAAGAGAATATGTTTTAATACGATATTATGAATGAGTAATTTTAATCTGCTAATGTGTGAACTTTTTGAACTTAAGGTAACCGCCGACCATTTAAGCGAGAATTTCAGTCAAAAAGTCGATTTGATTTTTCTTTATTTACAATCTATTATTAAACTTGATTTCTTAACTTTCAAGAAAAGTTTCAATTTTGTTTCTATCTTACATAGAACTTGAGTTATAAGCATTTTAATAATAATTGTCTGTGTCAAATTTTAGAACTGGAAATATCATTTCTTCTACCAGAAACGGAACTTTAATGTTTGTTTTTCTTTGATATTTTACGTAATATCGCCATCAAAATATCTTCCAACATGCAAGATAAATTTCCTAAGACCTGAAATGCAACTGAATCTTTTAATGGTGTAATATGATAAAGAGCACTAAAGAAAGTTTTTGTTTGTTTGAAAACTATAATATTTGAACGCATTTGATGCAGTTATACAGTTTAACGAAGTACATCAAGGCTGCTTAAAAGTCTTAAATAATCTGAACATTGAAAATCCGAGCTACTTCACTATAAAAGGCTACAAAAGGTTGGATTACAATTGAATCAGGGAATTGAAGAGTTATACAACACCTGTTAAATGTGAGCGTAGGAAAGTTTTAAAGGCCATCAGGAAGAAAAAGATAACTTATTTAGGTAATACAATTAAGAAACTTTACAAATCAGGGGCTTTTTAAAGTTAAATGTTTATTTGATTCCTTAAGTTTCTGGGTTAAAATGTATTTTCAGCTTTTTCTGAAAATCAAGATTTTCATATTTTGCCTCAACGCAAAACATCGTATTGAAAAAAGTTATGTTTGTACTGTTATGAAACTTTCATGGAATACTCTATGAAAGTGAATTCATGACTTGAACCTATGCTATTGTTATAATGCAATTACTTTGCATTTTATTGATGATAAAATCATAACTTGTCACAAATTTGTACTGTTTTTCGGTATGATAAAGTACGACTTCCTATAAATATTCAATTTTCAGGGTTATAATTGTGAGAGAGGCACAAATCCTAAATTAGATTCAATTCGTTATAATAAAATTCCCAGAATTGAAATACCTCTATTTAAATTTCAGTTTTGGTATTTTGCACAAGTGCCATTTTACTGTTATTTTTATGTATTTTTCAGCTGAAATATTAATTTTTTTAAAATTTATGTTAATTTTACATTGTATTTTAAGTTTTTAGCAATATATTATATTATAATACATATAAAAAGTTATTTTTTCTATTATTTAAAAAAGTCCTCTTCGAAGGTAGGCGGATACCTTAAGGTGATTTATGTGTTAAAAATTATTCTATCTACAAGAGTGTCTCAGAATAATAAAGTTACTCTTAAATTGTTAATTAAATGGACTTTCTTTCCCTTTCAATTTTGCAATAAAATTTAAAATTACCATTTTGAACAAGTTCTTTAAGTCCAAGTAATATATTTAAAAAATAATTTATAATCATATATTGCATAATTTTAAATCATAAAATTTAAAATTACCATTTTGAACAAGTTCTTTATGTCCAAGTAATATATTTAAAAAATAATTTATAATCATATATTGCATAATTTTAGGCCTTTAACTGAATTACAAGAAGTTTACAAAAAATTTGTTATTTTTTTAATAAAAAAATATATATGCAAATACATTATCCTTAGAATTTTCTTGAGTGTAGTTCAAAATCTTATAATAAAAAAAAACCCAAAATTTAGTAAATTTCCTTATTATTCTTGAAAATAAATTATCCTATTTGAGGCTTAGCTTTTTTAGTTTCAAATGTATTTTTTTTATAATTTTTATTGCATTAATAATATTTCTCTGTGATAAATGATGTTCAGTTTTTTTCGGTATTGCTTAATCACCTATTTGTGTGGTAGTTTTGTTTTAATTTTCTTGCTCTGTACGGCGTATCATATATGTTTGATTTATCTACTTTAATACTTTGTATTATTACTAAGAATGTTCTTTTTCTAATTGGTGATATATATATATATATATATATATATATAAATACACAAATGTATTTTACTTAACTTCTTTTTATCTTGTTATATTGATTTTATGGTAGTATGTTACTATTTCGGTTCATACCATATTTTTCTCATTCAGAAAATCTGGTACCAGAAAAATTTTATTTAACTATCATGACATCTGTCTTAAACCAGATTTGGGATTCCAAAATATTATATTCTTATTTGGTTTATAAGTAGATAAAAATATATACATGAAAAATTAAAAATCATTTTATTAAAATTCAGAATAACATGACGGATTTTTCAAACTATGGATTGTAATTTTTCATGAGTAACTTTTTTCTTTTTTACCATCATTTTGGTTAATATTTTTTGTGATGCACTCTCATTTCAATTTTCTTTTGTTTTATAATATCTTGAAATTTCACCATTTTTATGTTTTTAAAAAATTAACTCTAAAATTTCATTTTCGTAATAATTTTTTTTCTTCTAATACAGTTATCATCTAAGTGTAAATATTTTTATTATAGAAGAAAAAAGAACAAAAATTCTTTAAAACTAAAAAATAAAAACACTATACAAAATACTAATATTATAAAAAAATATAAATTTAGGCATGAAAATATTTTGCAAGGAAATGGAAATATATATATATATATATATATATTGTTGTTATCAAAATAGTCTCTAAGGAAAGGTTTTACCACACATTTCAGGAAACCCATCAGTCAACTGGCCACGGATTAAATTATATAATACAGTATAGTTTGAAATCGAAATACCTAATATGTAGTTCAATTGTACTGGAGGTTGTAAAGTTCTGCATGGTACGTAAGTCTAAAAAATTTTAAGAAAAGTAATCATTGTTTGCCCAATTGTATCAATCGACTTCAGTCATCCTGGCCAAGTCTATTTAGTTGACCTGCAGTCGATCCCAGATAGAAGCTATTACACTACCAAGACCACAAGACGAAAATAACCTTTCTTTGACCATTGACATAAACAAAGAGCTGCTGAAGTAGCACTAGAGGGATTAAAAGCATTTTTTGGAAGTAGGTTGTGTTGAGAACAACCTACTTCCGAAAATAATTTTAACACAAAGCCACAACGTCCATAAGCTTACGGTTGCTGTCATACAAGAATCAATAAGCCAGTAGCCAACGTGCAAAATTATAAATGGTAGTTATAAATATCCAATTAGTCAAGGATCTGTTGAGTGATCATATCAAGATGTTGAAGCTATATTACATGCTTAGCTAATTTGTGGCGAAGCGGTTCTTCTACCCGACTCTTGTGTCATAATATAGTCAAATACCACGAACTCTAAAAGTCAATAACCTAGGCAAGGCTACTCAAGTCAACTCTATTACATCTATTTATTTATCGATTTCTGAAATATAATGTGTAAGGAAAATTCGCTCTCTTTAGGGCCCTATAGATTAATCTACGGTTTGAAATATTATTATTAAATGCACTCTTACAAGAAATATTTCAGTCGAGATTACTTTGCCTTTCTAAATCTTCAGCGGCAGTTACCATCAGCAACTACTCTTGATATTATCAACCACTTGCGAGTAATACACTCAGAGCTAGTCCCACTTCTATCCTCTAAATTTCCCTTTGCATATATACCGTCAAATTTAACTCTTTTCACTTTATTCCCACCTGTCTTTAATTAGCATAATCATATTTTATTTGGGTTGGGAAGTAATTGTTTCCAGCAATTAATCTCAATTAAAGTCCCCAAGGTTAGTGAACAGAAATTAGATAACAGAAAACGTCACAAATTGACAATGACACAAAAAATTGGGCTATAGGTTGTTACTTCATTCAATTCCAAAAGAATTCCTCCTTTCATCGAAACATTAATTTATCACTTCATAAAGATTTATTAGGAACAAAACCAGAAACAGGACTCTAATCTAGTCAATTTTTGGAAGAGTTTATTAGAAACTTGTTACTTAAGATGACTTGTATCTACTTCTTAATCCTCAAGAACATAACATTATCTTAAAACCAGAAGACTTACCTGCAGCTTCCTTAGAGTACATCAAAGTCGCTTCAACTTCGAAAAATCTACCAGTATATAAATTAATTGATTACAATGCTTCAACTTCAAATGAATCAATCAATGATTCAATGCTTCATTTCAATCTTACACGATCTATCAGCAGCTGATTTGCTCACCATAAAAGGCTTTAAATTTTGAGGATCGTTCAGTATTTGATTCAGTTTCCTTATCGACAATAAGACCCCACGATTCAATTAACAACTCTACCTTAACTCCTACTTCAACAGTTAAAACATCTATTGTGTTACTTACTCACAATATGTGGGAATAAAGTAGGATAAGAAGGATATAGATCGAAAACTCTATGCTATTTATAGCTAAAAAGAAGACACCATTGGAAATAAAAGGGAAACTGCTACAAAACACCTGATACGTTCAGCTGAAAAAATGAAAGAAGATTCTTTGAAGATATTCAAAGACGTGTTAGTGGATTACACAGTTTTGGTTGATATAGCTAAGCTGGATAGAGGACCAATAGATGGAAATAATATTATGGGGATCGTATTAGATACAAAAAATACTTTATACCAATTTTGTACCACAGTTGGAATTATAAAAGGTTGGCAACCAAGAAACGCTCTTCAAATAGCTTTTACAACATTTCTGTGGAGCAGCTTTAGTGTACGTGACATAGCATGAAAATTATCCTTATTTGGCGGTCAAGGATTTATGAAGAGTTCCTGTGAACAATAGGAATGCAATGTGATGTAAAAAACGTATCTGTAAAAAAAGCAACGCACTTTGTAACTCGAGACTACACAAATCAGCAATTAGTTGTATTAAAATGAATGAACATAGTTATTTTTTAATTAATATACCTAAAATTATTTAAAATTTCACTACAAATATCCTTTTAATTTTTAGAAATATCGACTTTAGTATCTATTTCATTTGTCAATTAATTTCAAATAAATAATCTGAGTTTAAAAAACTGTTATTGCTTTACCATCCCTACATTGAATAAAGTATCGCTTACTAAATTAATACTTTTCGGTATACAAACAATATTATTTTATCTTTTGATCAAATCTCCATTTTCATCATTCCCCTACAACACTCTCTCTCTCTCTCACACACACACATACATACATATATATATATATATATATATATATATATCATAAAACTTATTTATCATCAGATGTATCTAGCTTTTGTTTTTGAGCCATTTCAGTTCCCGACAAATTGCTAGAGAAAATAACTAGATCAACAATAGCTTGATCCATAACATTTTTCCTTATTATGCAAAAGATTTCACAACACCTGCGCTGCTATCTGTATGCTATCAAACTAACTAAAGTTGGCCAACAGGTATGGTTTGCACTAGCAAATCAAACAATGCAGGATAATATACGCGCACAAACTCAGTTGATAAGCGTACATTGGCGAAAAGTTTTGTTACGCCAGTAGGGCTCTGTTGCAACTATTTGGGACAAAATACTGAGTAAGTTGAACTCGTCTACATGCGTTGTGGTGTAATATTTGAATATGAGCTGAGCTAGTTTATTAATGAAAGAGTTAAAAAATTAAAAACTTGAAGTTTTGTCAGGATAGTATATTTTAAGAATATGTTTCTGGCACGTAGTTTGAAACGCCTTGAATATCTTTTCTTTGGACTCAGTGAGTTTCCCTGCCTCATTTCCTCAAAGAAAAAAAGATAACACTGTAATACATATATATATATAAATTCCTAAATATTTAAATATTGTGAAACAAATTAAATATCCAAACTAAACAGAGTAAAACAAATTAAACCAAAAAGCAGTCACAAATTTAAAGCAATCTAAAACATAATGTAAGTAAAACATTTAGAAATGACACGTGATCATTAGAAATTTTGAAACTTTTTAAAGAAAACGGAATCAATATTAGAACAAAATTAAATACTTAATCCAAAAGAATAAAAACTTGAATAAAAGTGCAGTAAATTAATGGAAATATTACTATTAAAAATAATTATGAAAAAGAAAACAGCACACATTTTAAACACTACACGCACTTTCTCATTTATTAAAATAATTTACTGTCAAAGTAAAATCTGATTGATTGATTTAATTGAAAGCACACAAAGATATTAATTTGAATAAAGAAAAAAAAGATTTATTTAAAATAACTAAGCAAAATATTATAGAAAGACACTGAAGAAAACATTACATAATAAATTTAAAAATCCAAAAATGAAATTAAAAAATACTTTTAAAAAACTTAAAAATAATTTCGAAAATAAAATTAAAAAAATGTGTCAGCATCTACAGTGAAAACACATATTTTTTTAAAAAAACATTTAAAAATATAAAAGTTTAATGAAAGAGAAGAAGAAGAAAGAAAGAAAGTAAAAGAAATATATAGAGCTTTAGATTGAAAATGATATAAAAACTAAGAAAATCAAATATCAACAATAAATAAACAAAAAAGAATAGAAAAATATTTTTAATCTCTGTAATATATTTTATATTTAAAATTTAATTTTAAAATTTAATAGGATAGTCAGACTTCGTCCAAGTAATACAGAAATTATATTAGTTATTTTAAAATATGTTAGGTAAATTAACAATTTCCTATTTCTCAGTTAATAGTTAAAAATACATATTTAATAATATTTAGACAAAACTTATTAACAAATGATGAAACTTTATTAATATGGAAGCCGTAATTATTTCACTTGTCATAAATATAAAAGATTTTTAAATTGACATAAGAAAACTGCTTTATGAGAATTTGTTTTGGTTTTAATCATAATTATATATGAAGGATTAAATGATAAGTCATGTATAGTATTTATATTAGAATTAACTTGGAAAACAATAAGTTTAAATACTATATATAAGTAATTTGAAATTATTTTTCTCTAAATTTATTTTCAAAGAATTATAAATAAGTATTAGCTAGGCTTTTACTAGCAGGACCACCTTGAACAATAAGAACCTTTAATTTCTTTATCGTTTCTACCAAAATGACTAATATCGTTTTCTTTTAGAAAAGGACTATTAATTTTTTTTTAATTTTTCATAAGATATAGAACAATTAATTTTTATTCTTAATAATTAGCAAAATCACCTTAATTAAACCATCTATGTCAATGAAATTACTACAAAAAGAGTGATTTTTTTTTTTATTTTTCATATAGTTAATAATTTTATAACTGTGTTCAATAATAGCAGGTTTATGAAAAATTTCAATATATTTTGTAAATTCTTTTGTAATAGATTTCCATCTATAGTATTGTAAGTATACGAACTATTCGTCATTGTTCTAAATTTAAAAGAAATTTTATGAAATATAGAAGTTAGAAATAATTATTATGGTCCAGTTTTCTTTTTACAGTTAAATTTTATGTAAGTGTATTACTAATTATTTTCTTATTATTAATGTTAATTAAAGATACAAATACAAGAAAAATATGAATTAGAATTTCTTTTATCCCGTTTACCTCAATTGCTATAAAATATTAAACATTGTGTTCGAATAATATGAAAAAAATAAATTGAATAAATTATAATATTGAACTCAATGTTTCACAAACAATAGTGAAATACTGAATACTGTGAGCTTTTATTTTCCAATTGTTCATTAAAACACAGTAAAATTCAAGGAAAAAAATATAGCGTGTGCCAAACACTGAATTAATGCAAACATTTGCATAAATATTACAGTGACGAAAACTCAACTAAAATGAATTGCATCATTAGCCATCATCGAAACAGGATAAATTACATTCAATCAATGTTAAAGCTCTAACACCAGTAGTAACATCTTACCTATTCTAAAACTCCCAGAATAACAATTTGGAACCTGGAAAACATTCGAAGAAATAACCCTCTCGGAAGCATCGTGGAACGGATGTTGTAATAAAACAAAGGACATGGCGGATGGAGTTAATTTCATTAAGAACACCATTTTCTTCCTTCCCTCCCCCTCACTGTCCTCTTCAAGAACCTTTCCACTAAATTTAATTGTTTGATTAGCTACTGTTCCCTCATGTCTTAGCTACATTTCGAAATTCTTTGTGTTGGCACTGTGGGAAGATTTCTGCTCGGCATCACAAAATCAATATGAAGTCTTATCGTGTATTTACCGAATTCAACAGAAAGCCAGTCATTTAAGCTCCATTGATTAACTGGCATTCTGAAAAGCGCCGGAATGAGTTTTTTGTTCGAGTACTTACTATTCCCGGATGAATTAAGAATTTTTAGGTAAAGTGAAATTTTCTGGTCAATGCAATTAGAATTGTCTTGCAGACGAATGACCTTAGAAGAAAGTTAGTTTCAATAATTGGTTAGTGAACAAAATATTAAAACTAATTATGAGTTCTATAGTAGAATAAATATTTGGAACAATATGATCGAAATTACAATAATTCGTGAAATTAGATTTTTGAAAAAGTACAATAAGTTCTTTTTTTTAATTTTTATTATTCAAAACTCAATAAAAGGTAACATCGTATCATATAAATACTTTTATTTTTAATATTTGGAATTAAGTTTTAATTAGCCACCCAAGGGACTATTGTTTTAGCTGGATTACTTTTCACGTGCCAGATCACTTTTCAATTTTTTATCGTTTGCCTCAATTTTAATTACATTTAGCTTAAATATATTCCATTTAATAATTTATCGCTTGATTTAATTTCAATTACATGTAGCTGATATATTCAATTTAATAATTTATTGTTTCCTTTAATTTTAATATCGGAAAAGTTTACTATTGTCCATTTCTCAATATCTTATCGTTTACTTTAATTCTTATATTTAACTGAGTAATTTAATAATAAGTATAAAAAAAAGACGACCTTCGGTGGTTAAATCTGTTCATTGCAAAAATTTGCATAGAACTTTTTCTTTAATTCTTTTAATATTATATTTTATGTAAATTAGTACTCTATGACTATACCGCAAAAACATTTGGAATATATTATTTAATATTTGCAAAATTTTAAATTTTAAGATTTTTTTAATGTTTATTAAATTCCTAAGGTTTTTCTTTTAAATATGCATATTTTTTTAAATATTTTCGAGTGCTTTATAATATATTACAAAAATGCGTGGGTGTCCTTCTGCAGCTATTGTTTAATTTACTATTTTATTATTTTTAAACAAAAAAAAATTCAAAAATGCATTAATTTTGAATTTGAATTTTACGAAAAACATTTCTGCATACCTTAGATCTGATTCCCCATACAGGTCTAGAAAATTTATATTACAGAACATACAAAAAAAATTTATTTCCCTACATCAAATGATGAAATAGCCTTAGAGTTCTGCAAAATAGTATGTGAAGAAAAATTTAAAAGGGAGAAATTTCAATTTCAAGTAAATAGACGATCTGAAAATTGGATATGACAGTATTGTTTATTCTCCTATCATACATAAAAAATAATTAAATAAATAAAAAACATAGGTATAGCTCTGGAATTTTACAGGAATATTTTGAATTATTAAAGGTATCATATGCGTCAGTAAAAATATCGATATTTTCATAACTTTTGGGTACTCTGTTGCCTTACACACAAATCAGTTTTCAACGAGAAAGACTGTCACTCATTAAAACTTCAAAATAAGGTGATCCTGATATGATTGAAAAAGTATATTACAAAATAGTTCAGATTTCTGCAATACTAGTTAAAGTAACATTTAGGAAAAGGAATGTTCATCTAAATGAATGTATTTTTAAATATTTATTTTTCTGACATTCAAATATCGAATTTAAAACAGATTCCTTTCCGATAAAAGGAAAAACATATAGAACACTAATTATTTCTCATTTTATGTATAGTTTCCAGCAGAAAAACATATTTAATTTTAAATACCTATCTTCCAATTCCGAATTCTTATAAGAACTTTATAAATTACCTTTGTGGAATTCACTAGATTTCCATTACAGTTTCTTTGGATTTACTTGAAAATCATTGTTAACCAAGGGACTTTTGTATTTGGTAAAATATATGTTTTATTGCAATTATTTCATAAATCATTTCTTACAATAAAAGTTAATTATATTACGATTTCTTTTTTCTCTTTCTGAGAAAACCTTTTGCTGCAAGAAATTCTTATAAGACGATTCGCAAAAGTTGAATTCCTAAAGGGTTTTGAAATGTAATACCTTTCTGTTGACGTATAATCTAATTAATATAAAATCCTCCTTTGATTCTTGAGTTCCAATTGAGTTCCTTCGTTGATGTTTTTCTGTTTCTGATTTTTTTTAAAAAAAGCTCAGCGATTCTAAAGAAATATTCCTTTATATATATATATGGACTTACAAAATAAGTCATATATTTGTTTCACTTTAAATAAATATATTCTTTTTTTTTAAAAAAAAAAAAATGCGATGCACGTTTTTTGCAATTTTTTTTCCAAATACTATCATATAAATCTTAAAATAATTACAATAAGTTTATATCAAATACAATGGTACCCTGTTTAATTATGATAATGCGTTCCAGAATTATAGTCGTAAACCAAAATTGTTTTTTTCCAAGCCGTGATTTCTTCAATTCTAATAATGACAATATATTCATTCTTTTAATTTAATTGTTTCGAACTCATTCGATGACGCGTCATAAACCAAAGCCCGTTTCGTTACTCAAGACCTTTTCTGCTTATGTAAAATCATTGCTAACTTAGATGCCATTGTATAATTATTACTTAATAATTCAAATGGATGATGTGAAAAAGAAACATGAATTGCATTCTTTCATGTTAATTATTTTGGTTATAAAGTTCGAGTTCTTTTAAAATTCACCATGTCAATAAATTAGTGATCATATATATGTAATATATGACGGCCTTCCTTAAACTACTTTCTATTTTCCTACTATGCAATGAGGCGGCCAAGTGCCACTTGCACATTCTCAACATGCCATCGAGCAACTAATAAACTTGCCTTTAGAACAACTAATTTATGAATAAGGGAAGTTATGCAAATAGCGATATCCTAGCTAGCATCTGAGATACTATAGCTAGGTTCGGCAGTATTAGCAACATTCTACAGTTGGCAACTGCAGTATACGCGTACAGCAACATCATCAAAACTGCAAAAGAAAAAAACCTTACCTTAGCTTGCCAATACGGATACTAATTCGCCTTCTC
The DNA here is from genome assembly GCA_019974015.1 of Nephila pilipes. Classification (NCBI taxonomy): domain Eukaryota; kingdom Metazoa; phylum Arthropoda; class Arachnida; order Araneae; family Nephilidae; genus Nephila; species Nephila pilipes. The sequence continues at coordinate 398,691 of BMAW01106588.1, forward strand.
TCTCTCTATGTCCTGCTGCTCTCATGTCTCTATTTGGAATTTCTCGTTACCACCGAAGGCCCAGACCACTGAGTTTATTCTAAAACAGAAGGATATATCTGGCACAGGAAGATTCATTATTCTCATATTGCGGCAAACAGAGACCCCTGATGTCATTTTTCAGATGCTTGATTATTTCTAGCAATCATAACTTTCGGGAAATAGTATCCCTTGCACTTATCATCGGTTATTTATTTTTGTAAATATTTCAACTAAGATCATTATTTTTTTTTTAAATGAACAAAGTGAAATGCTCATGCTAAGTACTAACATAAATGACAAATAAATAGCCTTTTAAATACTAAGTGGCCTAGGATTATTTACGATCTCCTTACCTGAATCAATTGTAGTATAGTACTTACGCAACCAATAACCCCATCAAATGTAATAATTACGAATAATATTTATTTTTCTAAAAGTAAATGTTTTTCCCTATGTTGATAGAGTTTAATTTAATGAATTGTACATTTTGAAAGTAAGTTATAAATTAAGCGATTCGTAAAGTATTGATTTGCTTAATGGTGAAATATGTTAAACACATTGCTGCATTCACTATATTAAACAGTTAATAAGCTAATTTTTTAAAGTTCACTTAAAACCCTTTTCACATTTTTAGTAAAATAATTTATAAATCACAAGATACTTCAACCTATTCACAATTTCCCCCTCTGTATCTGTAAAGGTTTCTTAGTAAGAATCCGTATAAGATTATTAATGCATAATTTAACGCATAATATATATGTATAACATTTGAACGACTCTGAAAATATTTTCCATTTAAGGATATTTAGCTAAAACAGGTGTATAGTTAATAAATTAAATAGGTATACGCTTAATTTAGATTACATCCAAAACATTTTAAAATATATTGTATTAACAAAATATAAATTTTTGCAAGCTTTGTGATATAAGTTTAAGGGGGGAAACTGTAATTAAACTTACATTTTATTGGATATTGTCTTAATATGTTCTGCAATTCCCATCGATGTCTAAATTCATGCCATCTGCAATGCATTCTAAAATAACTAAGAAGTATGTAATGTAATATTACAATTATTGTAATGAAATATCGTGTAGTACATGTTCTATAGTTTTTAGTAAGATATATATTATTTTGGTCCCAATTTTAGCATGGTAGTGTACTAAGTCATTCCCCTTAATATTATTAATACTATTATATATATATATATATATATATATATATATATATATATGTCGCTATAACAAAAAAAAACGACGCACCAAGAAGGATTTGTCCGATGGAGACAAAAATTTACAATTATCGGAAAATTATGTCCAGAGTGAAAAAAGATTACAGAATAAAAATTATGTCAGGAAAAATGAATGATTTATTTCAGAGTTACAAAGTTACAAGGTAACGAGATTAATAAGGTGTTGACCCACCTCTAGACTGGATGCAAGCTACCAATCAATGTGGCATAGAGTGATAAAGCTCCCTGATGGTCTCCTGCGGTATTTCTTGCCAAATTTGCTCCAATTGTCATGCTAGGTCATCAACATTATTCGCAGATGCAATCGCTTTTCCATCGTATCCCATACATACTCGATTGGGGAGAGATCTGGCTGGCCAAGGAAGTGTTTGACAAGCTGTAAGACAGTAGATAGCAACACGGGGCGTATGGGGTCTGGCATTATCTTGCTGAAAAATAAGGCCATGGTACTGCAAAAAGAAAGGTAGCAAAACTGGTCACAGAATGTCGTTGACGTACCGCTGTGGCCTATGTGGTGGTTGAGGGCCTATGTGGCGTGCAATATTGAAAGCAGGATCTGTACACTGTCCTGGCCCTATCCAGACATGTCTTCGATGATCGTCAGGACACAGTTGTAAGCGGGATTCGTCGCTAAATACTATACGTCCCAGTCAGCATCATTCCAACCTGATTGAGCCAAGAACCACTGTAATCTGGCTCGACATTATGCAGGCGTGAGTGGAGGTTGTGTAGTGGTCGGTACGAGCGTAGATTTTGCTCTATCTGCCATCTGGGAATTGTCAGGGTGGACACTCGTGTGCGGGTCGCACGTCTGATAACGATGGATCAGGTGCTGTGACAAAAGATCTAATAATCACTCTGTCCTCCTAATCTTTGGTTGCCCTAGATCATGTCGTTGAAATCTGCCATTGTCCACCCATTCTTGCCTGCATCTTCTAATTGTCACATCGCTTTGACCGATATCACAAGAGATTCTCCAAATTTTCCAAATTGCTTTTTTCAATCAAATGATATGACCTTTTTCAAACTCTGACATTTGCTCGTAATGAGCTCGAATCCTATGGCAAGACATTTTTACTGTGGTTGATAAGTATCCGAAATCGCAATGCAACAGAAAATTTGACCATCGATTGAGAATCGCTTCTTATATACACCTGCTGATAGCGCAGTTTCGATACACTGTAGCTCCCGCTATTCATCATTGGACACCAAATTTTATCATTTGTATTTTCGTTCCACATGTCTTTGCATACGAATTTTCATTATAATCGGGCAACTCGTTCTTGTGGCGTCGTTCTTTTTGTTATAGATTGTGCATATATATATATATATATATATAAATTTTATATACAAATATAAAAACAAATGAAAACCGTTATTCATTCTTTGAACACCCAATTTTAATTATTTGCATGTTCCGTCCAAATGTCTTTGCATATGAAATTTTATGATAATCGGGCAACTCCTTCTTTGTGAGCGGCTTTTTTTTTGTTATATTGTATATATATATATATTTATCATTTTTTATTGTCTCTAATTTAATTTTTTTGTACATTATTATTATTACTTATGATTTCTGCTTTGTTATTGCTATTTGCTTTATTTATTGTATTGTTCATACTATTTCCTTTATTTAATATTTTTTTTAAATTTTTACTGTTTATGATTCATTTAAATCATAATAGGTCAAATTATTTTAATAACGTAATGAATATACGGTTTACTTTTAATTTCTTACAATAATTTTTTTTTACATTTGATCAAAATGAAAATGCTGTTTGTATAGTATTTTTGTATAATAAAAGAAAAGGAGACCTTGTACCTTAATATCGAAAATAAATATACATGCAATTGTTGTTAATTAATAATAATAGCAATTTTTGAATACATATAAGACTTAATAAATGTTTTTATGTAATCTGTGAAAGGATGCTTTTATAAAGTAACGTTTTGTCCTCATAAGATTTTAGATTTAGTACACTTACAGGAATTCTACATTGGTAGTTTATAGTGTTATAAATGGCAGAATTTTTTGCTTAATGACCATGTTGAATATAAGACCACATGAATAAATAAGCAGATAACTTAACTCTTTAATCAAAATTTACAAGACATTTAACTGAAAATTATAATACAATTCCATCTTGTTTTATTGTAATTTATAACATCATCAATTTCTGTCCTTAATACTGCTGTCTGGAGTTTCTGCATTTTAATCAGTATTATAAAGATTAAGAGTTTCATCTATTATTGATATCATTATTCATTACATTGATTAAGCGTTTTACTAAAATGTTATCATATTACCTCAGTAAGGCCTGAACTCTTTTATAATGGTGCCGAGTTCATTAATAAAATATTACTCTTGGAAAATTGACAAGAGGGTTTTATCTATATATAATTTTTTTCGTAGATAAACACTTAAACACATCCATAATAAGGTGGTAATCAATTCTTATCTTAAAATAAGCAAGCAGTAATTCTTAGTATTTCGTTGCCCAATTTTTATTTGGAGACATAGAATTAGTAATCAGATTAAAATAAATAGCATCATATGTAGTTGTAACCTATTACAGATATGAATGAATTATAAAATGTGAGTTTATTAAAAAGAGAATAATAATGAAATTCTGTTATACAATCACATGGAGAGTAATAAGAAATAAATAAAAATTAATTCATTTTAAGTTATTAGATATTATTTTAAGGTCTTCTAGAAAATATTATACATAATCAGGATTAAAAATGTTCAAACTCTATTTTTTAAACAAAAAAAATGTCATTATTTTAAGATTAGGGACGTATTCGAATGTTTTTGTGGGTTTTCAAAATATAATTTATACTTTAATGCATTAAATAAGTTTAAAACATATTTTGTGAGTTTTTCTAATGAATTGATAATATATGTAGCTGAAAATATCTTAAAATATTATGATTCATTTTAAGTTATGGTTTTTAAAGGTTAAAAAATGCTGAGAGAAATATTTAACTCTGGATGGTGAGTATTTAAAGAAGTCTTAAGAATAATAAAAAAGATTCATTTTTATAGATTATGTATAACAATAATTAAGACATTACGATTCCTCCTTGTTTATGAATAAAATGGAGTTGAATGCAGTTGGTTCCATTCAAATTCAGTTGTAATAGTCATGTCGATGGATGCAATTGATGACGATCAATATTCTATCAAGAACTATTTTATTACTACAGATAACACATATTACATGGAAGCAAGACATCACAAAATACATCAGAATATCACATTGCAGAAAGCCAAGAGAAAAATAATAGATAAGTGACTGAGATTGGCTTTTATATTTATGAAAACTGGGCAGTACCGGCAAAAGTATCTGAAGTTTGAATTAGTAGATAATATTTGGGAAACTAGAAATCAACCCGTGACTTCGCAAAGCAAAGGTGAAAGTTCCAGTTAAAAAGCGCATGAAGATTAGTTGGAGGTATTTAGTTGCTTGATAAAAATAGTGTATCGAAAAAGAAAAAGAAAATTCAAAAAGAAAAAAGAAGGTGATATTGTGGGTTCATCATATATTTTTTTTATGAAATGACTTCTCATTTCTAAATTGCTTCGAAAATTTTCACTTTTTCAAACGCAAATTTCTGGATAAAAAACTTTATTACGTATGAAGTTCCATAATTTTACGTTGGATTAAAAGAATACTTTTTCCCTTTATTTCTTTTATTTCTTCATAAAAATGTTTAGAGAACAACGTTTCTCTTGCTTTTGGATTTTTTAAAAATGCTTTATAGTCTCCGATATGCTAAAAAGGCTAATATACCTTCATTTCTGTGTTGTATTGTATCGAAGAATTATGAGGACGTTTTACTTATAATGCTCATTATGGAAAAATATCGTTAAAATTATCTATGATTAAATTTAAAAATAAAATACCATTCTTTTATTTCATCTAGAATGTGTCTTTGCCATCTTAAGTATTATTATATAAATTAGTAGGCTTACCTTTTTTAATGATTTTATATATTGTTAATTATACATTTTCGAACTATGTATATATAATAATAATGATGATGTGTCATATAGTCATATTTACGTAAATCAATTATTTCTTGATGGAAAGAATATATGGCACTTGTGATATAAGGCAGACTATAGTTTTCATTGCTCTGCAAGCAGCAAACATAGCCTTTCTCATAAAAATTCTCACAATTCATCAGAAGTATCATCAGAAGTATCTTAAGTATCATTAAAACTGCAATACCTTAATGATCCCCTTATTTTGAAAATTATTTTGTAACTGAAAGCTGCATTAGACATTATTCAATTTTTAATATAATTCTCATCCCTTACCATGCATGCATTGTAAATAGTGCGGAAAATTTTTCGAAGAGGAGTTCCGGTGTTTGTTGGTTACACCATGACTTAAAGGTAACTTTCATCTCGTTTTCAACATTAATATTTCATTTTGGAAAATGTGAAATTCACAAGATGCAGAATTGGGTGCAACTACGTCTCACGGCTTAGATCTCATTTCCATCTGAATCACCATCTTTTCGATTCTCAGGTCATAAACGACATCTGTTTTCAAAGAATAAAATTGTATTGCATAGAAGACATGTAGCTTTTAGCTACAAAAAGAATTTTGAAAATCGGGGGAAAAAATGTAAGAAAAACATTGTGTGATTGAGACATTACTTTTTATACAGACTTTCCATTGCTGTAATTAAAACTAAAAAACGAATAACTTTCGGATTCATCATCATTTCTTCTTCCTTTTTATAAACTGTGTCCTACAGAAAAACTTTGTAACTTAAAACACCATTACCTTATTCATTAACTTCATGAATGTTCAGATATTTTTTTCAATTAACACACTCACAGAACTTTCAGCTTTAGAAGACGTGCAATCAAAGAAACAATTTTAAAAATATCTCAGAATTTCATTTAGAACATGCTATTAAGACTAACCTAGAGTTTTAAACTCTGACATTTATTGAAATAAGCCAGCAATAATTTTAAATTCAGCATACCATTAGTGGTCACGCTTTATATTTGTACCAATTACTCTAAGTAATGAAATTCAACTTTAAACCAACGGATATTTTAAAAATTGATATGGTAAAATCAAGACGAAAACCCCTGATGATTTTTTAAAAAAAATAACATGACTAAAACAGATAAAAATTCACATTGAGACAGCATAACAAGAAGTTTATTGTTAATCATAATCTTTACAGATAAAATAATCAAAAAAAATATCATTGGTTGCATTGATACAAAAATTAATTATTTTTTCGCTATCATTTATGTTGACCTTCCATTTGTAATATTAATTTTATTTATCAAATCTGTTTCTCAGACCACAGTTTCCGAGTGGCGTGGCATCAAACTCGTGGGTGAGAGTGTGAATCCTGATTCCACATGATATTCGTCAAGTATAATGGCGGACGCACTTTAAATCTGCTTGGACTCAAAATTCTCTCTTTGTGGGGCTTGGATGGAAAAAGAGATGGGTGTCAATCCATATGTAGTATTCGTGACCTCAACAAAACTCAAAATTACAAGGCAGATAGAAACCAAGACAGATAGTGGCTCGGTTCTCCAAGAATTCGGACCAATGGAAGCTACTAGTATTCTTACCTATACTTCAATGAATGATTTCTTGGACTGGCATAGCTTCTTATCACCAAAGGGATTAGATGCAATAAAAATAACATACTTGTATCGTTTATTTACAAAAGTAATCTGCACTCAAAATAAAATTCCAATAACTATTATCACTTTTTCTTTCAATATTTACAGTAAGGAAACAAAACTATTTCCCAATTCAAAGTAAATATTTCGAAGTAAAATATTCCAAAAGCCGAATGACAATTTGACTTACAAAATGAAAGTTTATTTATTTATTTTTTGCTTCTTATGAATATTTCATATTTATGTTATGCAATTTTTAAATCGGATGCTGTTGCCTCAAAATAAGTAAGACTATAGATTTACACTTTTGTTGGAGCTTAACTGCCACATAATCATAACTAAAACTTGAATTCTTCATTCCTAAAATAAAAATGAAACTTTTATTATTAAAAGTAAGCGAATTTCTTTTTTAAAAAAAATAAGAAACGCTTCAATTACATAATCAGATACAGATAGAAATTTAAAAGAAAACTCTCATTTTCTAACCGCTTCTGTTCATGAGAAAATACTTTCTTACCAAATTCTTCCTTGATTAAAAATATGAAGACACTCTATTGATTCATGATAATGCAATGTAAATGTGATTGTTATTCAGTTACGTTTGAATAGACGCTTCTATTCACTCATTACATGCAGATCACTGAAAGGATAATTTATTCCTAGAGATGAGTAGCAATCAAAGATCTGTAACTTAATCAGTGCATTGTAAACACATTTGCTTTTTTCACAATGACGATCCTGCACACCTATAGGCTAGACCAAAGCTCGAATATGCCGAGCTGTACATTTGTCATGTCGACACACTGTTTAAATCACAACACTAAAACTAGTGACGAATTTGTTGAACATGACATGTTAGCAAAGATAGCTCCATTAATTTTATTTGGCTTTAATTTCCGAATGCTTCTAGTGTGGGTATATGTATAATACTACTATACTTATTAGTATACATTTTAGTAAATCCAAAAACAAAATTTTACTGGTAGTAATCTACATCTATCTATCTGCCTCAAACGGTTGTCTCGTTCTCTATCTTCTTCATCTGTCTGGCCTATCTTCCTATCTACTTCATCATATCATTTCATTCCATTCCAGCCCATTACCATTCCATTCCATTCATATCATCCATTCCATCTATCTGCCCACTCATTCATGCCTATATCTATCTATCTATCATCTATCAATCTATTCATCTATCATCCATTCAAATTCTATTCATTCATTCATCTATCTATCATCTATCTATCTATCTATCTATCTATCTCATTCTCATCATTCATTCATTATCTATCTATCTATCTATTAATTCATCTATCTATTCATCTATCTATTATATCTCATCTATCTATCTATCTATCTATCTATCATATTATCTATCTCATTCATCTATTCATCTATCTATCTATCTGTCTGTCGCGTTATGTTCATTCATTCATCTGTTCATCATTCAATCTATATTAATTAATATTTCATTAAATATTTCATGCTCTGTATTTTAAAATTTGAAAATAATTACATTTTCAAAGGGAAGCAATGCAGAAATTACGTAAAAATGTTAGTTTGAAAATTAAAATAATTCATTTTTTTAACCTAAATTAGTGCTCTATGGAATTTATCTTCTAAAAGAATATTACCTATATAGACTGATATTGTTAGTTTTTAATGTTTGAATTCAAATTCATTATATTTCAATTAATATTCTTGATAAATGACGAATATTTTTATAAGCTTTAATAGCTCAGTTAATGGTAATATATTCCTCAGGCTTTTTAAAATGTAATGTTTTTGAAATCCTGTAAAAATTAAAGAAATACAATTTAACCATTAATTATTCATAATTGCAAGTAATTGAAATACATCATTCCTTCACTTACTTATTTCTTGAGAAGTATCTAACTACTATTTTATCAAATAATTTCCAAAAATTTAATTCATCTGTGTGTAATGGTTAAGAGCAAAATAAAATTAATATTAATTTTTATATTTTGAGTGCTAAGAGTTTTATAAATTCTGTGGTAAAATCTTTCAATCAGACAAATAAAATACGTCTTATTTACATAAAAAAGTCAGCATTGATGAAATTAGTCTTACTTATTTTCAAATTAAAGCTCATAATACTAACAACACAATTTCAAAATTTGTATGAAATATTAACTTAAAATAAACAAAATTCTGCTCGGAAATCAGCAAACGCAACTTTCAGAAATACTTTTCACAAAATTACCTTAAAAAGTTTCATCAAAATCAGATTATTGGCATTATCGCTGTTTGAAATAAGCACATAAACATGAGAAGTTACTTTTTTATTATATTATTCAAGGCAAACTAACACCTTCCGTACGAATTTTTCCAGGTAATTTACGAAGCAATTTAGCACACTAGAGACTGCAAATTTCCTGAAATCAGTGAAGAAATTCTTACGGAGGGGAGTTCAAAATTAATACATAAAAACACAAGAATCTTACTTCATCTCAAATAGCTTATAAGAAACAAAATGAAATAAAACAATGAACACTTAATGTTACCTTACATTTGCGTAGAGGCAACAAATTTGAAAAGTTACTCTCAAACGACCCAGCTGCTCCGTGATTACCAAATTAAGAAGCGAGAGAAAACTAAATGTGTTCCTGTTTTCTTTACTTAAGGTCTCGATTTTCAGTTAAAAGTTAGGAAATGAACTTCATTAAAGTTTCTTTCTTTTTCTACTGGATGTAAAAGTTTTTAAGTGATAACTCAAACAACTTCGATTAATAGTCCAGATTTTTAATATATATATATATATATATATATATATATATATATATATATATATATATATAAACACACATATTTGTGCTAAAGATATGTGGTACTGAAATATTATTTTACAATCATTGTAAAATATCAAAACGAAAATAAATCATGGAACAATTTTACACGTATCTCACATGTATCAATGAATATCTTAGAAGAGAAAGGCTTTAAATATAGTTTGATTTAACCGAAAAATGTCATAATATTTGTCCATTCAGTGAAACCTTTGTTGGTTTGTTTTTGAATCAAAGTATCTATTAGGAGCATCAAGAGGAATGTTGGGAACGGACCTATTTATTTATAAACATGATCAATTGTAAAGGGGACACTAAGTGAGGTATTTTCCTTTCCTGAATTCCACACTATTCCACGGAAGAACTTTGTGACCATCTTTCAAAATTAACGCAAATTAGAATTAATCTCCACAAGAGGATTTTTTAGTTCAAAGAGGACTTTATAATGAGCCTTGAATCAAACATCACCAATGAGGAAGCATTCCACTATGGGTAAAGGGGCTAGCGAGGTCAAAAGTTGATAAATTTGTTATTCATAGACAAAGGTTTGATTGAAAAACAATGCATTCATGACCATAACTTTTTTTATATGCTACAAATACCTTCAATTTAATTGATTTGCCTTTTCATATGTGTCCTTAGAACTAAAAATAAAATGACTTACATGAAGATGAAGTTGAAACAACGAAGAATCATTTCACCTGACATAACTCCAAGTGATTGTCATTTTTTACTGAAAATGAAATAACACCTTTAGGTATATCACTTAATAAGTTATTAAATCCTTGGGTCAACCACAACCACTGGAATACTTCTCTGACAGTTTGATATACGAGTCATGCATTTACTCTAATGCATGCAAAGGGAGGGAGACTATGTCAAGAATTGAATAATGTATTTCATAGAAGACAAATGTAACTCTCAGGTACAATAAGCATTTGACCATCGGGTGAGAAGTAAAAAAAAAGTTATGGATATGTGGATGCATTCCTTTTCAATAAAGCCTTGTGATATGATATTATATATAATATTGATGATGGAATGAAAATTGAATTTCAAAAAAAAAAAGAAAAAAAAAATGTTTCAATTTTTGTACCCCTATATGAAATGCATATCTTATTAATAGAAAAACAGTTTCTGGCGAATGAATGCCTAAAACTATTGTCGAACAAAAAAAAGGAAAAGAGAATTTCAATTGAAACTTACTAAATGTGCTTCAAGCGTGGGTAACAAATTTCTGTAACGCATGCGTAATTGTAGTTTATTTTTGCATTATCACATCCACCATAAACTTACCGATTCTGCATTTTCTTTAAAACTGTAGAATACCGAATAGTGGATTATGAATGAACTGTGTATTTTCAATCCGTTTTGAAAATTTATGGAAGTATTCAAAATTACTTCAACTCGTTTTGCATGTATGTTATTTTATATTTTAATTCACATTTGCTCTCTAGGAATAATAGGAGAATCTTACATGATTAAACGTTTTGAAAATATTAATTGAAACTTAGATTCGAAAATTCATGGCAATATAAGAATTTCTAAGGAAACCATTATGCATATCTCAGAGGTTACTTACTTTCAAATATTCCCCTGTATTTTATGTGTTTTCAGTCTTATTCCCTTCGTAAATTAAGATAATTTCATTAAGTATGATTTATTTATTGGTAAAATAAATAAATAAATAGAAGCAAAATGTTCTTCGTTATTTTTTTCCCAAGATCAAACAGACTTATACTTTGATAATGTATATCTGATATAAAAAGAATTCTTCACACTGAGAATAACATGAGCAACACAAATTATTGAAAAGTGTTGAAGCTTTTTTTCCCATCGTTTCAAATTTTAATTGACATTACTAATAGGAAAAATCTCAAATATGTTTAGAAGTACATTTGAAAAAAATATTACATCTGAACAAAGTATTGATTCAATTCCACTTCATTATTTTTAATCTAAGCAAAGCTTATTCTTGTAGATGTATGAGAACTACAATTTTGTTTGGTGATTATTCCCATATATGTAAGTCTTAATTTATATCATCCTAATAATTAAATTTTTTATACGAATTATCTTATGATCTGAATAATTTCCTCAAAATCTACCAAAACACTCAATTTCGACAATCTCTCAGATGTAAGCCTTAAAAATGTTTGTTTTTCTCCCTGAACTGGATTGCAACGAACTTAACTATCACAGTATATGTATGCTCTTTGGGTCCAGTTCTGTTCAGAAATATAGAAATTTTTGTTTCCCTCCAATAGAAGATCCCGTGTTTGTTGTTCATTCGAAGCTCTGCAACTGTCAGATGCAAGCGCCCTATATCGTTATCCTGTCGTTTTGTTTCGGCTTGAAATCTTTCGAATAATGATAAGATCAAAATGATACATGAATTTAGATAATCCCAATCACTTCAAAATCACGCAAAATTTATATTTAGTGACATAAGTGAAAAAGGTGTTTTGTGTTGCATGCAATTAAGAAAGGCTGAATGACGCAGTATTCCTGTTCAAAATGTAATGGACATTTTTGTTTGGAGCTTGCTGTTATGATGTGTAAAAATGGTTCGATCAAAGAATCTAAAATTGAATATAATTCTGTGAAATAAATAAGTGCATTTTTCCATCTCCATATTATCGTGTTGTATAATTTTATTTTGTGTTTCTATGTACACATATTCTAAATTTGTAGTTGAATGTTGTATTTTATATGAATTTATTTTTGTATTTTTATATGTTGTATTCTGTATTTTAACTTTTGTTTCCATTTTGTAATTGTAACTAAAGTCTTATATATAATGTTCTGTGCTTCCGAAATTTTACTATGTATTACATTATAGGAAGAAATAAATAAATTAAAAAACAAAATAAAAAATGGCAACAGGTGTACGTTAAGGTTGTCTGAGCTATATATATATGTATATTTATATATATATATATATATATATGCATATTTTATATACATATATATATATATATATATAAGGAGCATTTACATATATATATATATATATATATATACATATATATATATATATGCATATTTATTTATATATATATGTATATTTATATATATATATGCTATATATATAAAGATAGTGATGTATACATATATTATTGTTGGTTGACATGGAGTATTGGTCATTACACACATAATATTGCCATTATTATTACGCATTACCTTTATTACTATTGGCTACGCACATTCATTGGTTATTACATGCATATTTGATATTACATACACACACATACGTACGCATTACCTATTATTGACATAATATTATTACGTATTATCTATTATATTGTATTATTATTGGCCACATTATTGACACATACACACATATTGTTATTACGCACACTATTATTGATGTTACGATGACTATTATTATTATTGGCCATTGTTATTGTTATTACTTCATTACACACACACACATTATTGGTTGGTTACGCTAATACTATTGGCTGGCTGGTTGGCTATTACATGCAGCTATCTATTATTATTGGCTACGTATTGTTTCATATTATTGCCACACACATACAGTTACATATTATTATTGGCTGGCTACACACACATACGGCTACCTTTGTTACTACATATTATTATTGGTTGAGCTCAGTTGTTGCTGGCTGGCTGGCCACGCACACCTTTTATTGTATTATTGGCTACAGCATTACCTTACAATATTACGCAGCCACTATTACACATATTGATTATTTCCTGATACACATTACATTACACATACGGCTCAATTATTATTGGCTACGCAAGTATTATCTACACACACATTACGCATATTCATTATTGGTTGGCTATTATTGCTGGCTGGTTTGTTATTATTGTTGGCTATTATTGCCATGTATACACACACACACACACATATTACGCATATCTATTATTACATGTGCATATTTCCACATACATACATATTATTATTGGGCTTATTATCTTACATACGTGCACATCTATTACGCATTACCTTAGAGATGATGATATTATTATTACACAATATTATTGACAGCTGCCAATATTACACATATGATATTATTGCTACGCACATCTATTAATACACATTACGCATTTCATTATGCTGGCTGGTTATTACATTATTATTACGTATTATCTTTATTGGCTACGCATTACTTCCACATACATGCTTACACTGATATTGACACACATTATTACGCAGTTGACTCATTATTACGCACATCTTATTGGTTGGCTACTTGCCATTACCTTATTAATATTAGTTGTACGCACACTATTACACACATTGCTACGCATTATTCATACACATACGCACATTTCCCTTTATTATTATTATTGATGCACATCTTTTATTATTATTATTGGTTATTATTATTGCATTATTGAATATTGTACACATACATGAAGAAGCATATTGGCTACACACATACATATTACACACATACATATTACAGATATTATTATTATTGGTTATTGGCTATTACTTCATACATACATAGTTACGTACACTTTTATACAAACATGCATTTTATTTACACATACACATGGCTGCTTATTACTCATATTATTATTATTAGCGCATTATTTTCCTTACACATATTGGCTGCTTATTACTCATTACGTTACACATGACACTATTAATATTATTGCACTATTATTACTATTATTAGCTGCATACCTTATTACACACATATTACGCATTATCTTTTATTGGGCTACTGGCTATTACGCATTATTACTCCATACACATATTACGCATACTTTACACATACTATTACATGCTATTATTCCTTATTATTGGCTTATTATTTCCTTATTATTATTATTATTGAAGAAGAAGAAGAAAGAAAGATATTATTGGCTGGCTGGCTATTATTGTTGAGTTATTGGCTGCTGGCTGTATTACGCATACTCATGCACATTATTATTATATTACGCATACTTCCATACATACACACATGGTTATTATTATTGTTGGTTGATAATATTGCTACACATATTATTATTATTGATATTATTATTACACATATTACTTATTACTATTGAGCAAATGTATGCATACATACTATACATACATATGCATATTTCCATACAAATCATGCATATTTATTATACATATATTATTATTATTACATATACATACATACATACATGCATACTATACGTACATTTATTACAAACATGTACATTTTATTATATATATATATATATATATATATATATACTTTAAAAGTCATATGTAATATTTTATATTATTAAAATGCGAGCTGCATCCCTCAAATGCAACGCGTCTGATGGAGGGAAATTCGATTAATGTTATGAATAACGATTACGATTAATGTTATGATTAATGTTATGAATGTTCGATAAATGTTAAAAATGTGTGATTTAGGTTTCTTTTATACTCATTCATTTATTTAAGCTTAATGGGAACATAAGTTAAAAAATAAAAGATTTTTTTTCCTGAAAGAATTTATTGCTGTTTAAATTAGCCTTTAAATATACATCAAATAAATTAATTATTGAATATAAATAAATTATTGACTAAAAATTAAAATATTAAAGCTTTGAAAAAATAGAATTTCAAACAAGAAAGGAATGTCATATTCCTACTTTTATTATCTTCCTTTGATGCTCAGGAAGATATCAGTACATACTTCATTATGACTTAAATTTTCAAACAGACGTAACTATATGAAACACATACAGAAAAAATAGCTTTTTTATTATGAAACATTGTACAAAGTTTGAAAGGTTTTTGTAGAAAAATAAGAGCTCATTGAACTTTGCAGAATTTCCACTATTCTAAATGCAATTAAAAACATCATGTTCCACAGAGACACGCCGTCATACTTAATTAAATAGAACCGGAGAAATTCGATTAAGAAACGGACTTTCTAACGATAGTGTGATTTTATTCTAGGATCCTCCTATTTTAACAACTTCCGTAGAGACTTACAGAAGTCGAGTTAGCCTATAGGTTTAGTCGTTTCAACCCCGTAATTTCTAAATTTATTTTCCTTAGAGAAATTCGACTGATATCGTTCGTTTCCATTCTTTAATTTCGAATGTGAAACGAAGCCTTTGTAATCCTGGAAAGCTACTATTGATTTGAAATATGTTTTGATCTAAAATTTGCTTATTCGGAATAATTTTATATAAAGAAAATTAATGGGGTTATCTTGTGCTTGTATTATTTCTTGGATATTGTTTGCGAAGGTTTGAAAAATGACAAAAATAACTACAAAAGCAGAATTGAAACACAGATTGTAAATTTTGAAAGCATATTTTAAGATATATATTATGAGATATTATAATTTAAGGAAAATATATTCTTTGTAAGTTAAATAAAGAAAGATTCAAAATCAAACTTGTAAAATTTGCAAGAAATCCATGCTTTTGTAATTAAATACAAACAGTCATAAAAATACAATACTCTCTCGATAACCCATCAGATATAGGACCGGAGTACTCCTTGAGTATCTAAAACTCCGCATTATTGGATTTAATAATAACACACTTAAGCAGCAAGAGATTTCTATAATTGTATAAAATTTAATACATTATGCGCAAATAATAAGTTCAAATACACGGAATAACTGACCATACAAAAAATGTACTATTTTGTATTTATAACCAACATTATTTAATTGAAATTGAAGGCATAAAATAATGTTTATAAGGTTTGTCTGCATAAGTAAAACACCGGATAACCATTGGAGTGAAACATAAAGTTCCGGATTATAGAGAGAGTATGTTGGAAAAGGTTTTTTCATAATTTACAGAAAAATATAAAACTGAATAAAAGTAATTCTTAGTCTTATAAACAATAATTTTTCAACTAATTTTTGAAGTCTTAAATAATGAGTTTCATTCATATAAAATTAGTTAGAGATTATGTGTGTTAATAATGAATGAAACTGAATTCTAAAGATGGTCTGTATTGCTAAATCCATTCATGTTGAGAACACTGGAAATGCTTCGCATAAGCACTAATGAATAAATAGCTTGAGTCCTGAATATTGAGTAAATTGTAATGCTAAGAGGGACTTTATTTCAGTTCGATCATTGTAGATAGCAAATTATTGTATTATAAGGATTATAGATATTAAGTTAAAATTATAGATTACAGCGGATCTTTCTCATCTGAAGATCAAGTAAACAAAATTTTCTCACATTTCAATATATTCATCTTAAAATACGTGATTAATATTTGATTATATTTATTTGTCAATATAATGTGAAATGCTTTTATTGAATTTGCTATTTTTATCCAATAGTTATATCACTTTGTTGATTTACTTTGTTTTCAGTCATTTTTGTCCTTTTAAATTCAATTTAATTATCTATTCTATATTTCTTTCCGTAATATTATAGAATTTATTTTACTGAAATTAACGCTTCATACTTTCTCACAAATTAATCAAAAACTTTTGTTGGTTCATAAAATTAAAAATAGATATATAAATAATGTACTTATTTATATAAATATATATTAAATATGTTATTCAAATAACACATAATTTTCTTTAATGTAAGAACATTTTTGTGAAGTTAACATAAATATTTCAATATAAATAAAAATAACGATTTCTGAAGTACTAAACACGATTTTTTTCCTAACTTATGAATATTCAAGAGTTTTTTCACATTTAAAATATTTACAATAAAAATTGTCAAAAATTACTATCAAAAAAGGAGGCAATGTCCTTAATTAGTAAATTTAATATTTGGGCACATTCTCAATATATTTATTTAAATTTCTTTGCAGGTTCTCTATGACGTAAATGTAAGTCTTGAGCTGTAAGTCAATACTCTACTCTCAAATCTACAATTCACCACTTTTTTCTTGCTATTTTGCTTCGATTTATTTTTCAAACTGCCTTTGGAATTTTGATTTGTTGGATGTATTGCAATCATTTTTTATATGGATTTAGAATCCGTATCCTATGGCTGTGCAAGAAAATTGTCTTTTATTTCCGAACTACTTATTAGTTACGAATTTTAAGGAATTTTTCTGAAACTTAACAAAGAACAGCTACAGAAGCCTTCAAAAAAAAAAAAATAAACCAGATATGTTTTGATACACAATCAGTGAAGTTTAATATTATTTTTTTCATCCAAACAAAAGGAAACAGAAGAAATAAGATATAAGGATTCATTACAATATTTGAAATATAAAAAAGAACTATCTTATTCAGCAGACGAATACTCGAACTGATTTTATGTCAAAAATAGAGTACAGACATAAATAAAGTCACTTATGCGAGAGAAAATATGCATAAATATCCTTTTATTGAATTTTCTTCTACTAATTATGGCTTCCCTTGATATTCCATTTACATTTTTACTAACTGAAAGAAAAAACCTATTTCTTCAATTCAAATAATCTCAGAATAATTCTAGAGGGAATAAATTTGATTTTTATATATAGTGATTAGTATTATTCTATGTGGTCCTTGAGTCTTGAAAAATCCTGTAATTTTACAGGTAATATACAATCTAAATACAGGTAAGCATTTTGAATAAAATGATGGGACTATAAGTGTTTCTACCATATGATATAATTGCCATAAATATTTAAATTTGGTCGATAAGTATAAGACATTTGTTTCTTCAAAAGGCATTCAATAAAAAGTGAGAGTTGTTTTTTTACTTAGAGGTAACACCACGAGTATAAGAAATAAAAGTACAGGTAACTTTTTTCAAAATGTTAACTAAATGTTTATAAATATTTTAAACGAAGCCTATTTTTCATTTCATTGTTTCGTGCTTGTCTGTTTTAATTTGTCGTACAGAAATGTAGATGAGTTATTCAAAGTTAAGAAACAAAAAGCGTTATCACAAAAAGTTTTTACCGTTTCTTCAAAATAGTTCCAGAAACTGTTAAGTTAGTGAAATAAGCGAACTAAGACAAATGTTTTAGAGAGCTACGATTTTTTGATGACATGGAGATTTAAGAAAGGACGTTTGTCTGCAGAACAAACGCTTAAGCCTAGCTGACCAAAGAGTGTTGTGAATGAACGAAATGTTAACACTCTGTGAACAATCTTACAAGAAAATTGATGAATAACATATGTAAAGATAGCGTTATCAACTAACATTTTGAAAAAGTCAATATTTCGCATTTTTCACAATAATTGTTCCAATTGAGTGGGTTCCTCATCACTTACTATAGAACAAATTCAAACTAGAATTCACCAATGTTGTGAGGGAAAAATAATGCTTCAAAATGATCCAAATTTCATAAAGTTGCAATAATACGTCTTTGAACTTGGATGCATCATTTATATTTCTTTAACAAGTCCGTAACAAATGTATAGAAACACATTGATCCTTCCTCTCCAGAAAAATCCAAAAACCCCAAATCTGCTGGAAAGATATTGATAATTATTTTCTTTGATCGAAAAGGTGTAATATTTCAGTATGCTGAGCTTCAAAAACACAACTGTAAATAGTAATATTATGTTTAAGTTTTGAAATTATTGTAACAACACATATCAAGAAAACATCATAAACTGTTAGGGAATTGGATATAACATCACGATAAACCTCGCGCGTATATCGCTACTTTTGCTTAGCAATATCCTAGTAAATGCAATATCAAAATCATACCACAATCCTCTTACAGTCCAGATCTCGTCTCATGCGATTTCTGGCTGTTTCCGATGTTGAAGGAGAAATTCCGTGGCAGAAAATTTAATACGGATTCAAACTTTATTTCAGCAGTGTAAGGTTCTTTGAAGGAGCTTCCAGAAAAAAAAACTTCTCTACTTGTTTATAAAAAATGGGATGAACTATGGGATCAATGCATATTATCTGAGGGAAGGTATTTTAATAAGTAATGATTTATTTTTTGCTGTAAATATATTTCTTAATTTTTTTCATGATTTTACTCTCAGTTTATATAGAATGCCTTTTCTACATAGGATGCAAATTACAAACGTAAATGCTTTAGTAATATTGACTAAATAAAAAAAATTAAAATTATATTGATGGATAAAGGAAGCTATTTCTTACATTAATAAAATGAAAGGATACCATAATGTTCTTTTTTTTTCAATAAATATCAGATAATAGATTTCGTTTCAAACATCAAATTAGTTTTATATATAAATAAATTAATAAAATTTTCTTCAATATTGTTTTTCGAAAAATATTCTTCCAAGAAATATAAATCTATATTTTCAATAAAAACTAATAGGAAACAATATATATATATATATATATATATATATATAAGGTATGGTTGCTAAATAACAAGAACGAAGCTGCGAAACATTTAATTTGATGTACATATTTACAAATTATCACCTTCAATATACGTCCTCCTCATCACTCTATCCCTTCAACGCTCCATGGAAACTTCCAATACTCGAAACAGTGCTGGGAGCCTTCTACCAACTCTTTCAGGAAGCGTGCTGCTATCTTTTTCACAGTTTCAACTATTTAAATCGTGTTCCTTTTAATACAGATTCCACCTTAGGAAACAAATGGAAGTCGTATGGCATAATATCAGGGGAATAAGGCAGATGGTCTAACGCTAGGATGCAGCACTTTGTTAGAAACCTCTTGACAGGTAACGTGAAATGAGCTAATGTATTGTCTTGGAGGACAATTTTGCCGCATATGGATTCTTTGCAAATTTCTACAATCTCAGCAAATGCACAAATACTTAACTGACTGTCAGATCGAACCAGATTACGATTTTTTCGTTTATGTCATCCTCTTCTGACGTAGGAGTGTGACCCGGGCGTGAATCATCTTCTACGTCTACTCGGCCACCTTGAAAACACTTGAGCCACTTAAGAACATGCGCACATGCCAAAATTACATTTTCTTCTTATAAAATTGTAAACTCCAGTAACGGTTTTTCAAAGTTTTATGAGAAATTTCAGAAACAGTTCGTTTTTCGCTTATCCTTTTTTCCGTCGAAACAAAAATAAATAAATAAGTAAAGATAACTGTAATGCAAACGAAAGCTACGGGTATACGGATTTGCTTACAGAAACGAGATGCACTGCATTCGAAAGAAAAGGCTTCACTCAAAACAGCTGTAGCAGCGTCAGTCTCGTTATATGTATATATGTATATATATATATATATATATATAACTCATCTACTGTATATGGTTTTATGTTTTTTATAACATTTTTTAAATTCCATGATATTTTGTTTATTTTATCTACATACTTTTTCAGATATATATATATATATATATATATATATAAAACCACTCGCATGCATATATGGTCTCTTGGTTTTTATAATTTTTATCAAATTTCATATTTGATTTAATTTCTTGATATTTTGTTTGTTTTATCTATTTACTCTCTTTTTCATATATGTATATATACCCTTCAAAGGGCATAAGAGAATAGGGATATACTTTTACTGACATTTCTTTAAGTTGAAAGAATTTTATATCCTAAAGTAGTATTTAATTTACAATTTTTCACTTAAAATTGCCTACTAATACTTTTGAATAATTTTCATTGGTAGACTATCAAAACCAATTACATTATTCATAAATTACTGGTTTAAAATAGTAAATATCAGCATTTAATTCAACTGATTAATATTTCTAAAAGAATTGCTGATACGTTATGAATAATTTAGATTATGGGTTCTAGCCTTTTTTGGCCTATCGCCCTTTTATTGAAAAAGAAAGTTACTAACTGACCCTTTTGAGGAAAAAAAACCCCTCACTGCTGGTGTTTTTTCCTCAGAAAAAAGAACGCACCATCTATCGTTTTGAAATCAGGTATTTAATAAATACTAAAAAAATGCTTCCGACGTAAGAAAACATATGCTAAAACATTCCTTTTTCTCATTCTGTCTGATGCATTTTATTCCAAGCCATCAGAAGGAGTACTCTAGATTTGAAAAATAAAAGATGGAAAATCTCAATATGATTAACAGTCATGGTGGAATTCGGCATGAGTTTTAATCTTGTGAGCTAACCAAACTTTAACTATACGCAAGCTTTGTTTATCGAGTCGGAACAAATGCACACATGCGGTGATGCTCTGAGTGGTGACGTTCACGTACACGACGACACGACACGTTCACGTACAAGTCGTAAGGGTATTAGATACAAAACTATAATGTACCAGTACCTATATTTAATGTGGACTTATCTTGCTTAAAAGACATTTGGAACTACTTGTTGAATAAGTTGTTCAAGTATATTTAGTATTTATCGAGACATTGACAGCTTTTCTGTTAGTATTAGCTGACGATTGGGAGAAGGGCAATGGTCCTCAAAGCCCACTTAGATCTCTTCAGTACCCACCGGTGGTGGGTATCACTCACGTTGGGAATTGCTGATTTTAATGATCAACGAAAATGATTACTGAATAAAAATCTCATTCATACCTGCAAAAATTTTTTTTAATATAGGGATTAAGAAGAAAAACAATGAACAACAGAATGAAACTGTTGCAGTTATGATATAGCTTAAATACAGTCTCACTAGGCTCCTGTAATTTCTAATTTAACCTTGCGTTCTCTTTTCAAAGTACAGGCCCCTGTCGTTTCCCGATTAATCTCTTAGAAATTTCAGCCAAGTGGTGCAAGTTATAACCGATTCTGGAGGAATTTTCATACATTTGGCAGAGGTTTCATTTACCTTTTATAAGATCGTACTTGCCAATTTATATATACTTCTTCATACTTTGCCCACTTATTATTTTTCTGACTATCCAAGCACGGAACTCATTGCTGCATCTTGTTTCTCATTAAAGTGGGTGCAAATCTCTAGTTCAGTCTTTAAGTTGCAACTAATATTTCATTAAATATTTAACTATAATGTCCCGTATTAACTTTAATAATAAAGATGTGGATTTAAAATTGACTCTTCCTTTATAAATAGGACGTTTCGTGACCTATCCCTCAAAACTAATCACTCAATAAAAAAAGATAATAATTTTAACGCTAATTCTTAAGGAGATAAATCAAAACAAAGGTGTACATAAGTTATTATATAAGAAGTATCATGACTAATTACTTACTAAAACAGATGATATAACGTATCCCATCTTCTGAAATTGTCTGTTTTATTTACTAATTAATATTAATATATTAAGATTGATTTCCCCTCGCCTCAACACAGAATTATACACGCAATAGAAAACTGAATTAGAATAAAGAAGATTGGGTATGCCCTATTAGTTACCATGTCCTTGTCACTGGTTCCTTCAAAATAATATTATTTGTATAGGATATTTCAGGATGAACAGTTTGTTAAGAATATCTTAGTTTAAACAACATATCACACTTATTAAACAGAAATTCCGAAATAACGGGCGTAAAGTTTCTCACCTAATCTATCAGAACTAAAAGATGAGCTTCAAGAATAAAATGCTTATATACACGTTAATTCTCAGACTAATCATCGCTTATGCTAGTCCAGTTTGGGGGCCTGCAGCCAAAACGCATTCTTGGAAAGAACATAATATATTATGTTCCGTCAGATTCTAAATGCACGTTGGCTTATGCGAAATCAAGACATTTGGAACTCCATTAAAATTTCTACACTTTCTATTGTAAATATATTCAGTAAATTGATAAAATATTCAGTAACTCTTGAAACAATCAACAACAAGCCCTCCAAATAATTGAAGAACATACGCAGACAATTATATCAATAGACCAAAAAATATTTTATTTTCAATCTTATTTATATCTCATTATTTAATTTCCCTGTTAATACTACCACTATATTCAAAATTTAAAATGTTAACATTCCCAATTTAACTACTATAAACGCTACTCCCTTTTTGAACAACGCTCTGGACCAATAGGATAGCTAGCTCTCGAATTAACTACCCCCAAACAGTTCAGTCCGTCGCCAATATCCAAAAACATTAATAAAACATTAGCGACATTAATAAAACCAAACCAAACTGTTCGGAAAACTTTTCTTCTCTGTTTTTTTTACCAGAGCGAGAAGCTTCTCCTTGATTAGCTTTTCGTATAAATCTCTCTCATGGCACAAAATTATTTTCAACCTATAGCAATACTTATTTGTTTTTCTCTTAAATTTTCAAGTGTTTTTATATTCCTATTGTTTTTGACTTTTAAATCTTTTAAGAGGAATGTAGTTTTTAATTTTTAAATTAATTTGTTATTTCATGGGTAAGTAAAAAACCGAAGCAACCCTTTTAACAGCATATCCACTACAGATTTAAAATCGCAAGACCTATGTGCTCCAATATTCATTAAACCTATAGCTTGATTTAAAGGCAATAACACGAGAAACAACGTAATATATATTTTAATATGAAAAATTGAATTTCACTGCATTTCTATAAGGTTGAATCTTAATTTTTGAAACTGCCTGCTCTTTTCTAATGCTTAATTATTAAACTGAATAATTTCTATGATATAATAAATAAGTAAGGTCAGCTATGAAATGTTCTATCTTATATGAAACGTATATTTTTAATGGAAAACGTGAGCCTCTTTAAATGTGTTACGAATCCCAATTCATAAGGAAAGAATAACTAAATAAATAATTAATAATGAACTAAAATCTTGTGTTTCGACCATTAGTATGAGCAAAACTAGTTATAGAAAAAATGTTTTCTCACTTAAGCTGAAAATATATTCATTTTAATTTAATATACATTTCTCACTTAATCAAATTCTTATCAATAATTTTTCATAATCTCTTCTTTGTTTATTAAATCAATCTTTAATTTATTTATTTTCATTTTAATGCATTTAAATTGTCTTTTAATTTGCTTTAATATTATTGTTATTTAATTCATTTCAATAATTGTCCCTTTAATTATAAAATTACTAAAGTTACTTTTTTAAGCTTTGTGGAATATGCCCGTTGTAACACAAATAATTTTAAAATAAGTTCTGAATAAATAAAGACGGATAAATGAGAAAAAAAAAAGATTTTTTTCTCCTGAAAAATGTACATATTTTGTATTGAGTATTATAATAAAAATTAGTTCATCATCTAATTTGCATGCACATGTAATCTTAATTTCAAAAAAGACTCTTACATATTTCTCAGTAAGTTTTTGATACATAGATTTCCTCTATTATCAGTATTATTAAAGGTAATAAATATCATTTCATTTCAATTTGGTGATTTTTAGGAGGAAATTTGTGGTAAACTGGAAAGCCATACTAGTGTTCAATTACATGGTTTTCTTTATGAATGATGTTTTACCATTAATCATGAATTTTTTCTCCAGAAGTTTGATTTTTTTTCACTAAAATAATAATTACTGAACAGTTATTTCTCTACATAGGTGGAGGAGGGGAAGAGATCAGTGAAATCTCTACGGTACAGAAAACTCCTCACACAGACACGTCTGTCAGGAGACCAAGACTACAAGATCAGCACCTCTTCAGCTTCCATAACTTAGTCTCAAGGTCATTAAATCTAATACCGCGTAATGATCTCTTTCTTTCTAAGTAAGCGCTCTTTTCATTATCTCTCTGTCTCACATCTGTCTGTTGAGCTAAACATTTATTCGGGTCATATCAAAGATAAATAAATATTGGAACGTTTCGTTTTTCTGAGAAATATTACTATTCGAAGGCTGAAGAGGGGTCATATGGGCGTGAGAGATACCTCCAGGAAGGAAATTCGATCAGCCCTTTCCTTTTCTGGTAATAAAGAGTGCAGGTCCAATTATTTATCCCTAGACTGCTGTTCCCTCGAGGATAAGGTCAATCGGGGCCAGCAGGTGGCCGTGACTCCATCAACTTGCCTTTCTTCCAATATAATTGTTTATTTCATTATAGAGAAGCAGGAATAAGTGTTTTTATTAAACTTATACTATAGAAGCGTGAATTCGCCATTTTCTATTGCAACGGCCCAGCGAATTTTATTTGCTATTGTTCTTTTTTTCATAATATAAAGTGTAAATATCCGATTTAAATTACTTAATTTAGAAGCTAATGATGAATGTGTTCATTTATTTAATCTAATCTAAAAATAAGAAATTTTATTCTAAAATAGACAATGTCAAAAAAACAAATAATGTATGAAATACTTTTCATCTTGATATTTAAGAAATACTGTAAGTCGATATTTAATGATAAACTAACATTCGAAGCATTTGAAGATATAATTAATACAAAAATGTAAGCAACTAAATAATATTAAAAAAGTAAAATGCTCCGAGTAGTTTAAGTGCTCAATTCAAAGGAATGCAAATTATGAACTCAAAATTTACAAAAGAAGAGTGTTGTTTTAACACAAATTCATACATTCAATTGGTTTTGTGAAGAGAAAATATTTAAGTGTTCAACGAAAAATTGTTTTTAAGAATGT
This sequence comes from Nephila pilipes, assembly GCA_019974015.1. NCBI lineage: Eukaryota > Metazoa > Arthropoda > Arachnida > Araneae > Nephilidae > Nephila > Nephila pilipes. Next base: position 424,731 of record BMAW01106588.1, read on the forward strand.
CATTCAATAAGAGAAAAAATCTACTGAAAACTCTTAAAATATTTAAAATGTTTGTTTATTTTCAATCTGAAATTATGCCATTTTCTTTACAATGTGGGTAAAATGAATAAGTAAAATGCCTTCAGGAGTTAAAGCATCACTAAATCGGTAAATAATTCTATATAAAAATGATAAAAAATATTAATAGAGAAAAACTACTTTCAAAAGGAATTTTGAAAGGGTACAAATACATTAAAATGCTTTATATAATATACTTTTTGCTCCAATGTACAACGTATTTTATCATATTTTATTCCTTTTGCATTTTGAACAAAACTGAAAAGGAATCATTGTTTGAATTAAGGATTATGTAAACAGCACTCTCAAAGATATTAGATTGTTTACATCAAAATTTTAAATTTCAGATTAATTTTTTTTCATTTTTATAAATGTAATAAAAGGCTGAAAATGCTACTGAGCTAAAAGATTCAAATATTTTACTTTAATCTTGTTGAATGAATAAAAGGTTTTTAATTATTTAGAAACTGCGTATGCAACAATAAATATTTCTCAGGAGTTAACTGAGAAATTTTATAATGTATTCAAAGAAGTCTGTAACAATTTTTAATCTGCTACCGATAACTTTTATTAATTATTATCTTGCAAATATAAATAATTCCAAATATTGCATTTTAAATTTACTCTTTAGAAAGGCTTTTAATGTCAGAATTTCAATTGTTTTCGAGTTTGAATTATTTGAAAAACAAACCTGTTGAAATGCGAACAAAAATGATTTTTAAATCAAATAGAAATAACAGAGATAATTGCATACAGTTTTAATTTCGTGACTATTTTTTTTTCTGTTGTAATAAGATCCATAATTTTATTTAGTTCATAAGAGAATAATTAAAATTAATTTTTCTTCACTTTATGCATAACATATAATAAAAATCTGTAACGAAGACAAATTCAAATTTTTGAATTTTTGAGCTGTGTAATATTTAATTATTATAGGTTTTAATAATTAATTTATAATATAAGTACAATTATTAGGATTTAATACTGTAGAGAAGCAATAGATAGCAGGTATTTCACAGTAGTAGATACGCTGAAATTAATGCAAATATTTATTTCATTATCTCCTTAAAGATTTCATTGCTAATTTATTTAATTGGTTTAAAATACATGATTGTTTGTATAAGCTTAACCTTTAACATCTGTGGTGATGTTTTGTCTCATAACTACTGTGGTACGAAATAGACATATTTGTTAAATTTCATTAGTGTATAGCTAAATTATATTCAATTGTGTCTGATAAATACGGAGAATTAGAGTTTTAGAAAAATCCGATATTGATTTCCTTTTTTTTATTTTCAGATTAAAAAAGAAGTACATTTTTTCTTTGAAAAGGAATCCGTTTTTATTACTAAAATATTTTAAAAAATATACTGAAAATTAAACTTCTTAGGAATAAGTAAAAATACAAGGTAAAAAATCATTCAATGTTTAAATTTTCATAATAATATTTACCACCTGGAAGTATGTAGAGTATTACATCAATACAGAAGTCAATAAAGAGAGTTCCTGTGCATTCAAAGCAAACTAGCTTTTGGCATACCGAGCAATTATATACTGTTTTCTATTTTTTCTTTTTTCGCATTACATCTCAGACAGGTTCTGAGGGAATCCAATTTTTCCTGAGATTCATAAAAAAAAATCTTTGGATTGCAAAGATTTATAGGAAAATATATTTATATATTGTCTTATAACTCTAAATTATCAGTCTCAATTCTCTGGGTAAATTGTTGAAAACAAGCCTTCGATTCATATGAATTTGACACATTTGTTTTTTAAAAATTTTTAGCATGAATATATGCACTGAAAGGACATATATCAAGAACTCTGTAAAATATCACTTAAAACCAAAGCGGTTTTCGGCTGCTGCAGAAATATATAAAACGTTTGTTGGAGGAATTCAACTACTCCCCATTTATAAGAATGTTTCTATGATATCTGGTTTACTAGATGAGAGAACTATGAATTGCGCTTGAATAGTTCACGATGATATCATGAAAACAATTTTTTCCCCTTTTTGCGTACATAAAAAAGAAAAATCACCCCTTTTTAATGTGAGATAGCTCTTGATCCAATCAATTATTCACCATATATCCTATTCTCTCCTGTGATAAGTTGTCGGGACACTTTTCTTTATTGTGCCGAAGCCATTAAAACAAATGTATCACTGTAGTAAGTCACAAGGATTCAGAATAATACCATTAACGGACGTTCCCACTATCTCAAATAATCTTATAACTGCTGTGGCGCAATGTATATCAGACAGCGAAACTAAAAATGACGGATATAGAATCACGTTTTAGATTTAATACTTGGTATCTGATCTTGAAAAGTCTCCACGTTACGGTAAGACAAAGATGAATTGCAATCTTGAGGCCTTTTTCAGGCAATATCAAGCATTTTTGGATAGGGGCTGTGGAGTCTGTGCGACAGTACAGTTTTAAGGAATTAAATAAAAATTAATGCAAGGAAATTGTGCTTGTTTTGAATTTGTAATGAAGTGAAATGCAATTTCATAACAGATATTTCAAGAATAAACCAAAATACCAAGGTAAATTGCACTTCAAACCTATTTTTTGAATTATTAAGACATCTTTAGTAACATAAAATATATAATATGTTTGTATATCAAGCATTTCGCGTGAAAATATATATTGCGTATGAAACGAATATTTTCTTTATGTCTCATCAGAATGAATTTGCCTATCGATATTAATTTTTTTAAAGACAAAACGATATTTTTTCCTTATTACTCGACTGTAATGTCAGTAACTACTTTTGAAATTTGATTAAAAAGCTAGCTTGGTCATAATTTTTTTTTCATCACTAATACTTCAAAATTCTGATTGTATCTGAAAACTACATGTGCCCTATATGTAATTTTCTTTATTCTTAGATTTCGTTAGTGCACTGAGAATTCAAGATGGCCATTCACATGGAAATAAGATTTAGACAGCTAGGCGTCATTCACCCGATCTTGTACCTTACAACTTTCACCTCTTTCCAAAGATGGAACATGATCTTAAAAGACATCAATTCATTCTGTGACCAGGTGAAAGCTCACTCACCCCAGACATCATAGTGATATTTTTCTTTCCTATGGGGTTTACCTATTCTTTGGTAAACACGAGTGATGCAGCCCCGGAATACCCCAGCAATCCTGCTCTATTTTTGATCCTCCTTTTTGTCAACCAATTTCTCTATTTTTTTTTTAATTTTTCAAGTCTAGATCACAAATTTATACTTTACTAGCTTCACACTTACTCACTTACCTTGTTTGGCACATGACCACATCTGTTCTTTTGCTCCATTAAAATACTATCACTCACTAACGCAATAAAGCCTCTAGATCATAATTACATCTTGTCTGGTGCAGCATGGTCACATCCGGCTCTTACGTCATTAAACTACACCATCACTCGTTCACTCACCAGATAAAATCTGCCATTAAAGTTTAGTTTTGACAGTGATCACTAGAATTCTACTTCGAAAGGCTTAGCACACTAGTCACACTATGGCTTTAATGCATCAATATTGATTGAGACTGTGTTAGAATGTAAATGGAGCATGTATGGGATACATGTAAATTTTAGTTCTAAGAAGAATTGTAAGAATGGAATAACGAAAAAGAATATTTGTTCATAGAGACATTATTTTTTCATCAAGTATAGAAATATAGTTATTTCTAGTTATATGGAATAATTAAATAACATAAATAAAAAAAATTTGAAATTTTATTTGAAAGTTTCCAATCTCTTCCTTACTTTGTTTACTTATTTATTAGCTACTTTCTGAGAATATTTTCAACTATTTAGATGAACAATCTAAATGACTATTCTGCTTAACCGCTAAACTTAAATCATCTTTAACAATAACTGCTTAATATTAGACTGCTCAATCTTTAGCAGATAATTACATGTACCAAATGAATTTTCGATAATTTAATTACTGCATACATACGGTATCTCGAGATATTTCGCAAATAAATAAATAATTTATTCTTAAACTTTCTTAATGGTTCTAGTTAAAACTTCTTTTTATAATTGGCGGAATCTTTATCCAATGGAATGAAGATGATCGACTTAAGCAATTTTACATCCGTTATTTGCAAAGTTAACGTAACCAATTCTCCTATATGTCTTAAGTGAAATGTACCTTTTAGCAACATCTTATGTACATTCTTTGAATAGTTTAAGATCTGTAATTTAGAGGCAGAGTTGCATTAATTCAATAAATAATAAATTATTAAACGGAATTTGGTTATGATTTTGGAGTAAAAAAAATAATTTTTTATTCTAATTCCGAATCAGCGTTTATTTTAAAATCACTAGGACACAAAATTTGTAGTACCATTAATAATTATTTCGTTTTCTTAAAATTAAATTCATTAATTATTGTTACAGTACACAGTTATTCTAATGGATCATGAATAATTGAGGTCTTTTCTCCATGATTAAATAATTTCTATTTTTAACTAAAAATATGAGGAAATTCATATATATATATATATATATATATATATATATACTCTATAACAAAAAAAAAACCCAGCATACCAAGGATTTGTCCGATTGTAATGAAATTTCGTATATAAAGACATTTAAAGCAAAGCAGCAAATGCTTAAAATTTGGTACCCAATGAAAGAAAAGCAGGAGCTATATCGCATCAATACTTCGAAGTCAGCAGGTGTATATAAGAAGCAATTCTCAATCTAACAGTAAAATTTTCTGTTGCATTGCTATGTCAGATACCTTTCAACGATTGATAAAATGCTTTACTGCAGGATTCGAGCTCATTACGAGCAACTGTCAGAGTTTGAAAGAGGTCGTATTATTGGAATCAAAGAGGCAGGTTGGGCCAATCGGGGAATCGCTCATACATTGGGTCGAAGCGATGTGGCGTGGCAATTAAAAGATGCTGACAAGAATGGGTGGAAGATGTTTTATTTCAGTGTTAGGATGGTAGCGATAGACCTAGGGCTACAGCAGATCAGAACAGAGAGATTGTTATATCAGATGTCACAGCTCCTGATTCAACGTTATCAACAATCAGATGTGCGACCCGCACTCGAGTGTTATCCGTGACCATTCACAGAAGGATGATAGAGAGAAATTTACGCTCGTATCAACAGCTACGCCATCTGCCACTCAAGCCAGCGCACTGTCAAGCCAGATTACATGGCTCAATCAGGTGGGAAAGATACTAACTGGGTACGTATAGTGTTAAGCGACAAATCAATTTTTCAATTGTGCCCTGACGATAATCGAAGATGTGTCTGGAGACTCCCAGGACAGTGTGCCGATTATGCTTTCACTATTGCACCCCCCACACATCCCTCAAACAAGAGTTATGGTCTTGGGTGCCCTTTCCCTTGATAGCCGGCCCCCTTTGGTTGTCATTAGAGGCACTTACACCACAGTGGTAGGTCGACGTCATTCTGAAACCTGCTTTGCTACCATTCCTTTTGCAGTAACCTGACCTTATTTTTCAGCAAGATAATGCCAGACCATTTACTTTGCTATGAACTGTATTACAACTTGTCAAACACTTCCTTGGTCTGCCAGATCTCTTTCGAATCGAGCATGTCTGAGATATGATGGGAAGGCGACTGTATCTACCGGGAATTTCAGCCATAGTAAATAAAATTAAACTTAAAAGTAATTTATATCCATTAATACTAACTTATAAAAAGTATCTTTAAACGTACAGAAGTGAAACTTTTACTTTTACAACAAATTTGTTGTTGACATCAAAAACAAATATGGCGTAGCCACATAAAGCTTAAAATGCCACCAAAACTAAAGATTGTTTGATTGGCTGTACATGAGTAAATATTTGTTGCAAAATAATTACAAAACCGAAAGTAAAATATTAAAAACAGATACTAAGTAATCATTTCAATTTCTTAACATTTTTCACACGTTTATAAACCTGTGAAATTTTTTAAATGTAAGACCTATATAATGAGTAAAGTAATTATACTACAAGTATATATCACCATCTGGTGGCTGAATTTAGAATTCAAGAAAAATGTTTAAGAAAGGCATTCAAAAAAACAATAGAGCGAAAATAAAACTTCAAAAAAAAATTAAAAATTTTATTTTCTTAAATTCTATGCTATAAATTTTATATTTCACACTTATATATATATATATATATATATAAGCTCTTAACGATGCTAAAAATTAATTTTAAGTTAAATTGGTGAATAATATATTATTTCTATACGGAAAAAAATATTTAAATATTTGAGTTATGATAAACATTATTGCACGTAATTTCAGATTTGTATTAGTAAGAATTTAGGTGATTTTACAAATATGAGTAAATATAGAAGCATTAACATATAAAAGACACTAATATTGTTTCTACAAAAGAAACATTCTATACAACAGAATACATTTAGAGTTTAGAATGTTGATTTGTTTGATTTCATTCGACTAGATATTTTAAAGAATTCAAAAATTTAGTTGAGGGAAAGTTTTTCATGTCAGTTTCATCCAATTAAATAAAAAAAAATTTTAAATTACTAATAAGGAAAAAAATAATTTATGTTGATTTTTATTCTGTGATTTTAAATATTGAGTCAGGCAAATATTCATTTTTTAAAAAAATATGCGAATATAAATAAAGAAAGAAAGAAATGAAAAATAATAAAACTGCATTTTAACTTGTTTGAGCCGAAAGAAAGTTGCTTCTATCTACTTTCTATGTTGAGAACCAACGGGCTAACGTACTCATTGCTATTTAAAATAATTGTGTTGTTATATAATTTAATTTATATACAGATATTTATATTATGATTGATATGCCTATAAATGATTTTCGAAGAGTATTCTGGCACTATGAAGTTCATAAAATAAACTGAGAATACTTTTACTTATAAAGTTCTTATTCTGAAGTGAACTGACTCTTCCAAAATAATATTTAAAAAAGCTAAAATTAATTTTTTAGCTTATTTTCTTCCGAAAATATCATGTTATCCTAATTTGTTTGTTTGATTATTTTGTCTCGTTGAAATTCTAAGCATAAAATCAATCGTTATTAATTTGTTTTGTAGATATGTTGTAACGTCATTTTCAATTTCATTTTAATTCTTTTCTGATGGTCGTGCTTACGCAATCGATGAAGAAGAATTTTATTCCATAAGAAAGTATTTTACTTAAGTCTTCTTACTACAAATGACCCATTTTACATCTTGATGATGTCCCAGGTGATGAGATTGGATTCAACAATGAAACCGAGAAACAATCAAAACAAGCGGTTGCAGCCTTTTGTATATGTTCCGAAGAAGGCGAAGATAGCCTTTCTGACCGACAATGTTAGCTCTTTGGATATGTGTGAAGGGCATTATACTCAATGAACTTCTCAAAAAATTAAAAAAGATCACTGGATAGAACTACAATTACTTATATCATATCCCATCCTTTTTTGAATAATTTTCTTGAAATATAAAATTCATCATATCAAATAAAAATGTTCTTAAAAATATTATTATTCCTTCTTATTAATTTTCAAAACTCTTCCAGTAACGGTTTCGTTTTTTTTTATACAAGAATGATTTGTGAAGCTACAATGATCATATTTAATTCCATCATAGTATCCCCAAGGCTTCCCTTCGAGCATTTAACTCAGATGCAACGATAACATTTAAAATCTAATAAAGCACACCATTTAGAATCTCATCTATCACAATTAACGAAAGGGAATACGATATTGTGTTCAAAACCAATCATTTTGTGCATTAGATGTAACTTATTTAGTCAAGTCTGTTTTGATGATTTCGTAAACAAATTAATTTTAATTGATGATAATTATTTGTGTAGCAAATGCTCACTAATGATGAGTGATAGGCATTCAGTTGGGACACAATGTTTATTTTACAATTTAAATGACATACTTTCCATAATAAAATTACAGAGCTGTCTGATAAATCTAGTTGTTTCAAGGAATACCCCTCCGGAAATTTAATAAATACTATTATATATATATATATATATATATATATATATATATGATTGATTTTAAGAATAATATGCCCTATTAAAATCTTAATTTCATTTCTGAAATTAATCTAAGAATGATATAACAATTAAAGCCTTGATTTTAGAATTCTAAATTTACTGTGGGTGATGCATTTTCAATGAATAGTAAATAATTCTTAAGCATATGTTTTACCAAATTTAAACCATAATAACAAATGTGTTAAAATATATACTTATTTTAATCTATCTAATTGTCAATATGCATTTCTTGACTGTAAAAGAATTTTAAGATTTTCTCCTTTTCATGACATATCTCTTAAAGATATGAAGTAAACTGTATATATCATTTATTGTAATGAACAATTGGAAAACTTATTTTACAGCTATGTCAATTAGATATAATACAAATGAAATTGAATAACCTTAACATGATTTGAATATCAATCGTAGATCTTCATTTGACAATAAAAAAGATTTTGTTCTTCTTTATAATCAGACAAATCGATTAATTGCTTATTAACATCACACTTAGAAGCAATAAAGGGACTATTGGTGATTGACTTCGTTATCTTATATCTATATCAAGTGGCGAGCAGGACACCGAACTGGTACCTCCCATTCCCACACCACGATAAACGGAGGACTTGGGGATCTCGGGAGATTTAGCATGCGATCTCTCTCTCATTTCCGATACTCGGTGGGTTTTTAGTGAAATCAGGACTTGAATCGACGACTTGACTGAAATAAAGCCCTCTGTGAATAGGCAAACAAGACCAGTAGGCTACCGCAGCCACATCAGAAACAGAACAATTGTGTTTTTGAAATATGAGTCACTAGGGAATCATAATATAAAATTCCTGAGTTGACTTACTTTTTATATTATCTCAAACTAAAATGTCCATTTTAATCACTTTATATTTTGCAACTTGATTTTAAAGAATGTTATACCTCCTGGACTGGAAATGTCAAGTTTGGTATTTCGGAACATGGTCTAAAATTTTGTATCAAAATAACGGACTAGAAAGGATTTTCATATTTTACTACGTTACTAAAACATATGGATCCTATTTTGCTCCTTTTAATGAAGAAGTTATTTTTAAAAAATTAAGTTTAAGTCTCTTGACATCAATTTTGACTTCATAATTACACCTTTAATTAATAACTTAACAAAATGTTATGTAAAAGAAAGATAATTAACTTTTAATTTCTTTTATTTTAACTTATATATTTAATTATTAATTTCAGAAATTAGTAAATATGTTATTGAAAAGAATGATATATATCTGATTAAATGAACAAATCAATCAAACATTTGTTTCTCTAAAATTCATCCAAAATAAATATGATAAACTTACTGAAAAGTAACAGTAATTCTACCGAAAAATAGCAGTTTTATTTTGAAAAAATTGTCTGATTTAGCTTACTAATTAATATTATTTTGAAGCAACATGAATAGCCCGTTTGGATTAATCAAAAGGAGAAAAATGTAGCAAATAAATTTTTACAGTTCTCTTAGTATAATAAAAATAATGATCGTTTAACTCAAATGAAAGTAGAATGCGAAAAGAGAAAAATAGTATATTAAGAAGTAATTTTTAAATGTTAGTTTTTAAAATAGAAGCTTTGAAATAGAGTATTAAAATCATTCAAGTTTTCCCTTTTACTCGTTTTCATAAATTGTTATAAGTGAAGTAATAAAATTCTTCATAATCACGAAAGCATATATGTGGCTGATCGATACTGAGCAAGTTTATGTTTTGTAACATTTTATTAGTTATCAACAAAAATTTACTTTTATTTTTAATTGTCTATATTGAAGATGCAGAAATTAAATTCTTTTCTGTAAGTGTTTTCAGCATGCAGAGGTACTTATTTGCAGAAATATATAAAATGTGTTTTCATTGATGAATGAAAAGTATTTAAGAAAAGTAAATTAATGTACAATTACTAAACTCAAGGGAATCAGTCTTTAATTATAAATATTAAGAATTCGAACAATTCTTTGAAAAACATGTTAAACAGTTTTAAGTTTTTTTCTTATTATGAAGTAAGAAACTAAATAAAAAATGCAGGAAATATTTGTAAGAGTAGGAGTTCACCTGGTGTTTATTTTTAAGATTCTGAATTTTATTCGTGTATCATTATAAATTTCTGAACAACTACATAATTGACATAGTTATAAAATACTTTTTCCAAATGTTTACTTCAAAACTGAAAAGCCTGCACCTTAATCTTCTATTTACTATAATTATCTCTACTATTCAGATAACCAGTTTCATGAATCCCTCCTCACACAAGCTCGATAACGTGTTAACCCACATCTGGTCTGGATGCAATGTGCCACAGGACGTGGCACAGAGTGATAAAGCTCCCTGATGGTCTCCTGTTGTCTGTATTTCTTGCCAAATTTGCTCCGATTGTCGGGCTAGGTCGTCAATATTAACTGGTAGATGCGGTCGTCTTCCCATCATATCCCAGACATGCTCGATTCGAAAGAGATCTGGCAGACCAAGGAAGTGTTTGACAAGTTGTAAGACAGTTCACAGCAACATATGAGGTCTGTCATTATCTTGCTGAAAAATAAGGCAAGGTTACTGCAAAATGAACGATAGCAAAACAGGTCCCAGAATGTTTTTGACGTACAGCTGTGCTGTAAGTGTGCCTCTAAGGAATTCCAAAGGGTTTATCAAGGGAAAGGGCACCCAAGAGCATAACTCTTGTTTGAGGGATGTGTGGGGGGTACAATAGTGAAAGCAGGATCGGCACACTGTCCAGACACGTCTTTGATTATCGTCAGGGCACAATTGGAAGCGGGATTTGTCGCTTAACACTATACGTACCCAGTCAGTATCTTTCCGACCATCTTTCCGACCATGATTGAGCCATGTAATCTGGCTTGACAGTGCGCTGGCGTGAGTGGCAGATGGCGTAGCTGATGATACGAGCGTAAATTTTGCTCTCTCAGCCTTCTATGGTCATGGATAACACTCGAGTGCGGGTCGCACATCTAATTGCTGATAACGTTGAAACAGGCGCTGTGACATCTGATCTAGCAATCTCTCTGTTCTGATCTGCTGTAGCCCTAGGTCGATCGCTACCATCCTAACGCTGAAATAAACCATCGTTCACCCATTCTTGTCAGCATCTTTAAATTGCCACATCGCTTCGACACATTGTATGAGCGATTCTCCGATTGGCCCAACCTGCCTCTTTTATTCCAATAAAACGACCTCTTTCAAACTCTGACAGTTTCTCGTAATGAGCTCAAATTCTGCAGTAAAGCATTTTATCAATCGTTGAAAGGTATCAGACATTGCAATGCAACAGAAAATTTTACTATTAGATTAAGAATCGCTTCTTATATACACCTGCTGACTTCGAAGTATTGATGCGCTATAGCTCCTGCTTTTCATTCATTGGGCACCAAATTTTAATCATTTGCATGTTCTTTCTAAAAATCTTTGCTTCCGAAATTTCATTACAATCGGGCAAATCCTACTTTGTGCATTGTTTTTTTTTTTTTTGTTAATGAGTGTGTATGTGCCATTTTAAAAATGTTTCCATTCAGTCGTAGCATAATGAAAAGACTTGGAAATCATGAAATTATACTTTAATTAATTTAATACGAGAGAAGAGCAACTACGTGGTGATATTGATGGATAAAGCGCATTCTACGTCCACTCGATTCCCTAAATTATATTTTGAAAATTTGGGAAGCCGGATGTGAATTTTCGGTATTGTTGCTTCTGTGAAAAGTACGAAATAGCACTCAGCGTCAGTCTCGTTATTTAATTGCCACTCATCGTATATGTATATAACACATGGATCAATAAGTCAGACTGTGCGGTCGTTTTTGCAATTCCTCCTTCAAACGTACCAGCAATCAATATAATAATCTACCTGCCAGTCAGTTGCCTTTTCAGTAGTGAAAATCGCATATGCGTATCCCAAAAACTGACACCATGGCTTTGCCAGCTGACTGCTGCGTTTTCGGACAGCTTTCCTCAATATCGCCATATCAGATGACTGCCGCTGACTGGAGTGTAGTGATGTATCCATGTTTCGTCCATGGTCGTAACGACCTGAAAATCTTTTTGTTGCATTAATGGCGATAAACAACTTTCAGATCATCCGGCTCGTTGCTGTTTTGTTCCATCAAAGGCAATCGGCGCCCATGGAAAAACCTTTCTTCACTTCAAAACCTTTTCAGTAAATATATGATATCTAATGTCATCTCGGTAATCTCGGAGCTTCACTTTTGCGATCTTTCATTATATTTTGTCCTTCTCCATTTCGGCGTAACGGCTTCCAGGTCTACAGGCGTTTCGCGCCGTTTGTATCGGAACGACCACGTTTAAACTCAACAAACCACCGATGAAATCATTGCTTTTGATGGACAAGAGTCAGGTAACATTTTGTTTCGCTTACTTTTGGTGTTTTACCGTTAAAACAATGTTTATCAGAACTTCTAAACTCGGTTTTCCATTTTTAAACAAACTACAAAGGCAACTTCTCCAACCTAGATGATAACTCAGCTGTTTCTGGTCCGATCGACTTAAAATTTTGACACGTTTCAAGCAAAGGTTAGTGCTCTAGAAAGACCTGGTTACTGGTTTACTACGAGCGCCATCTCTGGGTTCATCTCTGGGTTCTCGGAACTTATTGATCCATGTGTTATATATATATATATACATATTGAAAAAGGGAAAAAATATTTTTAATTTATAATGACTAAATAATTTTTAACACAAAATCAATTAGAAAAAGATTGAATACATTTCTATGGAAACAGGAAATGTATTTGTCTAAAGTGCTTCGCGAAATAACTGCTTCTAATGTTATGTTTAATTTCCATAGAAGTAGTATTAAAACTTCTGACTCTTTCACATTCATGTTTGGAATCCTAAAACTGCTCCCGCAACAACTCTAATGAATTAGTGTACTTAAGAGTTTAAATTTGCGCTTTGACTATAGGAAATCAAAGAGATTCTGTGTTTCCTAACTTTAGAAATTTCTAGATTAACATTAGCTAATCAGTTAAATTAGCTTTCTAAGTGATAAATTAAATAGAATTGTAAATTTTTTTTTCTTTAATTTTCAAAGTTATTAAATATTTCATCTTTCAAAAAATGTTCTCATCCAAAATTAATTATAATCTTTTGTTTCTACTGTAGATGGTTTTGATATTGAAACAAAAGAAAAAAGACCTATTGAATTATTTCGAAGTAGGTATTCAAGATTTTCAGATTTCTTTACTACATTACTTTGAGGGTAATGTGATTTCCACATACGAGTAATAAAATAATTTACCCACACCATAAAAACAACTTAAGTAAAAACACTAGAATATGAATTATTTAACAAATTGAAAGAAATCCCAAATGATAGGATGCAAGCTACTGTTAATTTTGCTTTAAATATATGGAAATAAATAAAAATAAAATTTTAATTAGATAAAATGTGATGTTTAATTATAGATTTAATTTAATTAAAAGTTTTAATTAAATTATGCACTTATAAGAAGTAACCTTTTTTAAGCTTTAACCTTTAAAAATCTATTTTCAAAATCCTTTCAATATCTCCATTTTTAATCTTATTCGGAACAAAGAAAAAATTACTTTAGAAAGCCCAGAAATAAGAGCGGATTTTAAATATGGTGCAAAATGAGAATGCTACTGTTATCAAAATTAGCCATTTAATGTGATTGGTTGCTTTTAGAAACATGAACGCTTGATAAAGTTCAGTATGAGTTAGATTGGTCATATGAAATAGTACTCTAAAAATATAAAGAGAATTTGGTTTATTTCACTCAAACAGAATTAAATTTTATTATGAAAAATAAGCTGGTTTTTTACCAAAAATAAATAATAGCCCAAGTGAACCTACTCCTAATTTAAGAGTCCTCTATAGGATATTTTATTACAGTATTTATTCAGTTTAGCTCACAAATCAAGCTTAGTTTCAGGTTTCTAATCATAATTTATAAAGATTAGTTCATTCAAAACATTTACAATTACTTGTTGATATAATTCTGTTAAAACCTAAGCATTAAAATATTTATTATAAGTGTTACACAAATTTATCTATTGCGCGTTATAAATTGATAAAAATGTAACATCTAAAAGAATTATTTCTGTAAAACAAATTTGTAATTAGAGTAGTAATGAGTTCAGTCATTGTTGAAAAAAGAAACAGGAATTCTAATTTTCGAAAACGAACAAGTTTTCATTTAAAATCCCAGTAATGTTCGGAAAATGACCGATTAGCAAAAACGAAAAAACTGAAGTAATTGCATTGATCTTTCCTTCAAATAATTTTCTAATTGAAATCCAATGTTTAGGGGACTCATTAAGAACTGAACTCAAAGTTTGTTCAAATAATTGGAACTTTCATAACTAACGAGATATGAATCGAGCACACCGGGGGACTCATCTAATGTTAATTGTAAAGTTTAGTCAATGTTTGTTTGATGTCACAAAAATTAATTATAGAAAGGCAGTTATTTGACAAATTAAACACGAACTCTACATGTATAACTGAAAATTTGTTCGATGTGTGCGCTTATTGGAATTTGGATATACCATTTTTCTGATAAATCGCATCATTTTCCATTAATCAAATAAGAATTAGATTTATCACTGAATATGAATTTGAGATATTTTTGTAATTACTCCGCTTAAAAATTATTGTGCATCATATTTGTTTATAGAAGCATTTTTGAAAACTAAGTGGTTCTTAATTTTTCATCAAATTTAGCAAATATATCTTAGTTATGCTAATTTATACTAAATAATTTATTTTAGAAAGACTTACTGTAGGTTTAAGTATCAACTCTTAATTATTAATTTGTAATTTTAAAAATGTATACGTATTAGTAGATTTTTTTAATGTAGAAACTAGTCGATGCTAACTCTCAACCAAATAGCTTAGATTTACAGGATAGTTTTTTTTATTCGATTAAATTCAAAATTATTTAAAGAAAAGACTCATATGTCGTAAATAATTTATATGATTTTATTTCTTGACGAATAAATAAAAGAATTTTAATTGTATACCTAATCCTGATATAATATGACTAAGAAATATTTTTAGCCAAACAAGGGAACATAAAACGAAAAAATACAAACATTGTTTTACAAACCAAAAGTTATTAGAAAAAGTGAAAGAGGTTGCTTTACAATATTGTATCTTATTAATTTAGAACAAAAGTGAATTATTTTACTTTTTAAATTCTTTTCTGGAGAATATATGATATGATCTGTATTGCTTTGCTTGAAAAATTAAGTGCTACGGACCTTACAGAAGCACTAAATCATTATCCAGGGTGGCATTCCATTAGCACCATTCATTGGCAAGATTTAGAGTATAGCTTTTTTGTATTAAACTATAGGAAAATTAATTTGTTTAATTCTACTGTTTGTAAGTAGACGTAGACTCTTAAATTCCCCATAGAAAATTTGTTGAATTTTAAATTTCCCTTCTACTAGAACTTTTAATGATATTCCTGGCATCATTATTACTGCATTTTTTCGATCACAATATAATACGAGTAAATTTAAGGCAGTAAGGTAAAAGTAAAATTTATTTTCTATTTTTGTTATCACTGATTTCAAAAATTATTTCCTTTTTAATTATTGATGAGTAACTCACAGTTGAATCACAAAAAGAACAGATAAATTTCTTTTAAAAATCACTGAAAAATAGTACCAATTTCGAAAACATACTTATTTTCTACTCCTTTTTATATGTATTTTGTTGGGATAAATTAAGGGCAATACATTTAAATTGAATAAATGGAAGTGATATTGATTGATTGTTTATTAACGTCGCACTGAGAGCAACATGAGGGCTATTGTCGACGGACCTCATAATTTTGAACATCGGTCAAGTGACAAGGACAACAGCTGAAATGGCCCCTCACTTTTCAAACATTCACACTTTACCAACGGGAAGATTTGCAGCCCCTAACAGATTTAACGTGCATTAGTCGCGATACATTGTAGATCTTTAGTAGAATCAGAGTTTGATCCCATGGCTCGAAGCAAATAACGCCGGTCGCAGGTTCACGACAATGATCACTAAATTACAGCAGCAACAGAATAAATGGAGAATCATTAAGATTTTATTATGTTCAGGAATCTTTTGTTTATAGAAGAAAGCCTTACAAAACAGGAGAATATACTAATGTTTAGAGTTTAATTAGTCTCAATAAATGTGATAATTCGCGTTTTAAGGCATAGCCTTATTTTTTATTACGTTGCTAACTATGATTTTACTGATTTTTATCGATTCTACTTCTAGCAGCAAGCAATGTTCATCATCTGAAGTAGGAACTGAAATGAACTACGTTTTCTAGTTAAGACTATTTTCTAATTCAAAATGAGAGACTTTTGAGTAGATAGACGAGAGATTGTATTCAATTGAATTGTCGTCTTATATAGGAGATATTACAATTCAGTTTATTAATATCTGATATTATAGTTTGACATTTGACATAGGTCGATTTTATTGCATATTCACTTTTTATCTTAATTCTCTTATTTATAAATAATATATTCTTAACACCCCAAGTAGAAATTTGCTTTAGTTATTCTTCTCAAGCTGACCGTTGTAAATACGTCCGATGAATAGAACGTCTCTGTTAAGAGCTCTTCATATTCATGAGATATAAAATGATTCTACAAAGACTGTACAACGTGTGTAAACGTGCTTACAATTTGAATACATATATTTAAATTTTCTTTTTAAATACTTCTTACATTCAAATAATAGCTTTAAAATATTAGCATAAAGTGGTGAATTTATATAGGAGTAATACATATAATTAATAATTTTTATATGCAAATTAATATCCAGCACAATTATTTGTATTTTACATCAAGGTGTTTTATTGACTTCGTAATTAGGTAATTTTATTTCAGTCATTCTTTATATTATTAATATAGTTACCTAAGAAAAGTTTGTAAGAACACTTTTAATAATGGAGCTGCTTTGCGAGTTTTTATAGACACCAAAGAGAAATCTAGTTGAAAATAACAAAAATAATTTCTAGTAATGGACTGTAACATAATAATAAATCTAAATATAATAAACGTAATAACTAAGATTATTGGGAATTGATACAACAGCTATAACTTTGAAGGCACCTACTTATGTGGTCTGTCAATTTTAAAGTGTCTTCTTTTTTCTATATTTAAAAAAAAAAAAGATTCCAAGCCATTTTAAATATTGTAAATACACTTTTAGTATAATACCTTTTTTATAAAAAATATTTTCTTTGGTATTGTTATTTAATAAAAGTGTACGCTTTTAGATAAGTATTTCCTAAATAAAAATATAATTCATAACTCCTTAACGTAAAATTTTACTGAAATTGATTTATGTACGATTTCTCACTGTATATTAATTATTTTAGAATACTGCATAATAAGCAGTGTATTGTTAAATGTTTTTACTCTGAGAAATATTACAGAATAAATAAAAAGAACAAATATATTTCCCTGAAATGACTACATATGGTGGATAACATAAAAGTGTTCAGTATAATACAATTTAGTGAATAATGGAACTCTTTACATACCATATTTGAGTAATTATTGCTTGGCTAGCATTTTCTTCAAAGTGCCAAATGAAATTTTTACGGTACTTGAATTCATTAGGTTCGTTTGAGAATATTTGTTCCAACACAAACTACAGAAAATTCTTTAAAAATGTAATTCGAACGAACGTGAAAAATGCAATATACGTTTCACCTTAAGGAAATGAATTAATTTCAAGATGCATATGGAAATTCTTTTCATTCGAATAATTAATGACAGAGGAAAGAGAAGTATACGCAATAATTATTCATCTAAACAAAGGCATCCTTAAAAATATATGAACTAAACTAACTTCCGCCGACATTTGAATTATAATTTCGAAAGAGAATAACAGGAAGAGATCAAGTGTCATTCTTAAATTTCAGAAAATTATTCATGCACTATCTCATTCTAATTTATTTAACAGATAGTAGTATAGAAGTAAACAAATCATGATTCACAATTGTTCTACTCACTCGTTCTATATTGTATTGAATTTAACATTGCTCACGCAAAGCTTGCTTCCGAAACTACTCTTCCTTCCATAATGTGCTGCTTATGTATGTGTGATTTCTGTTGTATGAGCCATCTTCCATCCTTCCTGCTTGCAGCCCTCCCTTCCCTATAAAGTCGTTAAAACGTGTCTTTCCTTCCGTCCTTGTTAACGAGCTACAAGTTTGGATTCATAAGTCTTAATGCGGATTCTGAAATATACTTATGCTAGGTGAAGCACCGAGTTAAATTACAGGAATAAAGACTCTCTAACCACCTTTATTATTAACTGTAGTAATTATGATGATTGAAAATAAGCAAACTTATCAAATTTTGAGGATATAAATACATCTTGCATAACTGATGTGGAATGTAGTATTAATCTTCTCGTCCCTTAATAAACTGATCTACCGTATTTTATTAACGTACACTCATCATAATGAATGAATATTATTCATATTATGAATGAAAATAAAACAAAATAAATTGTTCAATTTTATTTCGAACGTAACTGAGAAAGTAATAGAGGGAGAGAGAGGAGTTGGTTTTATTTTAATGAAATATTTCTACTGATTTGTGATTGTAAATGTTGATAAAAAAAAGTAACTAAATAGTCAAATTCAAAGAATGTAGATGTAATTAGAATGATACAAATGGACTTAAGTGATTTTATTTCGAATATATTTTAGTAAGAATTTCGGAATTTATTTTACCAATATACTTATTGCATGGGGCCGAACAATATTACTAATAAAATTCCTTGAAAAAATAAAGAAAATAAATAATAATTTAAAATTATCTAAGTATAACATTAATTTATGCAGCATTATATTGTACATCTAGGGTATTTGAAATACCACAATGTATTCTGTATAATAGTAATTCAAATGGTGTATGAAAAATTTCCCAAATGAAAGATAATTCGTTACAAGAAAATTGGTTTATTTAGCTTTCAAATGAAGCATTTGAAAATTATTAGGAATTGCAAAAATAACTAAGAAATATTTTTAATATTCAAAGAATACCTTCAAATGTTTCTTCCCCCCAAAAAACATGTATTTTTCTATCTGGAAACTATAATCATGATTAATACATAAGTGAACAATATATGAGATTTATCAATTATTTGATTGCATATCATCATGTACAAAGTTTTTTTTTTCATAGATTAGTCTAACTGTAAATGTACAGATGGCTGCACAAGATTATATGGAGGAACAGCGTGACAAATGGCAATGTGGTAGTGTAGTTATAAGAGCTGTAGGAGTGTGGAATGTGATTGCAAGATAGAGATGGAGTAATGTTTGTGTTCTTTCTGACAGTGTTTAAAAATTGTTTCAAAATGTGTGTGTACGATTGGGATTTGGATTTCTCAATTAACCCCCGGACCTATAAAGTAACAAATACAGTATTTATATGACTGATATATAATACTATGATAATTTATGTATAGGACTTATATGAAATATATTGATAATTATGTGTATGACTGCCATGTATAGGGCAAGATTCACCATTAAGCAATGTAAGTATATGCTTAGTTTATCAAAGATATGGTGGCACAACAGGAATTTTCAAAAGCATTTTTTCAGACACGCATTTCTTCATGTTTGTAAATAAATTTGACTTCCTTTCTCTTATATATCTAATTCAAAATCAGTTTTAATTTTTTTTTTTCATTTTTTAAAAAATATGTTTGCATAATTACAGTTTATTGAAAAAATAAATGAATGTAGTAGAATTATTTCTTAAGCAAGAAAAATCCAATTTATATATATATATATATATATATATATATATATTGGTAAAAAGCCAACTTTTTACAAACCATTTCAGAAAATTATTTCTTCTTTGAATATATGATTCTGGAAGTATTCAAGAAATGGGCAATCGATTCATTTAAACAAAGATTCAAAGACTGAGTCTCAACTAAAGTGATATATGTCGTATTTCATAATATAATTAAGAACAAATAAAAAGAAGGTTATAAAGATCTTCAATAAATCACTCTGCTTCGAAAAAAAGAGTGATTAGCTGCTATTTTTAGCCGTTGCTATTTCTTTAGCTTATATCAAATAAAAGAGTAGGATCTTCATCCTTTGGATTAGCAAAAGGTAATTATGCGTCTTCGTTTTCAAATTTATATATATATATATATATATATATATATATATAT